>CM055108.1:34061168-34461168 GCA_029204225.1 Diphasiastrum complanatum | reverse complement strand
GACATAGTCTAGGTCGTCTGAAATGACATTAGGGTCCCTCGCACTAGAACGACTCTCTTGTTGAAAGTTGGCCATTAACCACAATCATATGTACGTCGCTTGTTGTCAACTCTCTCAACACGGTAATGGTGTCCATATGCCCACATGGCAGTGTATGATGTATACTAAAACACAAAAAAAAAAAAACATGTGTATAATGAGAAATACTATTCATATATTGAGTAGTACAAAAACAAAACTTCACAAAAACAATATTACACTAACCTTCCATTCACATCCACGAACAATTTCCCATTCTAATTCGGTCACTTCTTCTCCGCTTTCGGATGCTTTTAGCATCGTATCAAAAACCCATTCACGAAGGCATTTTGAAGGTAAAGGCTCCAAAAATTTGTCGTTCTCCAATGTCCTCCTTCGATTGATATTTCCTTGTAGTACTTCACCCTTTACATGTTCATCTTCTTCTTCACACCACATTTTTGGACTTGCAGGATGCAATTGTGAGATTATTTCGGTGATATAAAACAAAGATTCATGTACAAGCCAACTTTTTTGCATAGCTACCTTTTGGCCTTGCCTTTTGTCTCACAAAGCCCCCACAAAACTTTCACAAAGCACTCAAGGTAGAACATCCATCTCGTGTGCACAAGTGCTGCAATTAATACTTCTTCGACCAAATGCACTAGAAGATGAACTTGTATATCCAAAAAGGAAGTCGAAAAATCTCTTTCCAACAAAGATACCATTTCGATCATTTGGATTTTCATGGAATCCAAATCACTATTTTTTATTTCTTTTGAGAAAATCCACCTGCAAGATTGATAGTACATTAGGTTGCTTAATACATAAAAATATTGAAATAACACATATTTATACAAGTGCTTAAAAAATATACAAACCTAATGATCGATAACAAATTGTAAAGCGTATTTCGTACGTCATCTTTGAAGAGACCTCGAATAGAAAGTGGAAGTATGAATTGCAACATCTTATGCAAATTATGCACTTAATTTACCATCTTTGGTAAATGATTTGCATAAAGAATGTGCATAGCCTATTGGAGTTCTCATTTGTTTTATAACATGTTTAACATATGAGAGTTGCTCTTTTGTAAGAATCCATGGCACGCTAGGTAGAATCTCATCTCCACCTTCGATGTATTGAATCCAATAGGGTCTTTTCACATTGGCCGCTTGTAGATCTTTATGAGCTATGGAGTTGTCTTTTATGCCAATGATGTGGTTTCATAAGGATTCACTGACGTTTTTTAGTATGTGCATAGGATCCAATAGGTGGTTTATTAATAAATTCCTCCAGTAGGATAATTTATGAAAAATAGACAACCCTTTCATACCATCAATGGATTCATTCCATGAAGAATTAGCGTCGTGATGTTTAAGCCATTCACCATGCCATTCCGCTACTCCCATGCGTGGGGGTGGTGGTGTAGTTAGAGGATTATCTCCCCGCCCTCCAAGAAATCGCCTATTCAACCTTCTAAAAAGATGATCAGGTGACAAGTATTTGCGATGATTTTCGTGCACCACTTTTTTTAACGTATTTGTGCTATGTCGACCCTCCAAAAGTGGTCCACAAATATAACGTGCGTTGTAACCCGATGTGGTTAAACCTACATAGTTCATAAACCAAATTAAACATAAGCTTAGTCAAATATACTCAAACCTTAAACCCAAAAATGGATTAGATTCATTATATAGATACCTGAACATTCGCTTAAAATGGGGTAGTCATGCATCGTCCACATTAGAATTCCACGAACAACGAAGTTCCTTTGTTGTAAAGGTCTCAAGATGTCGTAAGCGTGAATACCATTCCAAAGAATGCACAATTCATCAACCAAAGGTGCAAGATACACATCCATGTTCTTGGCCTTGTACTTTTCTAGAATCAATAAAGCCAATAACAAGTGTCCCATTTTAATACTCAACCATGGAGGTATGTTATAATTAACGAGCACAACTGGCCATGTGGACCAAGTTGATGCTTGAATGCTAAACAGATTTATGCCATCCATAGCAAGGCCAAATCTCAAATTACGAGGTTCATTTTTAAACTCGGCCCATTGGTCTTCAATATGTTTCCATGCAGGTGAATTACTTAAACATGTGCATTATTTCATCGTGTTGCACCTCATCCAACACTTTCAAGCTACTGAACCAATTCTTGTTACATGTCATGTGTCTTGTGGTTTCCGAGTCAATATACCACGCCTGATCATCTTGATTAGATGACAATGCAGATATGAAGATGCTAGAGTCTTCAATCTCACCCTCATCAACAAGGTTACCTACTTGCTTTGGTTTTCCCTTGCCTTGTTCCTCTAGGAATTTGTGACATTCACTCTTCCAATGGCCTTTTTTACCACAATGGAAGCACTTGCCTTTCTTCTTGGTCTTACTGGAAGATCTCTCATCCTCCTGAGTCTTGGCAAATTGCTATTTAGTCTTCTTCTTGCCCTTGCCCTTGCCTTGTTTTTGGCATGTCGCAAGTGCCTGATCGTCAGTATTTTGACGTCTAGCTTTCACCATTTCTCGTCGTTGCTCTTCCTGCATCAAGATTCCTAGGAGCTCATCAAAGGTTGGCAATCTTTCTCTTGATGCTATTCCACTCACAAACATCTGATAGGGTTCTGCAATCCCGCACAATGCATTGTGCACCAGTTCCACATCACGTATGCACTCACCAATAGAATGCAGTTCATCCCTCATTGTCTTGATTCTGTCATGTACGTCTGAATGTGCTCTCTTTGTTGGAGGGTTTCTGGATCTCAAGGCAATCCTAACCCTAGTTAATAAGTAAGAGGGATTTGGCACCTTGCGTGTGTAAGTCCAACCCGATGATCACACAGAAAAACACCGCAAAATTACCAAAACCCTAAAAATACAGAAAAAGAACCTTCACCCGATTCACTGTGTTTAGGTGTGATTTAGATCTATCTACTACCTGGTTGGCGAAGAATAATACCGAAAATAGAAAGGTTTTCAGAGGATCAATTGTCATATTATCATATTTTTGTCAAAAAGTCACTTTTTTGCAAAAATACCAGTATCACTCTTGAACCTTCGCCAAAACCTTCGCCGAGATTCTAGAACATTCTATTTATAGTGAAATAAAGGATCATCTAACCAGGGAGAGCTACGAAGATCAACAGGAGAGAAGATACTACTTGAAAGGTATGAAGCAAATTATGCTCTCTTATCTAGCATTATTCAAAGCAAAGAACCTTCGACTTATGGTGAAGCGAAGGATGATGACATTTAGGTCAAGGCCATGGGAGAGGAGATGAAGTCAATTGCTAAGCATAGCACATGGTACTTAGTAGAACCACCAATGGGCAAGAAACCCATTGATTGCAAATGGGTATAGAGGACCAAGTACCATGCAGATAGAAGTATAGCAAAACACAAAGCAAGATTAGTGATCAAAGGGTACGCACAAAATAAAGGCATCGACTATAAGGAGACCTTTGTGCCGATTTGTAAGTGAAATACTCTACGTCTACTTATTGCTTTAGCTTCACATTTTGGTTGGCCTTTGCATCAGATGGATGTGAAATCTGCTTTTCTAAATGGTGAGTTAGAAGAAGAAGCGTTTATGGATCAACCTGAAGGCTTTTTAATGAAAGGACAGGAAAATAAAGTATGTGCTTGAAGAAAGTGCTTTATGGTCTTAAACAAGCACCATGTGCGTGGTATAGCAGGATTAATGCCTACTTTCGTTCAAAGGGGATGGTGAGAACACATTCTGATCCAAATCTATATGTCTTATGCTTTGATGGTATGGTTGCTTTGATTGCTCTTTATGTTGATGACTTGATCATTACGGGAAATAATCAAGAGATGATAGACATGATCAAGAAAGGCCTCATGGAACAATTTGAGATGACAGATCTCAGCCTGATGCATTACTGCCTTGGAGTAGAAGTGTGGCAAAAAGGACATGAAGTGGGTTTAACACAGGTAAAGTATGTCAAAGAGTTGTTGCACAGGTTTAGGTTGCAGGATTGCAAACCAGTAAACACTCCTATTGAACCAGGTAAAAAGCTTTCTAAGCTTGATGAGTCACAGTCATTTGATGCTACGCTATATAGACAATTAGTAGGGAGCTTGATTTACCTTACTACGACTAGACCAGATATATGCTATGTTGTTGGCATTGTAAGTCAGTTTATGGCAGCACCTACGGAAACGCATTGGAAGGCAGCTAAACGCATTTTGCGTCATGTTAAAGGCACTTCAGAGTATGGCTTGATTTACAAGAAGCATGATGGTTTACCTGAGTTGTGTGGCTATGTGGATGCGGACTGGGGAGGTGACTATGATGATCGTAGATCCACCACTGGATATATATTTCAGTTTTGTGGTAGTTGCTTTTCCTGGTCTAGTAAGAAGCAAAGTACAATTGCTCTTTCCACCACAGAAGCAGAGTATAAGGCAATGTGTAGTGCTGCACATGAAGCTATATGGTTGAGACAAATCTTGGAAGAAATTGGCATGAGGCAGAAAAATCGCATGACTTTACATAGCGACAGTCAGAGTGGCATTCAGCTAGCAAAGAATCCAGTGTTCCATTCGAGAACTAAACACATTGAGATTCAGTATCACTTCATACGTGAGAGGCTGTTGAGTCGTGAAATTCATGTTGTTCATTGTAGCACAAAAGAACAACTAGCTGATATTTTCACTAAGCCACTTATTGGAGAAAAGTTTGATAAGTTTAGATCAAAGCTTTCTGTACTTAAAGTTTGTTGACTTTAAAGCTATGTATATGACTATATAAAAAGTGACTCTACTTTAAGGGAGAGAGTGTTGCACCGGCGCATCAAAGGGCGCTGGGACTTGAGCAGTTTCTCCAACACGCGCTTAAGTCTAACATTCATCCATCATGCACTTACGTAAAAGCCAACTCAGAAACGTAACAAGCTTAACCATTCAGACTTAAGAAAACTGGAATAAGCCACACATAAAACCCAAGGCATAGTGGTCGCCAAACTGACCAATTGGCATAGCGGCAAGCCCCATGTCGATGACAGGGACCCTTAGACGCCAGTGACGCAAAAAGGTTGTAGTAAGGGTCCTTCCACTTGGACCAGTCCCGGAGGCAAAACCGAAATGGTAATCATCCCCAAGGATCAATTTTATTAGATTTGGAAGAGGTTACATTCATACATAGACTGACCGGTCTCGGGGCCACCAACATGTGCTGGGCATTGTGCCTGGCTCGTGTTGGTAGAGGGAGCTGAGACCTAGCGACTGGATTCCTGGCGCTGGTTGAGCTGCCCAAGTTTCTGTCTGCCGGACTCCCCCTATAGTTCTGCTATGATTCGGTGCACCCCCTCTGTTTTGAAACATAGTGCTTTCTGGTAAAGCACGCTTTTTGGGACTTAGTTTTTATTTTGCTGATTAAGCCTGGCAAGCCTGGCAGAATCAGTCTGGCTCCCAAACATGGGTCCCGGGAGCCGTCCCGGCGGCAGAATCAACTTGCTTCCTGACTAGGCCATGACTCGAGCTCCAGAGCTAGCTCATGACTTGTGACTACTTGACTGGCTCACCACAGGTCGGAGGCTTAGTCCTTGACGTTCTAACTTGCTCTGGGACCTTAGGGAGCGTCACCCCTTAGAGTCTTACAGGGCACGTTGGGTGCACCTGAGTCAACTTTACAACAGAGAGTTAGAATTAAAGTTAGAATCACTGTGTTACTGTACTGTGGGTCCTATCAGTGGATAAGGATCAGTTGGTCTCGCCACGAGGCAAGTCGACGGGACACACGTCCCGCCAATGGCAACCTGGGTCATGTATGGGTTGCCTGAGTGAACAACTATATGTACAGTGTAATTTCATTTTGAGAAATACAGTTGCTATGTGAGCTTGCTGAGGAGAGTGTTTTCTATCTGTGTTACTGTGTGGCATGATCTGTGTTCATGTGCAAAGCAAATTCTAAGTATAACAACAAGAATAAACAGTCAAGACATCAAGCTAATGCAGTCACAGAGTATTCTCAACAAAAATTTCAAGAAGTGGAGCCAGATGCCTTTATGGCTATTCATCAAGCTAACTAGGATGAAGACTCATGGTATTTCGATTTTGGAGCAACATAGCATATTATGACAAACCATCTAGATTAGTTTCAATAATATATTACATATAGTACAAAGAAGTATGTTCATTCTGGAGATAATAACACTCACAATATTGAAGGTGAAGGTACTCTAAAACTGAACTTTGAGCGTGGTCAATTCAAGTTAGTACCAAAAGTTTTGTACGTACCAATCTATCAAAGAATTTGCTCTCTGTAAGCAGAATTACAACTTTAGGACATAGGGTCAAATTTGGGTCAGATAAATGCACCACCTAGATTAATTTAAAAGAGCTAGAGTGCAAGTGGTGCACCTCTTAATCTATGCCATACATGTGGACCGGTCACATTCAAGAGGTTGCACCTTGCTAGGGTAGGTCAAAACCCTAAGTTTTGGCCAATGCTAAAAGTAGTTTATGAGTTTCCATTTTATGTATGTAATTTTGACTTATTGGAAATCACCTAGTGAGAAGATAGTTTTTTTGAGACATTGGTAGAAACCCCAGAGCTCAAGATTTTTCTCTCTCTGCCCGAGAGTTGGAACTCTTTATTTCTCTAGAAAGCTTTGTAGCACTTAGTTATTTTACTCAAACATGCAATAATGACTTGTCTTCAATGCTTGATCATATCTGTGTTCTTATGTTCTTGTCTTGACTCAAAGCTTGTTGGATTGCTCTTTCAGATCCGAGTTGAGCATCTAGCTATTTTGATAGTGTACAATCATACATACTTGGAGATATTTAATGATCTTCTTAGAATCCTTCACACATGTTAAATTTAACATATTCCATGCAAATTTGGTTGCCAACAAGCAACATCACATTTCATCAACGTCTTCGAACCATCATTTTTTTGGTTCTATTGGAAAAGTGAGTTGCAGCAAGAATTTTTAGCTAACAAATGGATTTAACTCAACAATATGTAAAGACACCTCATCATACACTTATTGAACATGATATTCTTATAAAAATACAACGATTACTTGAAATCTAGACTTTCTAATGAATTTCAATATACATTGCTTACAAGAAATATGTTAAAAAGATGCAAGCACCTGATTTCCACACATTTTTAAAACTTTGATAACTTTTTGTTTACCAAAAATACAATTTTTTATAAGTTGACATAAGTACTCCACAAAGCCACAATACTCAACAACAACATTATTGAAATAACACATGTATTATTTAACAAAGAAGCACGATTCCACATTCACATACTAGCTACGTACACGATTGTACTACAAATTCTCCACAACATGCTCCAAACAATACCCACAAATGTTTCTACAACTATAATAAACAAATTGAATACTCTAAAGCCTAGTTCACCTACTCAACAACTTCAAAATTTTATATCCAACCATTGACTACAAATACTTTTAAAAAAAGTAACAACTCTATGCAACTCACAACTTGATGACATATGGACAAATTGCAATAATCATGAATGTCACTCTGGACATCAATCCTTCGAAAAACAATATCATCAAAGAGCCATTGTAAACTACTTCAACTTATCAAATCTACTCGTCAAATTCAAATTTCAATATCACAAACATATTGCATGATCAAAATTTTAAACTCATTTGCAAGAAACTAGCATCAAATCAAGATTACTTACTTATAAAAATCAATTTAGACACATTCGTTAATTTTTCATATTCCAATATCACAAACATTTTCATAATTGAAATATTAAACTCATTGCAAAATACTAGCTTTTAATCCATATTACTTATTTATTTGCAAAATCAATTCATACACATTTCTTTATCTTTTAGTAATCCAAATTTATGCAATCTTAGTTTTACAAAAATTTGCACTGCTTTTTGTGCTACTAATCGTGATATCAAATTTGTTATTATAAATTACAAACTTATTAAGATTATAGATATATTTCAGAATCAAAATATAAATCCAGTGCACAAAATTATTTTGTACACAATTTTTAATTCTTTCATATAAATTCTTTTAATCTTCACAAATAGTGAAAATATTACAATATGACATGGCAAGGCCTTTGTGATACAATACCACATCTTTTTTGTTTACTCTTGATTGCTAAGGGTTGTAGCCTTGGCCATGTGAAATATTAGCATAGGGGCAGAGAGATGTTTTTGTTTACTCTTGAGTGCTAAGGGTTGTAGCCTTGGCCTTGTCAAATATTCGCATAGGGGCAGAGAGAGAGAGAGACATCGTAATTCCCCTTCGTGTTACCTTTAGGTTGTTGGCAATATCAAAAAAAGTTGTACATTATTAAGCAACTAGCGGTTGTTATATACAACATATATACAAGGTGGCCGAGTTGAGCTCCTTATGTGTCACTAGTCACTACATAGTGCCCTCCATTTGAGATTGCACCTTGCCAATGGCATAGAAGTTATGGGTTTTATGTTCAAACGAAATTTTATTTGTTAGAGATGGGTAGCTGCTGCTGTGCATTTGGCGTGTGAGAAGCATGCATGGATGAGCATTGAGAACGAGCAGAAGAAGGAATTGGATTGGGATTTGGGCTGCATGTAAGAAGCATGCATGGATGAGCATTGAGAACGAGCAGAAGGAATTGGATTGGGATTTGGGCTGCAGGCAAATCAGCGGCCTTGCTCAGTGCTGCTTAAGATGCAGCTGCAATGTTGCTACTGCCACTATGAATGCGAGGAGGCTCTTTTTGTTCTACGAAGGAGCAGAAGGATCGTATTAACAAGGCAGCTCGGGATATTGTGGGCATGCTGTCCCAGGAGGTGGGACGGGCTGGGGGATTTTGAATGAAGCGCCTCAACATGCGTGCGTAGTAGCACATAGAACACATCACTGAGGTTACGCCAGTTATGAGGAACAGTCCCCAAAATGTTGTTAATCCCAGCTTACTGTTGTTCGTGCCCACTCCAACTGAGCTGCTACTAGCATTCCCAAGCCAGTAATCGTGTATACGCTGCAACTGTGTGCTCTCAGAAAGCTGTAAAATTGCTTCGGACAGATCGATTGCCAGTTGAGATCCTTTTGGAAAAGCCTGTCACATCGACGTATTAGTTTAGGTTTCATATCTTAGACCAAAATCAAGGAATTGTATTTGGTATAACTAGATGAGTAAATTATTTGTTCATGAATGCAAATTTGCTTCGCATCATTACTGTTTTCATTCTAATGAACTTGGGCGAGCTGATTCCTACTCATCATGAACAAATAGGGCGGTAAGGCAACTCGGAGATGCAGCTTGTCTTTCTTTTGGAAAGTAAAAACGCAAACTTACAAAACCCCAGCCGACTTCCATAATCTCTGGCCCAGCGATGGTGTAGTCAGAGTGTTGAGATAAGAACAGTTGCACGTAGGACAGTTCGTCAACGACAGCCCCTATGCTTCCCCTCTTCATTGCTTCATAATATTCTTGAGGAGAACTAAAATCGCGAAGTCTGGATTCCGCTGTACCCAGCTGGATAAGATAATTGCGCACAAATGATCCACTCTGATAGCCGATTCGAACATCACTTGCTAGCAAGAACCCAATGTTCTGAATAGTGGGCAGAAGCTGTTGCACTGTTAAATTTGACGTGAGGCTGGCTGTGTAGCTTGAAGTGATGATCAACACTACGAACAGCCATATAATCACTACCACTTTGCCTAGGGTACTCTTCACCTCTTCTCCTATGATGTTAAAGCAAATAGTAATGTCAGCAGCCACAAAAATAGCTCCGTCAAATGCATGACCTATTACTGGAGAATATACTTCAAACTTGCGATTGCAAAGAAATTCTCTTCACTCAAGTCTTCTTTACCGTACTGGTCTATTTTTTAGTTCCTTTTATCCCTGTGCATCTACGCAAACGTTTAAAATGCTTTTTGTAAACAGGGCAGTATGACCCTCTTGAGCAGAAAGAAGACTTACTTTGGGCAAAAAAGAGGGTCGAGAAGATGAACCTGCAATTTAACAATAACGACATAGCTAAAAGTGGTAAGTAAAATGCCGGAACCAGATATCTGGACAATCTGTAAATAGTAAAAATGCTTCCTAATGCTCTGTACTCAACCACAACATATGAATAGCCATGCATTCTAAAAGAATCCACATCTAGCTAGAAAGATGCGATGTCTCAGAAAGACTCTTTGTCTCTGATACAGAGTGCTAATTCTTTATATTGTGTGTGTCTGTGTGTGTGTGTGTGTGTGTGAGAGAGAGAGAGAGAGAGATTAAATGCTGAATTTGATGCTTACAACATTCATTTGCATTTTTAGTAGGATAAAGATGTGCAATCTGAATATTTTCCATTTTATGGGCTGACGATGGGGATTAGCCTTATGAATGCACTGCACCTGAATCAGGAATAACCACTACCACCTGATAGTGGTAGACATGACAGCCACAGTTGCCTATGCACCCTTTGCTCTCTACTTCAGATTCCAGAGTGTTGGTGTCCGGTTCACGGGACACCACGATGTTGCAGATGCTTTTGCGATGATTGCCGATGACGACTGGAGTGATCAAGAAATGTCATAGGGATCATCAGAAGGATTTTCCTCAGGATCCAACAATGAACCAGCTCATTTAAAGCCAAAAGCAAAGAGGGAGACCTTGAGCTGATCCTTTCTGTGATCTTTGACGAAGTGGTGGGATTGTATAGCTTGTACCCCTTGGTCCCTTCTGGGTATCCCACAAACAGGCATTTGGTGGATTTAGAATCCAACTTCTTCCTCTTTTCCTTGGGAACATGGACGTAAGCTATACATCCGAAGACCCTGAAATAATCAACTCTTGGATTCCTCTCATACCACATCTCATCTGGTGTTTTGTCAGTGAGTGCCTTGGTGGGAATCCTATTGATGATGTGCCCGGCTGTGGCAATGGCCTCCGCCCACAGATGTTTTGGTAGATCTCTCTTGTTCAGCATACACCTGGCCATTTCCATAATGGTCCTATTTTTTCTCTTTGCCACCCTGTTCTGCTCTGGGGTGTATGGCACAGTGAACTCTCTTTATATCCCATTGCTTTGGCAGAACTCGTTGAAATCCTTGTTCTTGAATTCCCCTCCGTTATCACTCCTCAGCTTCTTGATCTTCATGTTGGTCTCTGCTTCTGCCAACACCTTGAAGGCCTTGAAGCTTTCCAAAACCTGTGACTTTTGCCTTAACGTCCAGATCCTGATTATGGTCATCAATGAACGTGATGAAATACCTCGATCCTCCTGTTGTCGCTACCTCCATCGGACCACACAGGTCGGTGTGCACTAATTCCAGGACCATCGATGCTCTCCCGGATGAAACCTCTGGGAATTGTTCTTTATGTTGTTTTCAGAAGATGCAGACATCACACATTTCTACACCATCATTTGCTTTGTAACCAAATCTTCTCAGCATATTATTGCTGGCTAATCTCTGTAGCCCTCTGCAGGATAAGTGTCCAAGCCTCCGGTGCCACAAATTGTTTATCTTCTGTGAACCCACAGTCAGACATGCCATCGATCTTTCCTCAGCTCCACCCTGCAATCGATATAATCCTCCTGTGCGTAAACCAGTTGCAATTGGCCCCTCACAAGATTGTATCGAGCATCCTTCCTTCTCGAAGAGCACATCGTAGCCAACGTCCGTCATTCGTGCTACCGACACCAGATTCTTGGCTAAGTTGGGAACGTGAAGCACATCCCGGAGGGTTGTCGTTCGTTCTTGACCAAGCCATAACCGCACTGAGCCCCTTCCGATAGCATCGACTAATCCCTTGTCGCCCACCGTCGCCCATCATGATCTCCTTCCCATTGATCACTTCATAAGTGATGAAGGCCTCTCGATAATTGGTCATGTGGGAGACCCCACAAAAATCGTTAATGCAGAGTTGGATGCAGGGAAGAGACACAATGTCTACAATAGCAGACCGTTCCCAGACGATATCATCACAATTTCAAGCAGCAATGCCTCTCAGCAGAATGATGGGGACTCGGATAGCATACCACAAGAGATCGTTGAGGAGCAAGGCGTTGTCAATGAAACCACTGAAGCTGTCAGTGTACGAAGAACAAGGAGTATGGATGCTGCTCTGGACCTGGATGCCGAGAAGAGACCAACCAGAACGAAGAGAGCTCTAGAACATTTTGATGAAATGCCGTTTTTGAGTGTGTGTCAGAACCAAGGACCTATCACAAAGCTCAGGGCAGGCCCGACTGGGATGATTGGCGTAAAGCCATGATTGAGGTAATGGAGTCAATTGAGAACAGAGCTTGGGATCTAGTACACCGAACAGCAGGCAGAAGAGCCATCGGGTGTAAGTGGGTATTTAAACTAAAGTTTGATGCAGATGGCAACGTCGAAAGACACAAGGCCAGGATCGTAGCTAAGGGATGTGCTCAAACAGAAGGAGTGGATTATGATGAGACATTCGTCCTGTAATTGGGTCAATCAGAATCCTTCTGAGCTGGGCGGTGACACATGACATGCATGTATATCACTAGATGTCAAGACCGCATTTTGAATGGGGAACTCGGGGAAGATGTGTACATGAAGCAGCCCGAAGGCTTTGAGCAGGACGAGCAGAAGGTTTGTAAGCTGAACAAAGCCCTATATGGCCTAAAATAGGCATCCAGGGTCTGGTATGAGAGGATGGAGCTGTTTTTGGACAAGAAGATGCAATGTTGATCCTAGCATCTTTCTCAAAGAGGTGGTAATGATATCACCATCCTAGCCATTTACGTTGATGACATCATACTGATTGGGAACAATAATGCTTCTTGGTTTCCAAGGGGAGGCTCGAACCTGGGACCAAAGAAACTTTGGATGCCAAGCTAACCAGTTGAGCCAACCCCGTTGGGTGGGAACAATAATGAGGCATTGACGATATCAAAGAGGGAATTGGCTAGTGAATTTGAGGTAAAAGAAATGGGAGACCTACACTATTATCTTGGAATTCAGGTGGTCAGAGACAGAGTTGAGAGGACGTCTTAATCAAGAGAGATACGTTACAAATTTGCTGAAAAGGTTTGGGATGGAAAACTGCAGTCCTATAGGAACTCCCCAGGATCAGGGATCTTCAACGACAATCAGGGATGCATTTTCATTTGCAGGAACGGCGGTGTGCACAAGAAAAGCAAGCATGTTGATATTCAGTATCACTTTGTCAAGGAATTAGTACAGGATGGAAGGATGGTGTTGAATTATTGTCCCACCAAGGATATGACTGTTGATATAATGACTAAAGCTCTCGTTAAAGACAGATTTGTGCTTTTAAGAAATGCTATGGAGATGAGCTATAGTGAGACGGAAGGGGGTTAACATTGAGATGGGGATTGTTGGTGTCCGGTTCATGGGACACCAACTGTCAATGTTAACCGCCCCATTTTGTTTAAGGGGCAGAGTGCTTTTCTTGACTTGACTTAGGTCACGTTTGAGTAGAACGTAGGTAATATGGTAGAGATGAACCTTTTTGGGTTCTTGGCACATAGATGTCATGCGGCTATATGTACAGTTCAGAATTGGGTAATTAAACACGCGTTTTTGGAGAGAATTGGCATTGCTCGTGTATTGATGATTATGTTGCTTGAATTGTCTGATCTGATTATGTTTGCTTGATGATTGCCTCATGATCAACTAGATTATCCGTAATTCTGCTTTTAACCTTTCACAGAGCTGCAGCTTGCAAAGTCGCATACAAAGTTTTTCCTAACATGAGCCTAACTGAGTAATCAACATTATGGATTTCTTGATATTACATCCACATTTGATCTTGAAGCTGTAACATTATATATACACATGTAAGAAAGTACTAGATAGAATCTGAGTTCTTTTGTTATCTCGTGTCTTTCCACTCTTCTTCATCTTGCATGAATGAATGTTTGTGATGTCTATACTAGCAACAATCTTTACTGCTTGGTTTGCTGAGTTCGTCCACACTAAAACAATAGCAGAGTAGGTCACTAAACCTTAAAGTTTTCTGCATCTAAGTTGAGACTCCATTTCTATAGTTGATTTTAGGAGTTTTTCAGGGCCATGTCATCATTCTGGTAGCTCTCAGCACACTATATACAATAAAGAAACCATATAACCTGATAAGGACTAGGTAGGTACTGTGTAACAAACCAGTTTGCAACTTACTATCTCTCTATACACACACACACACACACAGCCTGGCCACATGCATAGCGTGCATCCTGGATGCAGGGCCTCTGGGTTTGCAAATGCAAACCTTGTCAAGGACGTGCATTTTCAAGAGCTTGCACTTCCGGGATGTTTTAGTTAAGTCACTTCTTGGATGTGCATCACATTCAGGAGTCAGGATTTTTGACATCCCGGAAGTTGAGCCAAAAAATGATGCATGTGGTCCTGCCACAAGCCCCTCCCCCAAACCCAACCCAACCCAACCCTACCCCCAGCACACACGAAAAAAAGAACAGCAACAGTGTCTTGTAACCTGACTCTAGTGCTCTCATTGCTCCAAAAGAAGTACTGAACTTGTCAAAAAGATCACCAAGCTATCAACTGCAGTATGCCAGGCTTGAAAGATCATAAAGCAGGAGCCATAAAAACGCCTCTATGCTGGACAAAGCTGTGTTGGCTTGATAATTCTTTTGTGGCTAGACTGGACCTGCTAGCTTAGAAGTACAGAGCTTGTTAGACATCCATTTATTTTTACACAGTTATTTTTGTCAGTTATTGTGTGATCTCTGCTATCACAACTAAACCAACCTCAATTTTAGAAGACCTTGCTATTGAAAGATGCACATGCCATGACTATATCGGAAAAATCTGTAATTTATCCTACTAATGGAAATCAGATAGCCTTGTATGGGAGCAAACAATGAAGCTCAGCCTACAAAGTTTGTAAGACATGAGAAGATATGCCAACATTAACAAACCTCAAAATGTTTTTATTTCTTCTTACAATCAGCCTCTCGAGTCTTAAGCCTCTAGCATTCCTTCCAACAGGTCAGCAGTCTAGTCAAATAGGTTTGATGATGTACTTTTCCAAAAAGAGGAGCTGGGAAAGGAGCTAACCAGAGGATGTTGACAGCTTGCTTCTTAGGCCTTCCTCGAAAGTCTTCATTTTTCTTGTGCTCCAAAATCCACACTACCACTCCACTGAACAGGAAAAATGCAAGCGTTGTCAACCACATTGTCAGTGTAAATGGCCGCGTAAAGGCCCACGCATTATTGGAAGCACTTTGCTTGATAGGCACCAGCACCACCAGCCCGGCTGTTGCATAAGGTTGGGTGAAGTCTACAATCTTAGCACGCTGAGGCGTGATTGTTACGTCTCCCACAACTGCATCAAATTCCTACACATCCAATTTATGAAAGACCGTGCCAAGTTCTTAAACAAAAGATCGATAAATGTATAACTATTCAGAATACATGTAAGCCGGTTTTCTACTTCCAAAGAATGAGGCATCTACCTTTGTTATTATTCCATGGATAAGATCGTCATAACTTGGATTCGTACTGCCACTTCCAAATGGCTTAAATGTGTAGTTGATAGAGTAAGGTAAAAGTTGGCAAGCAGCTTCAAAAACGGCAATGCAAAATCCCGTATCATTTGTGACATTAACGAATTCCGAGTAGCCCTTTTTGTTTGGCAAGCCAATCTTCAAAGGGTATCCAGTTCTTGGAAACATCCAACCTCTTGGAATCTGAGTGCTACCTCCTGGCCAGATGATATTCTGCAGTACTTGTGCATTGCAGTGCAATGGGTATTGCTTGCTCCTCATTAGAAGCCGGGACACGTGAGAGTCTGGTATCATTATTCCAGTAGCCAACTGCACGAACATCCTTTCCAACCATGTTCACAATTTTCAGAGCTGAACCCATCAGATCTCTGTTGTCAAACTGTATCTTTCCTGTGATGCCTGTAAAATTGGCTCCAAGAATGCCCTGCAGTAAGACAGGCCCAGTTTGGAAAACCTTGAGGTTTGCTAAATCCGTTTGTCCTCCTGCATCATCAGGAAAACGTTTTGAGGGTAAAAATGAAATGTTCAGGTTTTGATTAAGAAAAATGTCTAATGCCTTTGCTATGGTCCAAAGCGAATCATAAGCATACAATCCATATGAACTAATAAGCGCAGGCGCATATATGTTTTTCTCACTCAATATTGATCGCTTCCATTGATTCATGAAAACTTGTAGCTGAGGAGACTCAGGTATCACACTACGAATCCCTATCACTCCTTGTACCGACCTTACAAACTCATCATCAAGAAATATCGTATCCAGAATACTTGCTGTTGCCTCCGTGACAATCCAGACATAACCAATATTCATCAAGCCTACATTGTAAGCTTCAATGAGCAATCTACGGCTCAAACTCACTGACATATGCAAAATAAAAATGGTTGATCCCTGCTTGGACAATTGCTCTAGCACTGTTTCAATACCATCCCTGGAAATGCCAGGATTCAAACCTTCCCTTAGTACAACTTTAACTCCTGTGCCTGAAAGTGCATCATCTAGTGCATCAATGCCACCTGTTCCCAAATCGTTAGAATATAAGGCGATCACTTGTCTCCAACCAAAATACTGGATTATATCTGCAATAGCATCCATCTGTAGTTTGTCACTGTGTGCCAGACGAACAAAATAGGAGTATTGATCCTGTGAAAGTGATGGATCTGTGGCTGTAAAAGAGACGAGAGGAATTTGACTAGCAGCAGCCATTTGTGCCACAAAATATGAGGCCACTGAAGTTTGTGGCCCAACTATTGCTACTACATCATCTTTAAACAGTTCAATAGCTGCAAGTATGTTTAAGAGCTGTAAGAAGGCTTGTGATGACTCCAAATTAATCACACTCATAGCTTTCACTCTCCCGTTTTTCTTTTTTGATAATTCACATGTTTTTATGAATGCTGACAAGTCTACATGGCAATGCAATGAAAGAAAGACAGCAATTTTTTTTACACAAAAGACTAGTACAGAGATCTGGCTTTAGAAAAGTAAGACAGTCTGATTAAGCGATTTCCTTTGAGTTGGTTAAACGTATGCGAACACTACACTCGCAAGTGAATAAATAGAAACCGGCTCAGGCTTTTAAGTCAATGGATAATCTAAGGCCTACTGGCACACCTTAGCAAGACTAACCCAGGACAAAAAGGCTGAACAGAAAAAGATCATCATTCTGCTCACGGTTCTATCTGGCAATCAAGTATATTGATGAGCAGGAACTTACCAGCTGCTGCACCCTGAAAAGCACTGCAGTTGCTGTTAGCGACAACCAATTCCAAAATTGTGCCATTTAAAATCGTCGTGTCGTTATTGATATTTTGCAATGCAAGCTGCAGAGCCCTTAGAGCTTCCATACCAATCCAAGATTCTGTTGCCAGAAGCGTTCCAACTTTTACGGTACCTACTCTTTGCGGTGTAGCTGCTGCATTGGTGATTTCAACCAAAATCAATGGAACTAAAAGCAACAAATACATAGGAAAACATTGGGATGAACTGCCCAAGGAACTGAAGCGCCAGGCAGAACCCACCATGGTAAAAGCGAGGATGCACAGGGAACTTTATAAAGGAAAATTTTGCAGTTGATGTACTCTCAAAGAAATCTCGTCAAAATAACTGTCTTACGATATCAGATTGCAGCTCTATAAGATTTACTTTCAGAAAGATTAAGAGGGTTTCCTGAACGAGGTAGTTTCTGGGCATCCATGTGCGTTTAATTTTGCCACAGAGCTGCTACCTTAATCCGCAAAGCTCTTTGTCTTAACTGCGTGAATATGGCAAATAAAAAACACATACTGATCATTGTCACATTTGAGCAGCATCATTACTCTAAGCCGGAAGCTGCAATACCTCTACCTTTCAAACAAGATCAAACTAACTAACTAACTTCTCAGAATTCCATCCGAAAATGCAAGCTGGGTGTTCTCAGACAGAGGCAGGCAGACATCCCAAAATCCCAGCTTCGAAACAGGATCAATCTGCTCTTAAAGGCTAGGAAGATCTATGAAACTCCAGGCTATCCAAGTGAGTCATTGGAAGATCAAAGCAGCAGTAGCACATTGGAGCTATGGCGTGAAGGATCATACAAAAATTCTACAGGAATTTTTTGGGCTTTTGGAAGTGCCTCCAAAATGAAAACAAAAAACTGAGCTCATGGCCATTGGCATTACACTTATTACAGATCATTGGGCCAGAAGAGTATTGCTTCCATTTCGAGGCAAATTTTACTAACAAATTACAAATTTCTTTTATGTATTATAAGGATTTCTAAAAAATTCTGGGTGAGTCCCGGAGGGCCGAGCCTAGATTTTTTTGGAAAGCCGAACCGGGCAGAATGGCCTGTGCCCGGGCGCCTTCCATTGCGTAATGGGATACCTGGGATTTTTTCACATGCCCATTACGAAGCATAATGGGCAGTTTGACTTTGACTGACCATTGAAAATGCACCACATGGCAGTTGTAGGACGGGCACAAACAGGCAAAAAAAAGAAAGCAGAATCTGCCTTATAAAAAAATGCATACATTTTTTACTTTTTAATTTGTCTAAAAATGGGCATAATATTCAGCAGGTATCCATTAGAACTCTTGGGCTGAAGCCTAATGCTTCCATTTTGAGGAGGCCCAAAAGTTCCTTTCCATGCTATAGACTTCTTATGTGTATTTTTTTTTCCAACCATATGATTTTGCTTTTGAAGTGATGCAATCATCAATAGTTGAGCTTTTTTCACTCTACATTTAGATTTATATTCAAAATCACTATATAATTTAGATAATATGTATTATTTTTTTGTATTTTATGGAGAGGCGAGAATGATTTGTATGCACTTTGTTGCAATTTTGATATTAGCTGGGCTTAGAGACTACTAGTCTAGATCCAATCTAATATTTTTTCATATTATGCATAAAAGTCTTATTCTAAAATTATGAAATGGCCAATTTACATGAGTAACGTTTTTTTTTTTTTGCGTACATGTTAAGCAACAAGTAAACTGTTCATATATACAACTTGGTAAAGGCATTTATGGAGCTAAGCTCCTTAGATGCCACTATACAGTGGTCGAGATTACCTGCACCTTTCCGGTGGCAGTCAACAACTCCTACCCATTCACCCCACTGTGATGGACAAAACCTAACGTTTAACTTAAAGAGCTCACGAATGTATATATATATATATATATATATATATCTTGCTAAAGTTGATTCAAAATTTTGTAAGTCATTTATAATGGATTATAGGTTTTTGGCAAGCCCATAAAGGATCCAACACAATTTAAAGGTATTGGATGCTTCCAAGTCTCAAACTTGGTGGTGTTAGAGAGCACCCACAATCATCTATCAAGCACCATTGGATGGTGGCAAGCACAAGACTCCCATGTTACCTATTTGTTTTTCCCCATTTTGACTTGTCCCCCCCCTTCCCCAAAAAAAAAAACACCCGAGTACACCCACATATCTATTCAGAGACTATCATGGCACGCATAATTCTTTATTCACTCATCTCCATTTTTGTTGGTTGAGCTAACCCATCAGCTCATCCACCTATTTTTATCTACATGACTACACACTTCTCTTTTTGTTTAAAATTGTACTCTAAAATGGCATAATGATTTGATTTCACGTTGTGCCTTTGAATTATGGGTAAGGATTTGCGCAATGTGTACACGGGATAATTTCTTCAAAGCACCTTACTCGAGGAGCACTTATTTCTCCAAATCTCCTTTGTAGGAATTCGAACCTCGCATCATGTTGTCCATGTGTAAGGAAGTTGGATATAAGTATTCATAACAATGGAAACTCGGGCTAAAATTGTAAATTGTGCAAACACAAAATGCCTTGAAGCCTAGGGCTCTAAAATTATGGAGCTTCATCCTCGAGGTGGCTATACCTAAACATAATGATGATAATGCAATTAGGAACAATCTCATCTTTCCTCAAAAGGCATTACCTCTACATGAAAATATTGTCCAATAATGTGTCTTGAGATGATAAATTAGTACATATTCCAAAAAAGTTCAACAATACACTAGTACAAGAAAAAAAAGATGTCAAAAGCTTACTGATAATAAAAGGATTTTGCTAATCGAATAGGAGAGAAACTTGAAGAGGTTCCTTTCTATAGTTCATGGGATGAATGAAAATTATTTCATGTCTTATACAATACCTTTTGAGAAGGTTTTTTTGGTCTTGAAAAACGAATCTACTATACTAACAAACCATAATAAACTAGGTACAAATATTAGAAGAGGAAAAGAAAGATGCTCATTGCATACTTTAAGAGATCACAATGAAGACAAAATATGTAACAAAGAATGAAAGTTGGTTTGCTCTCCAGCTCCCAAAGGAGAAAAAGCTTGGGAAAGAGCTTTTGACAACTAAGCCAAATACTTGAAAACAAAAAAGAATTGTGTCCTTACTTAAAACAATTCTATAGGCAATGGGTGGGGAAGAGGACAATGGCGATAGAGAAAAGTAGGTACGAAGTTCCAAACTAAGTTTGAGCTTGCACAAGATGGCGAAGCTACAAGAGATGATTATGAAAGCATGACAAAGGCATGGCAAGGATGCTAGTCATCAAGAGAGAAGCCACTATCTTCTAAAAAGCCATAAGGAAAAAAGATGGAAAAAATGATTAGAAATTTTGTTCATGAAAAGAGCAAAAATATGGAGTCGAGAGCTAGCCTTGTGTGCATAGGCTCCAACATGATTGAAAAATCCCTTGATCCTAGATTTGTTGTAAGGAACAAGCAAGCAGTTCTTGGAGAGCCTTGTATTGGAGAACCCTTAGTATATGATATACAAAATTATCTCTTCCTTACAAGCTTGATCAATTGCTTTGTTAAGATACTCTTAAAGGTGATGAGGGAAGTGATCAGAATAGATAAGTAGAGCCTAGAGATGGATCTAGAGATTCCCACTCCAAATGAGTTTTATACTATGGCAAAATAGATTGAGGTCAAGAAGCAAGAACTCAATGCCAAAGCCATAATGTGTGAAGAAAGCAAGGATAAAACATGGATGTCTAGTGAATGGAACCAAAGCTTTTAGTTTGGGCTATTTTTTGCTTTTTGGTTATATTTTTAATTTTTTTGATAAAATTTTGTATTGTTTGATAGTGAAATTTCATATCTTGTCTTTGATATGAATGTGAAAATTTTCATAAATTTTTGTCTTAACTTGATGATTTACCAAGATATTGAAGGTTTTAGCAATTGTATTAAAAAAATTGAATAGCTTTGCTATATTTATATGTTTCAACAAACAAAAACTTGCTTACTATGTGATAATTTAGCTATTTTATTTTTTGAAATGAAGAACCCTGAATGGAATTTCCCACCTAAGATTTCAGGAGACAAGATGGAGCCAAAGCCAATCCTCACTTGTTGTCCTTCACAATGCAACTAGTCAAATGTCCAGAATTTAAGTCGCATACCCAACATAAATTTCAATTAAACAACCAAGGTCTATTAGAAAAAAATATCTTAATTAACTTTTGAAGAGTATTTTGAGAATTATCAAATAATTTCTTACTCTACTCAGCTTCTTCTCTTGATTAATGGAAATTTTAAGATAAGTAAAATGAATGTTGTAAATATCATCTTGAAGTGACAATGCTTTATAAGCATTTATTATTTTTCTCAAAACAATCAATCTTTGCTTGCTATATATGCAAGCTGCCTTTTGGCCGTTTGCTCAATCTTGTGGAGCGTCCTGGTAACAACATTTGGGCCATGAGGGAACCCGAATGTATGCAAGTCTGCCGTCGCAAAATATATATTGTACACATAGTTCTTGACAGGGGGAACTATGAATTGGCAAGATCTTGTAGTGACATTGTAATCGGCGTATTCCATATGAAGCAAATAAGGACTCTAATACCCAGCCAGGACAGGAATTTGGAACTCAATCGCCTTGAAAAAAGGTTGTGCATGCTGGTACCAGGTTTGCATCTCTTGAATATCCAGCTTGCACATCTAGATGTCGATTTTATTTGCATCAGGGTCGTCGAAACTGGAACTTTGATTGGAGGACATGTTGGAAAACTGAAAAAAATAGTGGTCTGGAAAAAGTGTTAACAGGAGCTTCGGCTCGGTCGAGAGTGTGACGGATGGCGTCGGTCGAGATTGGACTAAAAAGGTGTCGGTCGAGATGGAAGTTGATGGCATCGGTCGAAATTGGACTGGAAGGCTTCAGTCAAGATGGCAAGTGAAGGCATCGGTCGAGGAGGCAAGTGAAAATGTGTGCAAAGCGAAGGTGTGGAAATATGGTGTATCTGTGAGAAAAGGAATCGATGGAGTGGGGTTGGAATGGTAGAGCAAAAAGGTGAAGTAAGATGCCTGAAAGAACAGGATGTTTTGATGTCAGTTGAGTATGAGAATGTTGGAAAGATGGAGAACTTTGGGAATGAAATGGTGTAGGTGTGAGGGAAGTGGAAAAAACAAGTGGTTGTGAAACTGTTGATGATGATGTTCTCAATAGTGTAACGGGAGCGTAATGTATGCTCACGTGACACTACCCCTCAGGTGTGCAAAAATTTTCAAGAAGATGGTTCGACTGCCGACGATGTTAGGTTTGGAATGGTTGGTGATGGCTCTCTGTATGGTGATTATACCAGGATGGCAGAAACTTGGTGGATGTAGTGTGTAGCCAAGGACGGATGGATGTAATATAAGACCGCCAGAATCGAACATGGAAGTAGCAAGATAGCTGCAAGAAACTCCAGTATTTGCACTTTGTTGAGGTACGAATGTTTACACTGTCATGGTATTTATGGTCGTCGTCGTCTTGCTTCATTCAAGATTTGACGTGATGGCTCTTTAAAGTACTTTTAAAAAAAAAATCTTCGGTCGAGATCTTGACGAGTGGCTCTGGTCGAGATCTTGATGAAGGTCTTCGGGCGAGATGGGACTGGAATTCCTCGGCCGAGATGAGACTGAAATCCATCGGTCGAGATCTGAGTGAAAGCCTTCGATTGAGATCTGAGGGAAAGCCTTTGGTCGAGATCTGATGGAGAGCCTTCGGTAAAAAAAAAAGGCTTCGATTGAGATCTGACCGAAATCTGTCGGTCAAGATGAGACTGAAAGCCTCCGGTTGAGATTTGATGAAATTCTTCGGTTGAGATCTAACTGAAATGCTTCGGTCGAGATCGGACTGAAAGCCTTCAATTGAGATCTTAACCAGTTATGATCAAAATCTCAGGTGTTGAATCAATGAAGTGTAAAAGACAGCAATAGACTAAAGCCCTCAAAGCAATAGACAAGACAATAGGTTCTCCCACGAAGAGCTCAAGCAATACCAATCAATAATCTGAAAAATGAGTGTACAAATGCCCCTATAAATATCCTACCAATGAACCCTAAAATAGGAATTCAAAAGTAAAGGGAGGCAAAATGTGGAGGGAAAATAGTGCGTCCTCCTATGGGCCCCCACTCCACATATATCCATATAATAAGGGCCCAAGGCCAATCAATGTCATCAAAAAGAACCCAGTGTGGGTCATAAGCATATAAAAAGGCTCTGGGGCCTGTACATGACTAATATAGAATGCATAACCAGAAATATACATAACCAACAGTAAATGTAAGGAGGCCTACGGAATATATGCAGAGTAGCCCAGTAGGCCTGTATCATGTAGTCTGTAACTCTCCCTGGCTATAAAGAACATTGCCCCCAATGTAGGCAAAATAAGATAAGAACCAGTGCCAGAGAAAAATATTGCATCAAGATATCCCATCTGAGAAAGGAACATCACGAGAAGCCGGAGCATCCCGAGAAGTAATGGTAGCTGCAAGTGATCGAGCCTGATCAGCCAGGATAGGAGTATGATAAAAAAACATCAATGGGCTCCCAAGTAGCCTCCTCAATAGGACGACCATCCCACTGGAGCAAAAATTGAACCTGCCGATGGCGACGACTATGCAATAAGTGCACCTGTAAAATAGTAGCTGGCAGGAATGGAAAAAGCTCTGGATCTGTAGGAAATGAGGAATCTCCAGGAGCGTCATCCTCAATAGCAGCATGTAATAAACTGACATGAAAGATATCACAAGCCCAAGTAGCAACAGGTAACTCAAGATGATATGTAACTGGACTGAGGTGCTCAAGAATCTGAAAAGCTTCTCAGTAGAAGCAAGACCCTGTACAAAACGATGGCGAGAAAAGCGTAACCGAAGGAAAACAGTATCTCCCTCTGCAAACTCAACATGGCATCGATGACGATCAACAATGGTCCTGTACCGCTGCTGAATATGTTGTGAATGAGTAGCAGCTCTAGTAATAATCTTCCGAGCAATCGAAGATAAGATAAAATAGTAATAGGTGCATCATCTGGAGGAGCAAGTATACCGGGTAGAACTGGTGAGTATCCATGAGCAAGCAGAAAAGGAAAAACAACTGTGCTGGAACTAACAGATTTATTATAACTATACTCAGCCAGACATAAATGCTGATCCCAATCACGACCAAAAGGAGAAAATAATCCTCCAATACCCGGTTAATAACCTCAAACTGACCATCCGCAGAAGAATGATAAGTAGTGCCCATAAGTATCCTAACATCCAAGATACGCATAAGCTCTGTCCAAAAACCTGATGTAAACTTGGTATCCCGGTCAGTAAGTATAGATCGTGGGAGACCATGTAAGTAGAAAATCTTAGAAATAAATATACGACCACACTGCTCTGCTGTAATAGTATGTCTGACTGGTATGAAATCAGCTTGTTTAGAAAACCTATCAACTACCACCAAACAAGAGTCATGACCACGCTGAGTACGGGGAAGACCTTAAATGAAGTCCATAGATATATCAGTCCACTGGCGGGAAGGAATAGGCCAACTTTGAAGGAGACTGCCAGGTTTTTTACGGGAATACTTACGAAGGCAAAAATCACAAGAGCTCACGCTTCATGGAAGACCAAGAAAAATGTTCTTTCAAACGGAACAAGGACTTTTGAAGACCAAAATGGCCACCAACAAGAGAGGAATGGGCATCAAGAAGGAGTTGTGGACGTATGTTGAGAGTGCTGGGAATACATAACGAACCATAGTGAAACAAACGATGATTAACAATGGAATAAACCTGGTGAGGGTGAGAGAAAGGACGAGAGGCAGACGACATAACATCACGAAAGTTTGGACATGTGACATAAGCCTGAGGAAGATCATCATACCAAGAGTGGGAAGACGTAACAAGACTGTAAGTAAGAGCAAGTAAACGAGACAAAGCATCAGCAGCAGCGTTACTTTTACCAGGCTTATAATGAATATCAAAATGAAAGGACTGTAAAAACTGAAGCCAACGGTACTGACGACCACTAAGATCCTTTTGTGTATACAAATAACGAAGTGACTGGTGATCAGTAAAAACATCAAACGGTACACGATACAGATAATGACGCCACTTCTTCAAAGCAAAAATAATAGCAAGCAACTCTTTTTCATGAGTGGAATAGCGTTGCTCATACGAACAAAGACAACAGGATTCATATGCAATAACACACTTATGCTGACGTAACAAAGCACCTAATCCTATGGATCTAGCATCAGTCTCAACAGCAAAATGTTGGGAAAAATCTGGAAGACATAAAACAGGGGCAGTGGTAAGCTTAACCTTCAAAGTATCAAAAGTTGACTGACATGCGAGAGTCCAAGCAAACGAAGATTCCTTTTTCAACAGAGCATGCAAAGGAGATGCAGGAGTGGCAAAAATGAGCAACTGGTTTACAAAGATGGATAGCAAGACCAAGAAACATACGAACATCAGCAAACACAAGCCATGAAAGAATAGAATGGACCTTACGAGGGTCGAGACAAACAGTACCATTAGTAACAAAGAAGCCCAAAAACCTGATTTGTACGATAGCAAAAGAACATTTAGAACGTTTAGCATACAAACAATGACACACTTTCCAAGCAGAGGACGAAAGATGTTATTCATGACATTCTGAAAAGTGGGCGGGCCATTGGTAACACCAAAAGGAAGGACACGAAACTCATACAGACCAAAGTGGGTACAGAAAGCTGTCTTGTGCTCATCAGGAGGATGCATACGAATCTGGTGATAATCAGAATGGAGGTCAAGTTTAGAAAAGATCTTGGCTTGGCCTAACTGGTCAAATAGGTCATCCATATGAGGGATAGGTTACTGATTACGGATATTAAGTTTATTTAAAGCACGATAATCAATACATAGATGTTTAGTACCATCCTTCTTAAAACAGGAGCACCAAAAGGACTGTGGCTAGGAACAATAAGGCCTTGACGTAATAAATCAGACACTTGACACTGGACTTTCTCGCGCTCAACAATAGACATACGAAAAGGAGGACGAGAAGGAGGTGATGCAGAGGAAACAAGGTCTATATGGTGGTTGACATCTCTTAAAGGTGGTAACTGAGTCGGCTATCTAAAAACATGCTCAAATTCATGCAACAGTTCAAAAAATACATGTGGCAAAGGTGGTGCATCCGCAATAGGCTGAACTGGCTAAACAGAAAGAATAACCGCACAGTGGGCCTTCGGGAGGCTCCGTATGAACTGCTTCCCGGAAATAGCTGATAGTCCTACCGAGAATCAATACCGAAAATTATATGCTGAGTACCATCATGAGAGAATGTCAATGTCTACTGCTGGAGGTCTACTGTAACTGCACCAAGGGATGCAAACCAATCAGCACCGAGGATAAGATCGTACCGTTTAAGTGGAATAATATGAGATTCTGCCTGACCAAGGAAGTCTCCAATCCGATATGAAAGCTGTTGATACATCTGCGTGCTAGGAAAAGAGTGTGCCTTGGCAACCTCAACATGCAGGGGATGAGGCATAGTGACTAGCATAGCACGAATGCGTATAGTAATATAACTGCTGAGAAACGAGTGAGTGCTACCCATGTCAACAAGGACAATAAACTCACAACCAATGATACGTACACGAAGACGGATATGGCGTGGACCCGGCTTACCGGCCCAAGTAGCATAAGCAAGTTGAGCATGGCATACAGCTAGATCAGGGGGATCAAGAACATGCTCAGTGGGTGTGGCAAACTGATCAACAGGTGGGTCATCATCAAGAATATGAAGGCATATGATAGAATCAGGACTATCATCAGGTGTGTCAGCATCATGAAAATAGACTGCAGTAGCAGTGGCAGGCTGTTGGCAATCACAGGTGATATGATCAAGACTCTTACAGTTGAAACATAAGCACTTCTCACGGATCTCAGACATCTCAGGCTGTGAGTAGCGACGAACAAAAACAGGACGAGGAGAAAAAGGAGAACGTGGTGCAGAAGGAAGACTGGACGAAGGTGAACTGATAGATGTGGGACTAGCAGAGGATGGAGAGGAAAAAATAGGACGTGTGAAAGGACGCGAAGGATGAGAAACAGAGGAAGAGATGGGAGGGTACTTGTGCTGCAGTGCGATAGCAAGGGAGATGGCGTGAGAAAGAGTGAGTGAAAAAAAAGAAGAAACATCATACACAGTAAGCTAAACATTATTCTTAAAGTCTCGTGGCAAAGGACCAGAAGATGAAGGAGTCTCAGGTAATGGAAATGTATGCTATGGGGGAACAAGTGGAGATAGTGGAGAAACACTGGACATTAATGATAGTGTAGCAATCTAGGTAGAAAAAGCAGTGAATGTCTCTCGTAACTCCTGGCGTAAATTAGTGCGTACATCACTCATGGCTTCCCTAAGATGATCTCGGAATTCATGCCGTACTTCATCAAGGTAAGTGGAAGACGGTATGCAAGGCTCAGAAGATGTAGGGCAAGTATCCATGGTCAAGGAATGCAGGAAGTGAAGAGAGTATAAGAAAAGCTTAATATCGGAGGGAGTGGACTTTTGTCGTCACCCCAAATACGTTTTAGGTACACAAACGACAGTAAGAGCAAGAAAGAAAATGACAAATGTCAAGAAAAGTGTAGAAAGCAAGGAAAAACTAGCAAAGATACCTCTCGATAGAGCTCCAAGCGTGTGCCAAGAGCTGGCTAGAAAATGTGACCACAAGGAGAATGAAAGTGGGCGCTGGACAGTCTCCAATCAATGCTAAAAATATGGCTGGAAATCTGTGGAAAACGTGATGAAATAGGGCAATGGGCAGCCTCCAATCAAAACTGAAATATGGCTGAAACTCTACTGGAACAATGGCTAAAAAATGTGATGAAGTAGGGCGCTTGACAGCCTCCAATCAATGATGAAAAGATGGCTGGGAATCCTCTCCCTGAATCAAATGGAGGATTCAAAAAAAAAAAAAAAAAAAGATTTGGAACTTGGGTGCCGAAAATAATCTGCCTAAATTTTTTTTTTTCGACCACCAAATTTAGCAAAAGTACTTCCGCTAACTATTTGCTAAAGTTCCGCCAAGGAAAATGCTCTGATGGGAGTTGGTCCTCCTCCAAATTGTTCTGAATGTTGCTGAAGCAAAGAGACGAAAGCCCTCAGCAAAGAGAGAAAAATCAGCAAGGAAGATAGGCACCCAATCAAAAAATCAGATCTGAAATTCAGGAATCAGGAAAGTCCTCTGATACCAAGTTATGATCAAAATCTCAGGTGCTGAATCAATGAAGCATAAAAGACAGCAATGGACTAAAGCTCTACAAGCAATAGACAAGACAATAGGTTCTCCCACGAAGAGCCCAAGCAATACCAATCAATAATCTAAAAAATGAGTGTACAAATGCCCCTATAAATACCCTACCAATGAACCCTAAAATAGGAATTCAAAGTAAAGGGAGGCAAAATGTGGAGGAAAAATAGTGCGCCCTCCTACGGGGCCCCACTCCACATATAACCATATAATAAGGGCCCAAGGCCAATCAATATCATAAAAAAGGACCCAGTGTGGGTCATAAGCATATAAAAAGGCTCTGGGGCCTGTACATGACTAATATAAAATGCGTACCAAGAAATATACATAACCAACAGTAAATGTAAAGAGGCCTGCGGAATATATGCAAAGTAGCCCAGTAGGCTTGTATCCTGTAGTCCGTAGCTTAACCAAGTAGTTATTGAGGAATGGATCTCTATGATGTAAGTGGAGAACTTCATGAGAGAAAATATGACTGTGGCTCAAATTAGAAGTTCTTATTGTAAAGAAATATCCCAGTGACTAGATTTATGTTATAATTGGAAATATTGAGCTATCATACATACAGAAAGGAGGTGGGCCTAAAATGTGACAAATCTTGTCCTTGTGATGTAGTCTGTCATTTGTTGACCTATAACACGCATGGTAAATGGAAATTTTAATAGAAAAAAATGAAGATGCACTAAAGTAAATAAATACAGGCATGGAGTTTAAAAAAATAAAAGGATACAAAAATAGGCATGCAAAAAGACGATAACAAAATAGAAAAAAATGTAAACTATATACCATGGGATTAGAGTTAAATGGGATCAACAAAAAACAACTCTTCGTAATATCGTCGTAGACGACCACCATTGATGACAGTGTCTAGGAGTATTCCATCAAGTATTTGCACCTGGACTACACCATTAGGAAAGATTTTATTGATAACATATTGCTAGTGTTGCTGGTTAAGCAACTCGATTTGTATTTTTCATAATTGTTCTCTTGTTTTCTCATTTGGTCGAGCTTCTTGGACAACACGATGTGCTCTCCATTCATGTGGCTCATCGACATCTGATCTCTCTTCTTCTTCTCGAATGGCATTAGACATGGCTTGTTTCAATGATGTGTATTCATCATTGGAGCGAAGTTCATGTCTTATCCATCATGGGAGTCCAACAAGGAACCAAATGATGAGCATAGATTCGGTTGGTTGTTCTCATACCTGACTTTTTAATCTTTTAAGTCATTCTATGTAGTCACGTACTTTCTCATCTTTTGTCATTTTGATGCTACTAAGCTTGACAAAAGGACTTTTGATCAAACGAAAGGGCTTGAATCGTTTGATGAATGCTTCCTTCAAGAGTGACCAGTCTCATTTATCTTCATGATCAAGGTCAAAAAACCATTCTCATGCTCGATCGATCATGGTCATCGAGAAGAGCTGGACCATGGCTTCTAGTGATGTCTCGCCATAGACATCACATGCATTCTCAAAGACTTGAAGAAATCTTTGAGGGTCAGGGTTGCCATCATACTTAGGTAAATCTAACTTGGGAGTACGGTTTTCAGTACGTGGAACATTATTTGCAAAAGTCCCATCTAAGTGAGCTCATGCATGTGATGATTCTGCAGCGTGAAAGTGTGGGTGATTGTATGGAGCTTCAAAATGCATGGGTTCCCCCATCTGTCAAATGGGTTGGTTGAGGGCTCATGGACTTGGGACTTCATCCTAGAATATCTATTGAATCGAGCCTGTTCGGTAGATGGAGAGACCATCTCTGGTAGATAGTCCTCTCTGGAATTTGGATCGTAAGAACAATCCATAGCAAATCTAGAGTACCTTAGGATTGGGTATTTAGTCCTCTTGGTCTCTTTTGGGATGCAATGATGTAGGGTTATGCAATATGCAAAAAACGTGACAGGTGTAGGGCTCAAAAAAGCAAAAAACACGAAGGTGACGCAAAACCGAAAAAAACGAGAAAAACGACAGTTTAGGGTTATGGCAAAAAGCAAAAAATGCAACAATTTAGGGTAATCCGAAACGTGAAAGTGGGTAGAAAAATGCGAAGGTGGTGAGAAAAAAACCCAAAAAAAAAAAAGCAAAATTCCGAAAAAGCGAAACAAAACAACAGTTTAGAGTTCCGATAAAAAATGAAAAATGCGACAATCTTGGGTTATGATCATGCAAAAAATACGACAATTTAGGCTTTGGTTAAAAAATGACAAATGCCATCATTTAGGCTTAGTAAAAACCGAAAAAATGCAAAGGTCTTGGGTGGGGAAAAAGCGAACAAAAACGAAGGTTTTAGTAACAAAGCGAATAATGCAAAGGTATCGGGTGGTGAAAAAAGCAAAAAGAGCAAAAAAAAAACGAAGGTTTTGGGTGGTTGGAAAATTGAAAAAAGCAAAGGTTTTGGGTGGTAGAAAAATCGAAAAAAATGAAGTTTTAGGATTTTAGTAAAAATGTGAAAATGCGATAAAACATAGAAAGTTGAGCAATCTCTATTTGCAAGTAGAATATCCATGTTCTAAGCTTGATCAATCTCTATTGTAGAATGGAAATAAATTATTTGTTGTTGTTTTATGGCCTGGTTACAGAGAATTATTTCAAATCTATCTATGTTTTGATTTGCTTTCAATTCTATCAAATTATGCTTAGTAGATCTTAATCAAATTGTCAATTCTATGTGTAAAATTGTCTACAAATGTAAGATTGATGTTTGTGCATTTTCTATTGTGCCTAGATCTATGTTTAGGATCAATTTGGATCTTAAGATTTCACAATGCACCAATCAAACATTAAAATTTGAAATCTACATAATGTAGCTCATTAGAAATGAAAAAAGATTTTTTTTTAAATAAAACTGTAATTCAGCATTGGGGACAACCTGCAAGCATGACATATTGTCCATAGTATAATATGCAATTTATCAAAAAAATAGTATAAGTTTTAACCGTGACTCCAGTTGAGATGAAATTGGTGCCATTGAAAAGTGTCAAATGAGACTTTCCAATGACACCCTACATGACCCAATTCTAAGCTATCTTTCAAAAGCTATAGCCAATCAAAGTTTTCGAAACACCCAATATCTCTTTTGTGAGCAAATATAGCACCCTCACTGAGATGGTGTTCCATCCATGCACATAAGAGATATTGGACTCAGAGGGTCCTCTATTCGTGCACAAAAGAGATATTATGTCTTTTGAAAACTTTAACTAGCTGTAACTTTTGAATGGTAACTCAAAATTAAATCATGTACAAAGTCATTGGAAAGTTTTTGTTGGGCACTTTCTAATGGCACCATTTTTGTCTCAATTGGAGCTATGATTAAAAATTTATACTTTTTTTAATGAACTATAATTATAATGTATATAGAATGGTTAAAAATAAAAAATAGTGTAGGAAGAAATGACAAAGCATTGGGCAAAAGATGAATCTATTTTGGTAATTTACATTGACAAACTTTATCAAACCCCTTCCAAGTGCTCTAGATCTTAGGCGATTAACTCATATTTTTTTCCATTTGGAATTAGCAACCTGTGAGAGATCGATTATTCGAATGAATCACTCCCGATAGTAGAATAATCTAACACTTCCTTGTAATCTGAATGCTAGAAATCAATGATAAACTTCATTGTTACTGTTTACAAAGTATATTAATGTTGACAGTTGTGACTAGCTGTCATTAGCCGTAGGCTAGTCTATTAGTCTACTCGTAGGTTTTCTCTCTTTATCAGGGGTTCAGGGTATATTTGTACTTTTTACATTTTGTTTGAGTTAGTGTGATAGAGTGATTGTGCGCGTTCTTCTTCCGCCTTCTTGTGGTGAATGCTTATGGTGAATGCTTGATGTTGCATTTCTGATTCTTAATATGGTATCAGAGCTATGATAGTCCTGCGTGCCTGATCAATGGATACAACTTGTCACAGGCTCCGCAACGAAGTGAAAAAGTCTTTCACAGGAGGTGAAAGCTTGGAGAGACAAAAACGGCTGGAAGAAATTCTTCTTGATGTATTTTGCAGGTTTTGAAGCTTACGGTTATTAGTGGAGAACGAAGATATAGTACCAAAGGCATCGAAAATGCCAGGGCAGCATCAGACAGATTGACAATCTGTTGAGTGGATAAGTTTTACAAAAAAAAATTTAGTCTTTGTGAAAAGTGTCATTTGTCAGAGAGTTGTGCCAAGAAATCTCTCATTTGTTTGTCTGGAGTACTGCAAATCATACCAGATAGTGTCTAGTACTGCCATTTAGAGCTTGGAGGCTACATACCTTTCACATTACTGATATTTGTCTATTTGAACGGTCACTCGTTTCGAAATCTAAGCAAAGAGGAGGCGGCATAGCCGTCGCGCCGAAGTAGGGAATCTGAAATATTCCCTCTGAAAAGTTATTATATTCTCCTTTTTTTACCAATATCGGATCCAACCGCACTAACCGAAGAGAAACCTAAGCAATCATACATCCGCGCTCCAGTCCGATATTGTCCGTACCGATACTGGATCCAAGCGCATGAGCTAAAGTGAATTCCGAGCAGTTGTGCATCCGTGCTTCAGTCCGATATCGCATGCTCCAATATCGGATCCACGCGCACAAGTCAAAGAGGATCCTGAGCAGCCGTACTTTCGCGCTCCATTCCGATATCAGGTGTATAACCAAAAATTTACAGTTCTGTGGTGTGATAAATTTTGTGATTCAGACTCATCTATCCAGTAATGGAAACTCGAAGCGAGAGTGTCCTTAATGAGTCAAGCAAATTGGAAGGTGCCGGCAACTATGCAGTTTGGAAATTCAAACTGAAGAACATTTTAATGGAAAAGGAGCTATGGGAGATCGTGACAAGTGAAGAGACAAGGCCAATGATTGAAGAAGATCGACGGACATTTGATAGGAGAAAACAGAAAGCCCATAATGTCATCAACTTATCAGTTAGAGATGCAATTATTCCCTATATTTCAGATTCAGAAGGACCAAAAGAAGCGTGGGATACATTGAAGGCATTGTTTGAAACGACAAATACATCTCGGATACTATTTCTGAAGACAAAGTTGCATACATTGCGGATGGATGATGGTGCAACTATGTGAAGAATTGCCAAAAATTGGCAAATCTAGCTTGATAAAAAAACCATGTAGAATAGTGTAAATTGTGTACACAAGTGGGTCCCACACATGTGAGGCCATGATGCCACGTGGGAAACCCATCCTAATGTAGGTTAGGTCAAGTCAAGAGAGTTGGTCATGTCTATTTGGTGGTCATCCCTACTTTATAGGACCTACACCTAAGTTTAAGGTGAAAATTTGACCAACTAGCTACCTACCAAGCATAACTCTAGGAAATAGACTAGGGTTTCATTTTAGGTCAAGGAGAGTGAGTTAACTTCCTTATTACATGCTGGAAATCCACCTAACTTCAAGAAGGAAGTCGAATTTGCTATGTATTCCCTCTCTCCATAGTGAGAAGATAGAAAATTTTTGGAGCTCATTGGCAATCTCAAGCTAGTTCACTATGTACATTGAGTTTTTGTGATCCAAATGAAACCAAATCAATTTCTACTTGTTTCTCAGGTTGAAGGCCGTACTACAGCCTGTAGTACACACGTGTGGGCTCGGATTTCAATGTTTATCAATGCTTTTGATTGTTAATGCTTGTTGTTTGTCAAATTGCCAATCTAGATCAACTTTTTTGTGTCTAGTTTTTTGATAGATTGTTAAGCAAGCATCCAATCACTCTTGTGGATCTTTTGTAGATCCATTTATGGTCCTAAAGTACAGTACTTTCACAAACTATTGCCGATCACATACTGAAGATCAAAGAGATTCGTGATCAATTAGCAGTAGTTGGAGAGCGAGTACAAGATCGTGAGATCATGCAATTGACATTGAATAGTCTGAGTGAGTCACATCAGATGTTTGTGACGAGTATAGCCACAAGAAAAAATATTCCAACCTATGAAGAACTAGGGGGATTGCTTTTGCAAGAAGAGCAACGTCAAGAGAACTTAAATCATCGTAACAGGAGTTATGTTCAAGCTCTTGCAGTTAGAGGACGAGGTGGAAGATTTGGCTGTGGAAGGTATCAATCGAGAGGAGGAAACTCAGGCCAGGAATCATTTCAACAATTTCATGAACAAGTGAATGATAGTCCAAATCGAGGTGATTGGAATCAAGGCCGAGGTCAAAGACGCGGCTATTCAAGACAAAATAAACCTGAAAATTGTAGGTACTACAACAAACCTGGTCATTGGGAGTGTGAATGCTTCAAGAAACATAAGGAGATGGAACAAAGAAAAGAGAAATGGCAAGCGGGAAATTATGCTGGTCAATATCAATTTGATGACTATTATTATGAAGACAATTATAATGATCAACATCAATACGATGATGATCAATATGAAGATGATACAGGTGAAAGTTCAAAATTGTTCATTACAGCATTAATGACAAGTGATGAAGCCAAGGATACCTGGTACATTGATAGTGGTGCATCCAAGCACATGACTTCAAGAAAAGAATGGTTTTTCGAACTCAAGGAAATTGACAATGGTGATGAAGTTGGACAAGCTGATGGCAAATTGCTATCTGTTAATGGATTTGGAGTGGTACCAGTGAAGTTAGCCAGCGAGAAGATAAAACAGATAAGCAATGTGCAATATGTACCTGGCTTAGCTAACAATCTACTATCTGTTGGGACGATGGCTGATCAACAACTCAAGGTTGAGTTTGACAGTGACAAATGTCTTGTCAAAGATATCAAGAATCACTACAAAGTGATTGCTACAAGAGCTAGAGTCAACGAGAATCGACTCTACAAATTGAATGAGAGATCTTTTACTCAAAGCTATGGTAAGCACTGTTGATAGTCGAAGTGATCTTTGGCATCAAAGGTTTGGTCATATCAGTGCTCAAAGCTTGCAAATTCTTAAAAGAGGGAATCTAGTTGTTGGATTGCCTAATATCTCTTTTGAAGGAAAAATTTGTGAGGGTTGCATTTTGGGAAAACAACATAGAGAGAGATTTTCCAAAGATGAAGCAAGAAGAGCCAATGGCATTCTTGATCTTGTTTATAGTGATCTGTGTGGACCAATACAAACTAGGTCCATTAGTGGTTGTTACTATTTCATCACATCATTGATGACTATAGTAGACATCTCTGGATTTATTTCATAAGCAAGAAATCCGATGCTTTTGCCAAGTTTAGAGAGTTCAAGGCTCTAGTTGAAAAACAAACAGGTTGTTACATTAAGACTCTCAGATCAAATGGTGGTGGTGAGTATTTTTCAACAGAGTTTATAAATTTTTGCAAGGATTAGGGGATCGAGAGACAAACCACTACACTCTATTCACCACAACAGAACGGAGTTGCAGAATGGAAAAACAGATCCATTGTGGAGATGGCTAGGGCAATGCTTAAGAGCAAGGGTTTGCCAAATACCTTTTGGGCAGAAGCCGCAACACAACTACTCATATTTTGAATCGGTGTCCTATGAAGTCCGTGGAGGGTAAGACACCTTACGAAGCTTTTACTGGAAAGAAACCTAATGTTTCTCATTTACGAGTATTTGATTGTGATGCTTACACTCATGTACCTGATGAAAAATGAAAGAAGCTAGATGCAAAAGCTGTTAAGTGTATTTTCCTTGGATATGATGAAAGAGCCAAGGCATACAGGATGTATGACACAAATGCACAAAATATCGTGATTCTCAGAGATGCTACTTTTGATGAGATGGGTCAAAATGACCAAATAAAATTGACAATTGATCCCTTTGATGATAAAGCTAAAGTGCAAGTGAAGGAAGAAGTTGGTGTCGATATGGAAGAGCCAATTGAAAAAGATAGGGTCAATAATGAGATTCCTAGGAGAGTGCCTAAGTGGTACTTGTCAGTAACAAGTGGTTCTAATAAGGGAGATACTCCCGAATCAAGCGAGCAGGGAGAGCTTAGAAGATCAAGTAGAAATTGAAAACCTCCTGCAAGATTAGAGATGAATCTTGCCCTAATGGGTTCTGTGCTCAAGGCTCAAGAACCAAAAACTTTTGATAAAGCAAAGGAGCACAAGGAGTGGCGTGAAGCTATGGAAACAGAAATGGAAGCTATATCGAAAAATAGGACGTGGAACTTGGTTGAGCTACCTGATGGTAAGACACCTATCACTTGCAAATGGATATACGAGATCAAATATGGAGCTGATGGGCAGCTCAACAAGTACAAAGCACGGTTGGTTGCGAGAGGATTTGAATAGCAGGAAGGTATTGATTTTGAGGAAACCTTCGCACCCGTAGCTAAGATGGTAACTATACGTTCTATCATTGCTAGTTTCGCTTTCTATGGTTGGAAGATCTAGCAAAAGTTATGGTACAGTTGCAATTTCATGGAGTAAACAGACTTAACATTTCAAACTCTTGGTAAGTTGCTCAATTTTTTGAAATCCTCAAATCCTGGACTTGAAAAATGAACGTGAATACCCTAAATATTGAACAGTCAAAACTGATTGTGAAATTGTGGGTACTCCTATGATAGTAACCGAAATTTGATCATGAAATCATAACTACTTTCAAATCATACAAAATCAGTATCATTTTCAAATCATAAAAAATCAGTATCATACCACTTTTTTAAGCATCAATTCTAAAATCTGTACTGTTGTGAATATTGGTTTTGATACCTTGACTAATGAATCATTAATGTGGTGAACGTGATTTTGTGCCTGTTGTGGAAAGAAAGTTCTAAATTTGTGCATGTTCATATGCATGTCATGTACCTGAAGACAAAAGATAAGAGTATAAAGATGCCTGCATGCATGCCATACAAGGATGTCAGTTATAACCACTAAGTAAAATTTTGAGAACAATTGTGCCTTGCAAACTATTCAAGACTTTATCCAATCTTACTCAACAGTATTTATTGTGTTAGAATAGTTACAAAAAGTCCAATTACCACATTTTGGCAATGTCTTTGTGGTACAGCACCTTAGTCTTGTTTTCATTGCAACATAGAAGGCTTTAGGCCTATAATATGCTATTGCATTAGTGTTTTGGCTGCCTCAAAGCAGAGGTGATAGGCTTTGAACCAGAAAAGCCTATAGAATTCAAGGCTTAATAATTTTATGTATGGTAGACCAAAAATCTTACTCAAGCATGTCTCCAAGTCTAGGCTGCTTTCTGCTTGCAATCTTGCAATGAAGTCAAGGTGGACAGAACAGATTGTTTAAGATGACAATAAATTTCTGCCACTGCTGCATGCTTGAACCCTGTGTGCTGATATATTGACGTATTTGGAGCATTGTGTTCCCTCAGGCTTAATATGATATGCTAGTATCTATTCTTGAGCTATGGACTTAGTCCAAATGAAAAATACTTCGGTGGGTGCTTCAGTTTTGGTGTTGGTGTGTGCTGACTGCATGGATCAGAAAGAAATTATTGCATGAGAATCAACGGCCTTCCGCATTACTGTTCTGCTCAGGACTTGATCTTGCCATGGATGATTGGTTGCCGTTCTCGCTTTGGAAGCTGCTTCTTACTCTCGAAGATCCAGCAGCAATGCTGCTACGACTACGAATGCGGGGCTCCTCTTTTTCTTCCACAAAGGAAAAGAAGGATCGTACCATGGAGGCACCTCGGGATGCCGTGGGCATGCTGTCCCAGGAGGGGAAGATGGAGGAGGGATGGGCATCGGGAGTTCGAAGGAAGCGCCTCAGCATGCGTACGTAGTACCAGGTGCAGCAGAATAATGAGGTTACGCCAGTTATGAGGAAAAGTCCCCAAAATGCACCAAGTCCCATCGTATTGGAGTTTGCATCCATACCAACATTGCTGCAATTAGACTTTGAAACAAGCCAGTCGTCGTGTATCTGCTGCAGCTTTCCACTCTCGGACAGCTGTAAGATTGCTCCTGATAGATCTTTTGCTAGTTCAGATCCTTTTGGAAAAGCCTGTCACAGTCGCAATGCATTGATCTAAGTTTTCAGAACTTTTACCAAATCAACAAATTGTGAGCAAATAGGGCGGTAAGGCATACAGTCAGAGATGCAGGTTGCTTTTCTTTCAAAATGTGAACTTACAAAACCCCAACCGCTTTTCGTAAACTCCTGTCCAACCACGATGCAATCACAGTGTTGAGATAAGAAAAGTTGCACGTAGGGCAGTTCATCAACAATAGCCCCTACAATTCCGCTATTCATTGCTTCATAATAGTTCTCAGTGGAACTAAAATTAGACAGTCTGGATTCGGCTACACCCAGTTGGATGAGATAGTCGTGGACAAACGATCCAGTTTGATAGCCAATTCGAGCTTTACTTGCTATCAAATCTCCGATGTTTTGAATAGTGGGCAGAAGCTGTTGCACTGTTAGATTTGACGTGAGGCTGGCTGTATAGCTTGAATTAATGATCAAAACTACAAACAGCCATACAATTAGTGCCACTCTGCCAAGGGTACTCTTCACCTCTTCTCCTGTATGTTCAAGGAAAGTGCTGTTAGCATCCACAAGGATATCTCTTTCAAATGCATGATATATTATTGGAAAATATCCTTAAATTCACAATTGCAGACAAAATCTCTTCACTCAATTTTTTTTTCCCGTACTGCTCTATTTTTTCACTTCCTTTTGATCTAACCCTGTAAATTTACACAAACAAAAAAAATGCTTTTTGTAAGCAAGAAAGGATGACCGTCAAGTGAACTGCACTTACTTTGAGCAAAATAGAGGGTCGAGAAGGTAAACCTGCAGTTTTAACAAAAACGACATACCTACAAGCGGTCAATAAAATGTCCGAACCAGATATCTGGAAAATCTGTAAACAGGAAAAATGCTTCAATTTTTTTGTTTTTAACCATAAACATTTGCATATATATGCATTCAGAAAATCCAAATCTAGCTAACAAGACATGTTATGGTGCATGAAAACACTTTGCCTCAGGACTTTATTGCAATGAGAGAGAGAGAGAGAGAGAATATCCCCAATTATGAACAAAAATGCAATTTGGCACGTGCCCTAAGTTTTTGGTGATTGGCAGCTGCCAACCGAGCCACTCACCAACCAAATTATATTTTCTCAGAAAATTTGGCAGGTATAGTTATGGACTTGGCTCATTACATTCGTCGCGTCCATTCTTTTATTGTTATTATGCATAAGCAGGCCTAAGGGCCCTTTTTATTCATATACTGGCCTTGGGCCCTATTTGATTATATTTTTAAGACTTGGTCACATTGATTTTTGGAGTGGGGGTCCTCCTATTGGGAGGGCGCACTATTTTCCCTCCAAATCCTTTTCTCTTCCTTTTTTGAATCCTCCATTTGATTCAGGGAGATGGTATAAGCAGGGCATCATTGTATTCCTTTATTCAGTTTATGATGATTGCTCCTCTTTTAGCCTCCTTAAGCATTCTCTTCCTGCTTTCTAGCTTAAGTCCTGCTTTCTAGCATAGCTAGTGAATCTTAGCTTGTAACTTGGTATCAGAGCACTTTCCTGCAGATTGGTGGAGGCTGTCCAGCGCCCTACCACCCATCACTTTCATCGATTTTTCTCCGTCATTTTTGCAGATTGGTGGTGGCTGTCCAGCGCCCTGCTAACCCATCACTTTCGTCGATTTTTTCTGCAGATTTTCATTGTTTTTGCAGATTTGGTAGCTATCGCCCAGCGCCCTACTACCTCATCATTTTCGACACTTTTCGTCACCGATTTGCTGTCCATTTTTTATATTGATTGGAGGCTGTCTAGCGCCCTATTACCATCTCATTTTCAACGGTAACCCATCACTTTCGTCGATTTTTTCGGCAGATTTTCATTGTTTTTGCAGATTTGGTAGCTATTGCCTAGCACCCTACTACCTCATTATTTTTGACACTTTTCGTCACCGATTTGCTGTCCATTTTTTATATTGACTGGAGGTTGTCCAGCGCCCTACTACCGTCTCATTTTCAGCGGTTCTTTTCATCGACTTGCTGTCCGTTTCGGCTACTGATTGGAGGCTGTTCGGCACCTTACTTCAGCACCTTTTTTCAGCCTATTCTTCAGCACATTGTGGATCTTGGTAGTTGCTGCCCAGTGCCCTATAATCTTCAGCTTTTACCTCTCTTTGTTGGCACTACCGAGTGAACGACGGATCAGCACCCACCCAGGTATTGCTTGCGCCCTTTTTGCACTTCCTTTTTGCACCTACTTGCTGTCTTTTCTGCTCACATACTGCTCTTTCCAGCCCCCTATTCATGTTCATATTTGTTGCCTCACACCCTCCTCTGTCCATTTTTCCATTTTGTTAGAAACCTTCTACTTTCTCAGCCCCTCATTTTCTGATTATTATCCATCTTGATTGACTGTTTACGTGCCATTTTTGGTGATTTCGGAAGTTAGACTAAGTTGGGATGACGACAAACGTCCTCTCCCTCAGGTTTTTGTCTCTTCCTTAGTCCCTATGGCAACTTCTTCATCAGAAGACCCTCCGCAGAGCTCTTTAGATGATCGTTTTACACATATTGATTCTCGCATGGATCATCTTGAGAGTCGTATTGATCGTATTCTTTCTAGCCTTGAGACTATCCTACCACGAGGGGATACCACCCCCCCAGACATTCTTCATCGTCTTGGTACAGCACCTTTATTTTCTATTTTGAGTACACCTGCTCCTCGTTTCGTAGCCTTCGCCATACTAGCGATTTGACTGCTTATATTGATCAATTTATTGAGCTTTCTTACCTTTTTACTGATCTTCATCCTACAGATCTTATTTCACATTTTATTGCCGATCTTAGAGACACCTTACAGTATGATGTCTCATCTTTTCGGCCTCTTACTCTCTCAGATGCTATCTCCTTGGCTACTACCTTGCAGCATAAGTATCCTGAGTTATCCATTTCTTCTCGTATTTCTTGCTCTCATTCCATTGCTTCTCCTACTTTGGCTTCTTCTACTACCGTTCCTCCTGGTCCTCCTACCGCTGTTTTTTACCTTGAGGCTCTTACTCATGATGATTTTGATGTTTATATCCATATTCTTGATACTCCTGACCCACATTCTGTTGATGAGCCGGCTGACCCGCTTCCTGATGATCCTGCTTCTGCCGCTTGCCATGCACAGCTTGCTTATGCTACTTGGGCTGGTGGGCGTCCTGGTCCTCGTTCTATTCGGTTACGTGTTCGCATTTTGGGCCGAGAGTATATTGCTTTGGTGGATACTGGCAGTACACATTCATTTATTAGCAATTACATTTCCACCAGGATTTGTGCTACACCTATTTCTGCTACAAAGTCTCTCAGTGTTGAGGTTGCTCATTCCCATTCTTTTTCCAGTTCTCAAATGTTTCAGGGCTTGGACTATAGCATTGGTGACTTCTCTGGACAGACAGATTTCTATATTATTCCTCTAGAGTGCTATGACATTATTGATTTTCGTCACTTGGTACTGTTGCTGTGGATCTTTCTTAGCAGACACTGTCTTTTACACATGTTGGTCGGCATCATTTACTTGCTGGTATTGATTCCCAGAGTGACTATCAGTTGGTTACCGGGAAGCAGTTTATGCGTAGCCTGCCAAAGGCTCATGATGCAGCTCTTCTTTCCATTCAGGGTACATTAGTTGCTGCTTCACTTTCACCGACCGTGGGTCCTCTTACTCAGGTTGATGCTGCTCCAGATTTACAGGTTGTTGCTACGTGCCTTGCGCCTATATGCCTTGATTCACAGATATCGTATTCGGTGGTCATTCCTGGTTTCATTGATATTGAGGCCGTATACCTTGGTGGTATTTCTACTATTGCTTTTGCGCCTACCTCAGATTCGGTGGTTGGTGCAGTATCTTCTCCATTGGTCTCTATATCTCCATCTCTTGAGTCCGTTATGGCCGATGTTCCTACTGATTTCTATGGGGTTCTTCACAGGTCCACGTTTGCTAGTTCTCTCGCTATTGGTGATCAGGTTGTATCTTCTTTCCCTTTATTCCATGGATCTCTGTTTGAGGTTTGTGATTTGCCTCATGATATTTCTACGGTTCCTGACATGATTCATAAGCCTTTCGCCCTTACCATTACACATTTTCCATCCGAGGATATTTGCCAGATGGTCACTATTACTTATCTAGGGTATTTATATGCTGGGATCTTTCTAGATGAGTACACGGACATTCTTCCGTCTCCTAGTGTTTCTACATATAGGTTTGCTGCAGTCCATGCCGATGCTATGGATATATGGCATTCTTGGTTATTACATATAGCTTGGTTTTCATTTGGACCTGTTGATTGGTGCTGGTTTTTCCATATTACTGATCGCCTATGGTGCCGATATCTCTATGATTATGCATGTGGCTCTCTATGCGTTCCTTGGATTGTTGCTCATTGTCAGGCTTGGCATATCCTGATGGCTTGGGTTATTGCCTCCGTTCCAGCTATTGTTTGTCCGGGTAATCTTCAGGTTCCCCGTCATTTCGGGTTGCTCCATATCGCTTGGCCTCCGATGCTGAGTTGCCACTTTGTTCTGGTGTTCCGAGACCATCAGGGTACCTTGAGAGAGTTCCTTCTCCTCTCTTGGATAGTTATTGGGGATGTTGCTGCCATATACTTCAGTGTTGCTCATATGTGCTTTGATACTCATTCCCAGATACACGTGGATATTGCTCCGATGCTTGCTACTGATGTTGCAGATCCTGTTCCTCGTTCCAGTGCTTTTCTTCTATTCCTCACTTGTGTGCCTGGTGTGTACTTTGGGATTGCACTTGCAGCCAGTTCCGATGGGTCATCCGATTCTCCATCCGTTTTTGGTGTATCCTATGATGGATTGGTACGTCCATATGAGGTCTTTCTGGATGAGTTTTTCGGCTACAGTTTTTCAGTTGGGGCCTCTACTATTTTTAGATTTGTTGCTGTTGTTTTCATGCATCATGTCTTTTTAGATGATGCATTGATTTCTTGGACCTTCTGGAGCTTTTGGCATGCTGCTCTTCTCGTGATATGGGCCTTGAGGGTACCGTCGTGTGCCATTGCTACTTCTCATTCATGGGCCTTATAGATACCTTGGGCTTTTGACCATGCTGGTGCATATTTCTCCATTTTAGCTATCCTTTGTCAGGATGATCTCTTTATGCTCCATGTTTCTTGGCATATCGCTTGCTTTTCCATGCTGTTACAGCGTGCCTGTTATCCTGCTTATGTTCCTACTCTTTGGTCTGCTATCTTTTCTTGGGGCACCTTGCACATATGGTTGATGGTTACGTGTATGATGCGGCTATTCGCGATGAGTGTCCATCTCTTTTTCAGTTTCCTTATTGGCTTCCCGTTGCTGATGCAGTTCTACCTTCTCGGGCTTTTTGGATACCTTGGTATGATATCCCTATCTTTTGGGCTAATCCTCTACTAGCTTGGGCATTACGGATACCTTGGCATTTCTAGTTGCTGCTTGATCTTCTTCTGGTTCCTTGGCATTCCTGGCTGCTCCATATTGCTTGGTTTCTGATGACGCGGCCGAGATGTTCCCTTCGTCGCCATGATGTTGATCCTGAGTTGTTCCTTTTCTTACCAGCTGCCATTCACCAGGTTCGCCTTCACCATAGTCGACGCTGCCGGCAGATTCAGTTTTTGATCCAGTGGGATGGTCGTCCTGTTGAGGAGGCCACATGGGAGCCTATTGATGTGTTTTATCATACACCATTATTGGCAGATCAGGCTCGAGCCCTCATGGCTTAAGTTCTTTCCTCTACTACAGATATCATTGTAGATGTTCCCTCTACTTCATGATTCGGCTAGCTATGACTATTCTTTATTGTAGTATTTGCTTAGTACTTGCTTTACACAGTTATGATACTTTTGGGGTATCTGTTGTGACGACTTATGTCCTCTCCATCAGTATTTCCATTAGTTCGTGATTTTTCAGTATTTAGCATGCTTACATTATTATTTTAGATAGTCATTATGCTTGCTAGGCGGTGGAGGGCTTTGTTTTTCTGCAGGGGAGATTTATAGACTTGGCTCATTACATTCGCCGCATCCATTCTTTTATTGTTATTATGCATAAGCAGGCCTAAGGGCCCTTTTTATTCATATACTGACCTTGGGCCCTATTTGGTTATATTTTTAGGACCTGGTCACATTGATTTGGAGTGGAAGTCCTCCTATTGAGAAAGCGCACTATTTTCCCTCCAAATCCTTTTCCCTCCCTTTTTTGAATCCTCCATTTGATTCAGAAAGAGGGTATAAGTAGGGCATCATTGTATTCCTTTATTCAGTTTATGATGATTGCTCCTCTTTTAGCCTCCTTAAGCATTCTCTTCCTGCTTTCTAGCTTAAGTCCTGCTTTCTAGCATAGCTAATGAATCTTAGCTTGTAACTGGTACCATGACGCACTTTTCTGGAATGTGTGTGTGTGAGTGTGGAGAGAGAGAGAGAGAGAGAGAGAGAGAGAGAGAGAGAGAGAGAGAGAGAGATGTATGCAGATGAAGTTGCTGCAGTAGCACCTTGCTGTGAACGCTATGTATCCCTATGTGCTGACTATATAGGCTAGATCGGGTCGTGTGCAGACCATGGCATACATGATCGATCCAACTACCGATTGATAGGGGTATTTGCACATCTCCTTCTCTGCTTCAGTCATCGGGCACATGTCCTTCGACAGTTTGAATCTTGGATCCATAAGCTGGTCCATTGACTTGCAAGATTCCATGCCATAAAGCAGTCACTCCTCAGTCCTTTTGAAAACAGGTTCATGGATGGGACTTGACCATGACATCTGTGTGGGAGTTTATGGGCTTCGCTTTCTTTCTTTCAGAGTTGCCGCCAATGGCGTTTGCTTGAAGTTCATTTTTTGGTTGGATTTCCTACGACTGCTAATGTGATAGATTGAACATAACCATACCTCAAGCTTAGTCCAAATCTTGTGATAAACATTTCTTTTAAGCATCATACGCTCTGACTAGTTGGATGGGGAAAGTATCCCGTAACTAGCAACTGTTGAGAGTCTATGCCCATATGATCGTGTAGAGGCAAAAGTGACTGATGAAGTAAAAGCATCTCACGGATAAGAAGCCCCAAATACCGAGCATCAGGATAAGAGAAAAAACTGGTAAGTGTATGTGGACCATCCTGATAAAGACAATAATATCGACCACGGATCTCATAATAGGCTGGGCATCAAATTAAGAAGTGTGCCTCATCTTCAAGCTCACGCGGGATATTCCAGCAGCAACTAGTCTCAACAACAAGTTGATGGGAAGAGGTGCGTAGTTGTCCAATGCGATAACGCAAGCTGTATGAGAGTGATTGAAAGAGATACAGCGGGAGCAGAGGTAAACCAGCTGGATCAAGTGAAAGAAAGTGTGTCTGGTAATAAATGCGGCGCGGTTAGGAAGCTGAATTGGGTCCCCATGTGTGCTATATGTAACGGCGAAAGAGCTGGCGGCGAATATACCGATTAGTGCCATGGAAGGTCCGTGACACAGATTCCAAAAAACGTAGTAAATCCACCACTGCTGGTACAGTGAATATTTTGAATGTGCGCAAGAAGGCGTATGATATGAAAAAACCCCTCGAGAATGATGGGAGGGGTGGCAAACTCCGCGCAAAGAATATCATGTGGCATAGTCGACTTGGCCCAAATCATGCGCGAAGAACTAATAATCACATATGTACAACAATAAAATGGCATATCAAAAATGAAATATGGCCAAATACACAATGCACTATTTAAAATTGAAACCAAAGCTCTTGGCAAAGGTTGTCAAGACGAATAGTCACATCTTGAACATGGCTCTTACCAAGGCATTTGGAAGGACACTAGAAGAATGTTGGACTAGAAGAAAACTCATAGCGAGTGTAGTTCGCTCTCTACACCCCCTTATGTTTTGCATTTCCAAGGGATAGAAAGGGTTGTGGATCTAACATTAGGTGAGCAATTGGTTGTAGTACGGGATTTGGTCTAACGAAGAGAGGGTAAAATAGATTTAGAAGTGAGGAGACTTGGGCAAGTAAGGGTGTCACCGGCCTGTTGTGGGATCTAAAAGTGGAAAAACCTTGAACCTTACTCATTCTTGCTTGCTTTTGGAATATTGATTGATTACTTTTGGTTTTTGGTTTGCTTTTTGTTTGTAGGCATTATTGGCTCTAGATCTTCTCCTCTTGATAAGTTTTTTCCAGTCTTTCATGTAAGTTTGTTACGAAAAGCCTTAACCAGATCAGAAAATCTGGTAGGGGATAGTGTTCTAGTTCTCCCATTGGAATATCTGGTCAAGTGGAATGATCAGCCTGTTGAGAATGCCACTTGGGAAAGAGGCAGTGTCCTTCGCAAGATTTTTCCAGACTTTGTCTTAGAGGACCAAGACGGTTCTTAAGGGGGAGGGAGTGTTACGAGCTCGTGACCAATGCCGAACCCTAGAGAACACAAATAGGTCAGATACCACAGTCAGGGTCGTGTCCAGAGTACACGACCAACAGGGCAAGACAGTGTGAGTAGTGTGCCCCCAGCACGGTCCATAGCCATGGCGGGCCTAACACAGTCTAGGGACCCTGTCAGCAGGACATGGCCCCCAGTTGGGTCCCGACATGCAGTCGGCCACGTCAGTGACACGTGGCCGACACTTGGCAGCCGCATGCTACCAGTCCTCACACTGGGCTAGGAGGGGCTTACTCTATATCAGGGAGTAGGCAAGGTTGGGTGGATCAGTTAGTGTTTGCCCTACTGTGGTGTTAGGATCTATTACACAGTGCCATTAATGATTTTCTGTCAATGGCCTCTATTATTGCTTATTTCTTTTTTTCTTTTTTTTGGGGGGGAGGGGGGTCTTGACTCCCCAATCGCTCTGGGTTTTCCCATCTTGTTGTAGCTCAAATCCCTTGAAAGGTTGCCATTGAAATCTTGTAACATGCCCTTGTATCATTTGGTGAATCGAGAGAGATCGAGATCGAGAGAGAGAGAGAGAGAGAGAGAGAGAGAGAGAGAGAGAGAACTCCTCCTCCTACTTCCATTGTTGGCAAAGGACCTCCTATCATGAATGATTGTGAATGCTTATGGATGTTGAATACTTCATGGAGTAGGCAAGGTTGGGTGGAGGAGTTAGTGTATGCCTTACTGTGGTGTTAGGATCTATTACACTGGTATCAGAGCCATCTCCTTCTTTCGGAGTTTAGTAGCAGCAGTAGAGAAAGCTATCGGAAGACTCAGATTCTCAGAAAAGCATAGAGGAGGAAAATCGCTGTAGGAACAGCTTTCAAACCCTTGAAATTTGCTGGGAATTTACAGTTGTACGAAGCACAGTTCTTAGTACAGGTCAGTCGCTGGAAAAGCAGCTATTCATCTCTCTGTAAAGAGTATTTTGTTTTTAAAAGAGCTCCAACTGATGAAGCGTGGAGAATTCGGAAAGCAGCTTACCTTTATTGATTCTGCTGGCAGGTGGTGGCAGAAATTGCTCAAGACAGAGCATAAACTAAGGGTCATAAGGGAAACCTCTATGCCAGCTGTGATTTTAATAACCTGATTTTTCTCAAAATTTATTATTTGTCCTTGAAAGCTTTCTTGTTTTATGGCCTGGATCTTTTAGCTTAAAAGTACAGGGTTTGTTGAAAATTTATGTATTTCTACCCAATTGTTTTTGTGTCTGGTACTGTGCCATGTCTGCTATTCCAAGTAAACTATCCTGGTTTTCAGAAGACCTTGTCAATGAAACATGCAAAGGCCACCACTACATCAGAGTAACATGCAATTCATCCTACTACCGAGTGAAAGCAGGTAGTCTTGTGTGGGAGCAAAGATGAAATGTGTCCTGATTTGTGCTGCCAAGTGTAACGACAAGATATGCGAACCAAAAACCCTCTACTTTAGGCAATCAGAATGTCTTTATTGATTCTTGCCATCAGCCTCTAAAGCCTCTGGCATTCCTTCCAATAGTTAATCTTGCAGTCCAGTCAAATAATTTCAGTGATTTTGTTTTCCAGAAAAGAGGTGCATGGATAGAAGCTAACCAGAGGATGTTGACAACTTGCTTTTTAGGCCTGCCTCGAAAGTCGTCGTTTTTCTTGTGCTCCAAAATCCACATTACCAATCCAGTGAACAGGAAAAATGCAAGTGTTGTCAACCACATTGCTGGCGTAAATGGGCGCATAAAGGCCCATGCATCGGAAGCACTTTGCTTGGTAGGCACCAGCACCACCAGCCCAGATGTTGCATAAGGCTGGGTAAAGTCTACAATCCTGGTACGGCTTGCTGTAATGGCTACATCCCCCACAACTGCATCAAAATCCTAAACATTCAATTTGTGAGAGACTGCCAAGTTCCCTGAAACCAAAAGATCTATGAATGTAAAATAAACCAATTGAGAACAAGTCAAATTCAGTTTCATATTTCCAAAGACCGAGGCACCTACCTTTGTTACTATTTTCTGGACAAGATCATCATAATGTGGATTCTCGTTGCCAGTTCCAAATGGCCTAAATATGTAGTCAACAGAGTAAGGCAAAAGTAGGCAAGCGGCCCTAAATACATCAATGCAAAATCCTGTAACTGTTATGTTCTGTGCATCTTGTCTGACTCCAACAAATTCCTTGTAGCCTACTTTGTTTGGCACACCAATCACCAGGGATTTTCCTGTCCTTGCAAATGTCCACCCTCTTGGAACCTCAATGCTACCTCCTGGCCAGATGATATCATGAAGTGCTTGTGTATTGTTGTTTTGCAGTACAGTGGGGGTTCCTTGCTCCATATGGGAAAGGGGAACACTTGAGAGTCCGGTCTTATTATTCCAGTAGCCCACTGCACGAGCATCCTTTCCAACCATGTTCACAATTTTCAGAGCTGAATTTATAAGATCTCCTCTATCGTCAAACTGTATCTTTCCAGTGATGCCTGTGAAATTGGCCCGAAGAATGCTCTGCAGTAAGACTGACCCATTTTGTAAAACCTTGAGATTGGCTAAATCCGTTTGTCCTCCTGCATCATCAGAAAAACGTTGTGATGGCAACACTGCAATCTTGAGGTTTTGATTAAGAAAAATATCTAATCCTTTTGCTATGGTCCAAAGAGAATCATATGCATACAATCCATATGAACTGACTGCCGCAAGTGTGGTGCTATTTGTCTCATTCAACACTGATTTCTTCCATTGATCCATGAACATTTGTAGTTGAGGAGACTTGGGTATGTCACTACAAATCCCTATCACCCCTTGCACTGATGTTACAAACTCATCATCAAGGAATATTGTGTCCAGGACACTAGCTGTTGCCTCTGTGACAATCCAAACAAAACCACTATTCATCATGCCTATATTGTAAGCTTCAATGAACAATCTCCGGCTGAAACTTGCAGACATATGCACTATAAAAACTCTAGATCCCTGCTGGGTCAATTGCAGTAGCACTGTTTCAATATCACTCCTAGCTATGCCCGGATCCAATCCTTCCTTTTGTACAATTCTAACACCAGTCCCTGAAAGTGGATCATCTAGAGCATCAATGCCACCAGTTCCCAAGTCCTTAGAGTACAAGGCCACCACTTCTCTCCAACCAAAATTATGAATTATATCAGCAATAGCATCCATTTGTAGTCTGTCGCTGTGTGCCAGACGAACAAAATAAGAATATTGATCCTGTGAAAGTGATGGATCTGTGGCTGAAAAGGAGACAAGAGGAATTTGAGAAGCAGCAGCCATTTGTGCCACAAAATGTGATGCCACTGAAGTTTGTGGCCCGACTATTGCTACCACGTCTTCTCCAAACAGTTCAATAGCTGCAAGTATGTTTAAGTGCTGTAAGAAGGCTTGTGCGATTCCAAAGGTGATAACTTTCACTTTCTCCCTATCAACAATTTACTAGCCCACATGATTTTTGAATGCTGGAAAGTCTACAGGAGAAAACTCTTGTCATAAAGCAATAAAAGAGACAAATTTAGGAACAAAACAGGTTGTTTTATGCAAAAGATAAAAGTAAGACAATCTGATCAAGGGCATCTTTGAGTTGCGCATGTGAACCACACTCGTAAGTAGATAGTCAGAGATAGGTCCAGGCTTGCCAGTCAATGAATAATCTAATCCCTACTGGAATACCGTAACAACATGTGTAACTGCAAAATGCAATATCCTCAGGAAATGGCAGAATCTGTTAGGTCAACTTAAGTCTTGTTTTGAATTGAAAGAAGCATCTTCTGCAGGTACATGACGATCTGAATTTCGGGAGGAAAGCCACTGTAGATATCACACATTCGTCCTTCCTGTTAGTTCATGGTTTCAGACCATGGTGACACTTCACAGTCAGCTGACAAGTTAGTTAGTTGGTTAAAAAATTTTTTTTTTTTGGTTTTTGGCATACATGCTTTATGCTAGTGCTCGATGTCATGTGACACATATAGACGGTTACGTGTAGCTTTTGTACACACGTCATAGTAAGACGTCATGCTACGGTTGTTGGCATGAATCCTATTCGGGGCGTGAAACAGCATACCTATATGTACTGTGAATATGGATCAATAACCACGCTTTTTGCAAATTGTGATTGCTTGTTCTCTTTTCGTAATGTGGTCTTGTCTGAATTCAAGGATCGAATGACAAATTGTTGTTTGCACTAGAACATCTGTCTTGTCCTCATAGATCAGAAAATCATTGGTCGACACTTGGATTCACAATGTTTACGGGCCCACGTACCCAGTAAATTGCTGTACGAAATCAGTGACTTGACGTATTGCTCAAGCGAGAAGGATCGAGAGGAGGCTATGAAGCTCGCAGAGATGGAAGTTATAAAGTCCTCAAGCCAAGGATCCTATTCTAAGCATGCCAATCACAAGCAACACAAGGGAACCAGATGGTGGACAAACCCCCATGCTATGGATCAATCACAAAGAGGAGTGTGGATGACATCCTCGTCTACCGCAAAACGAGGAAGGAGCATCTAAAACACCTCAGAAAGGTGTTTCGACTGCTCAGAAAGCATAAGCTTTATGCTAAACAATCCAAGTGTGAATTCTTCGTTGAAGAAGTAGCATATTTGGGTCACATTATCTCGTCAGAGGGGATTACGATGGACCCGAATAAGGTTAAAGCCATACTCAATTGGCTGAGACCTCAGAATATTTTAGAACTTCAGATCTTTCTTGGTTTGGCGGGATATTACAGACGATTTGTCAAGGAATATGCTCAGAAAGCAGTTCCCATGACAAATCTTCTTAAGGGGAAGGGAAAGGAGTTCATTTGGGAGTCCGCACAGCAGGAGAGCTTTGATGCTCTCAAAACAGCCTTAGCTACAGCACCGGTTCTAAAAGTCGTCGACCCCAATCATTTGTGGTCGAAATAGATGCTAGCGACTTTGCAGTTGGTGTTGTGCTACTCAGAGTGGACGACTAGTTGCGTTCGAGAGTAAAAAACTCGAGCCAGCTCAGACTAGGTACAGTGCCTATGAAAAGGAACTCTTTTCCATAGTCCATGCCCTTAAGACTTCGAGGTATTATTTGTATGGTGCCAACTTTGAGGTCCTGACAGACCATGAGAGTCTCAGATACCTTTGCAATCAACCTAAGTTTAGAGGTCGGAAAGCTCGTTGGGCAGAGTTGATGCAAGAGTTTGATATGTCTATCAGATACAGACAGGGGAAATTCAATATAGTAGCAGATGCCCTTAGCAAATTGCCTATGATAAACGAGTTGAGTTTCACTCAGATTCGTAATGAGTTACTCGAGTCCTTGAGAGGGAAGTGCCAACATGATGCATTCTTCTCTACTATCTGGAACTCAGTCCAGAGCAGACAGTTACAGACTCCAGAACTAGTTCCCGGGGCTGGTGCCAGTTCATCCAAGAATACGGCAGCTTCCATTGAGGATGATGATGAGTCCGAGTATATGTCGTCAGATGATGTTGAGGATTCTGAGCCTGTATTACCCAAGCAAACCCCAGTGGTTGAAGGTCAGTTGACTCAAGGATTCAAATGGAAACAATATTCCATTCAGGATGAGAACTTGCTCTATAGAGATAGAGTATGTGTCCCCGATTCAGAGGATTATAGGCAGCAGGTCCTATATGAATGTCATGACAATCCTAGTGCGGGACACCCAGGCATACAGAAGACCTATGAGCTTCTTCGTAGGCAATTTTTCTGGCCCAGTATGAAAAAGGACGTCCAACAGTATGTAACCAGTTGCCAGAAATGTCAAGTAAACAAGGCAGAGCGTTTAAAGGCAAGAGGGTTGTTGTAGCCCTTAGAAATACTAGCTGGTAAATGGGAGAGTATCTCCATGGATTTTATAGTAGGCCTGCCTAAAACCCAAAAGGGTAATGACGCTATATGGGTCACAGTTGACCGTCTGACCAAAATGGCTCATTTTATTCCGACCAAAACAACCGTTAGAGCTCCAGGGTTAGCGAGGTTGTTTGTAGACGGGCTATTTAAATTGTACGGTCTACCTTCCGGCATAGTCAGCGACCGGGACAGTAAGTTTACTGGTTTTTTTTGGACAACAGTATTCCATCATTTCCATACTAAACTTAATATGAGTACCACCGACCATCCACAGACGGACGGTCAAACAGAGAGGGTAAATCATGTGCTGGAGGATATGCTTCGTGCATACGTCAACAAGAAGCAGACTAATTGGGAGGAGTATCTCTCAATACTGGAGTTTGCTTACAACAGTACCAAACATTCAGCTACGGGATACAACCCATTTATGCTGATGTACGATTTTCAGTCACGCTCACCCACAGCTATAGGGTTTAAACAAGAAAAAGTTGAAGCAGCCAGAAACTTTTTAGAGGACCTAAACCAGATGATAGAACATGCTAAGCGTAGCATCAGGCAGTCCCAGGATCGAGCCAGGCATTATGCAGATCCGCACAGACGGGATGTGCAGTTCTCCGCTGGTGAGAAAGTCTACTTGAGGGTTCCAATTGACTCTGAAACCCTCAAATCAGGAGTGTGTGCTGAGTTGTCTCCAAGGTATTGTGGTCCCTTTACCATCAGTAGGAGACTAGGTGAGGTCACCTATGAACTAGAACTCCCACACAGTAGTAAGGTTTTTCCAGTCTTTCATGTAAGTCAGTTACAAAAAGCCTTAACCAGATCAGAAAATCTGGTAGGGGACAGTGTTCTAGTTCTCCCATTGGATCCTCAGCAACCTCCACATGAACCAGAGGAGATTCTTGATAGTAGAGAGACGCAGACTCGTCATACTCTATACCGAGAATATCTGGTTAAGTGGAATGATCAGCCTATTGAGAATGCCACTTGGGAAAGAGGCAGCGTCCTTCGCAAGATTTTTCCAGACTTTGTCTTAGAGGACCAAGACGGTTCTTAAGGGGGAGGGAGTGTTGCGAGCTCGTAACCAGTGCCGAACCCTAGAGAACACAGATAGGTCAGATACCACTGTCAGGGTTGTGTCCAGCGTACACGACCAACAGGCCAAGATAGTGTGAGTAGTGTGCCCCAGCACGCTCCATAGCCATGGCGGGCCTAACACACCCTGTCAACAGGATAGGGCTACTAGTTGGGTCCCGACGTGCAGTCGGCTACGTTAGTGACACGTGGCCGACACTTGGCAGTTGCATGCTACCAGGTCTCACACTGGGCTAGGAGGGGCTTGCTCCATATCAGGGAGTAGGCAAGGTTGGGTGGATCAGTTAGAGTTTGCCCTACTGTGGTGTTAGGATCTATTACATACGGGCTCTGAAAATGGAGGATCAAAATGGTGCTGGAAGAAAAAGGACTATGGAGCATCGTGGAAGGAAGTGAACTTCCTCCAAAACCTGATCGTGAAGGAGTGGTGAATGCAGACGCAATGAGAACATTTGGAGCCAGAGAGAGGAAACCTTTTGTCACTATATGTCTCACTCTGGGAGAGATGCCAGCCACCTAGGTGCAAGATGCAAAGGATGCGAAGCAGGTCTGGGACACACTGGAGGGTATGTGATAAATGTGCTGTTGCTGAGGAGGCAATTGGCTACCTTGAAGATGAGCGAAGGTGACTCATTGCAGGAACACTTGGAAAGGATGAAGGCAATCGGGCGGCAACTGGAAGCAACGGGTGCAGCAGTAGATAAGACTCATCTGGTGTTCACAATCCTGGATAGTCTCCCAGCCTCATATGATCCTCTGATCATGATGGTTGAAAACAACAAGGTGGAGGATCTGGAATTGAATGTTGTCATACAGAGGCTACTTCAAGAAGATGGGAGAAGGAAGAGCCAGTCGATGAGGGATGATTGGGAAGCTGACACTAAACGACAGGAGTGGATATTCAAAGGGAGGTCAAAGGCAGAGTTCAAACAAAGCTTCACATGTGGAAGAAGGCCAAGGAAACCAACAGTTCGAGAAGAGAAAACAGATCATCTGCTACTACTGTCACAGTCCTGGCCACATTGCAAGGGAATGTGCCAAGAGAGCTGAGGACGTGAAGAAAAAGGGAGCGGTGCAGGTGAACATGGCTGAAGCAGAGCAGACAGAGGAGAACGTAGCTCTCATGGCTCTTGAAGATAATGTGCAGAAAGTCAGAATAAAGGTCACTCCCAAGAAATGGAGGGAAAAAATGCCAATGGTGATTGACATATCAGACTCAGGAGAAAGGAGCAATGATGAAGCCTGGTATTTGGACTTAGGGGCGACGGCACACATGACCTTCAACAGAAAAGTATTTTCAACATATGAGGATAAGTTGGAGGAGAAGAGAGTAATAGTAGGGAATCGAAAATCCATCAAATCACCTGGATTAGGAATAGTACGATTAGCATTTGGCAGAGACAAAACGGGTGTGTTAAATGATGTGATGTATGTGCCTGAAGTATCAAAGAACCTCTTGTCATAGAGTGGTTTGGAGCTGAAGTTCAAAGGCAACCACTGCATCATAATCAAGGATAAGGAAGAAATAGACAGTGTTGTAATTGACAAGGGCTTGTACAATTTGATGGCCACAGTTGTAACAGACCATCAAGCACATATTACAGTATCAAGAACACAGAAAGATGCATTGTGGCATCGAAAAGCTTGGACACATAGGAGCTGCAACGATGGAATTGATGAAATCCAAGGATTTGGTGAGCAATTTCGACTACGACAAGAATGTAGAACTGTACATTTGCGAAGCTTGTGCTCTAGGGAGACAGTACAGGGAGCCTTTTAAGCAAAGGACTGGGACGGTGACACAAGGAATCCTAGAGCCGATACACAGATTTTTGCGGACCGATGGAAAAGGAATCAGTAGGAAAGGCAAGGTACTTTGTCACGTTCATTGACGATTACAGTAGGAAGACATTTACAGTAGGAAGACATTTATATATGTCTTCCTACTGTAATCGTCAATGAACGTGACAAAGTACCTTGCCTTTCCTACTGATTCCTTTTCCATCTGTCCGCAAAAATCTGTGTATCGGCACATCAGGACCAAGGATCAAGTGTTAGACAAATTCAAGGAATTTGTCACAAAAGTTGAAAACCAAATGGAGCTGAGGGTAAAAAGGGTGAGATCTGACAATGGAGGAGAATACATTGGAAACATGTTTAAGGAGTTCTGCAAAGAAAAAGGAATTTACCATGACTTACACTCCTCAGCAGAACGGGATTGCTGAGAGAAAGAACCGCACTTTGTTGGATATGGCTAAATGTATGCTGCAGGAGAGGGGACTTCCAAAATCCCTATGGGCTGAAGCTATTAACACAGCAGTGTACATATCAAACAGAGTATCAAGCTTGGCCCTGAAAGGAGAAATTCCAAAAACAATTTGGTCTGGAGTAAAACCATCAGTAGGACACATGAAAGTATTTGGAAGCAAAGTTTATGTGCATGTCCCTGAGGAACAAAGGAAGAAATTGAATGCAAGAGGAGTGGCTTGCATATTTGTGGGATATCCAGAAAATGCCATTGGATACAAGGTATATAACACTGTCACACACAAGGTGACAATGTCAAGGGATGTAATTTTTGAAGAAGACATTGTGGAAGTGGAATCGGATGAGGTATCAAAGGATTAATGAACGAGAGGGGGTAAGCTTGGATAATGGACTCATGGAGGAACTACCTGAGATGTATCAGGGGAGATTTGAAGGGGAACCTGTGTAATTCAAGATGTGCAGGATGAAGCTACCTCAAAAGAAGTCAGGAATCATCTAGGGAGATCCGAGAGGTAGCATAGGGTGCTTGAAAGGTTTGATGAGATGACCTTTTTCACAGATACACATAGAGGAAGGATACGTGAGCTAAAAGACTTTAATGAGGTTCAAGAAAGCCTGGAAAGAAAACACTGGGAGCAGGCAATGGCAAGCAAGATGGAATCAATCATGAAGGATCAAGCCTGGAAACTGGTCGACTTACCAGCAGGAAGAAAAGCAATGGGATGCAAATGGGTTTTCAAAGTAAAGTTTCAAGCAGACGGGACAGTCGAGAGGTTTAAGAGCAGGCTAGTTGCAAAAGGATACAATCAGGTGGAAGGAGTGGATTACATGGAGACCTTTGCCCCAGTTGTGAAGCTGACTTCTCTCAGGACTCTGATAGCATGGGCTGTAATTCACAACATGGAGATAGAACAGATGGATGTGAAGACTGCAATTTTGCATGGAGAATTAGAGGAAGAGGTGTATATGGAACAGCCTATTGGCTTCAAGGATGGCAGCAACAAGGTATGCACACTCAAGAAAGCATTATACAGGCTAAAGCAATCGTCAAGAGTGGTATCAAAGAATATACAATTTCTTGATTCAAATTGGACTTAATAGATGTTATGCTGACACAGGGATTTATGTCAAGATTACGTACGAGTGACCTGTTTTTGGCTATTGCATTATATGTAGATGACATTATAATATTTTGCGACAATAAAGAAGTCATGGATGAGTTTAAGGAGAGATTGAAGGGAGAGTTTGAGATGAAAGATCTAGGACTATTGTCTGAAATGGTTCTCTATAATGATAATCAAGGGTGTTTTTTTTAAGTAAGAATGCAGGTTTTCACAAGAAAAGTAAACATATCACAATCCAATATCATTTTGTCAGAGATTTGGTTCAAGAGGGGGAACTTAATTTAAAATTGTCCCACTAGCTATATGAATGCTGACATCATGACCAAAAAATTAAATAATCATAGGTTTGTGTTTCTGAGGAATCTGATGGGCATAACAGAATTCGAGGATAATGTAAATAAGTGATTAGGGTTGACTGTGAAGTGAGAGAGGGATTGTTAGTTCATGGTTTCAGATCATGGTGACACTTCACAGTCAGCTGACATGTTAGTTAGTTGGTTAAATAGTTTTTATGATCAGGTTAGGCTCTTGTTTTTGGTTTTTGGCATACATGGTATATGTACTGTGAATATGGATCAATAACCACGCTTTTTGCAAATTGTGATTGCTTGTTGTCTTTTCATTCTGTGGTCTTGTCTGCATTCAAGGATCGAATGACTAATTGTTACTTGCACTAGAACATCTGTCTTGTCCTCATAGATCAGAAAATCGTTGGTCGACACTTGGATTCACACTTCCAACCCCTTTGCTTTATGATTTCTTCCTGTATAAGATCTTTACAGGAAAAGAGCAATTCCTGATAGTAAATGTTTTCTCAAATATTTTTGTTTTGGTAGGCTAGCAGTTGCTTGGTTTATTTGGTATTTCGATGTTTTTCAAAAGACCATTGCGTGCTTCGAATCATCTTCTCTCTGAATTAAGCTGCAAACCATTCACGGTATTAAGACCCCAACAACTAAAAACTAGATTATTTTTTGGTATCTCTAAACCTTTTGATAGACAGTCAAGAAGAGGTCCTTCAGTAGAATAGAATAATAGTCCCTAGGTTTTTATATCAATTTTCAAATAGTTTGAATTTTTCCATTCGCCTAACCTTGGATGATGGTGTTTGAATTATGCAAGACTTAACAGCCAGCCAGATTCCTGCAGTGGTATACGCTATGCCACCTACTACTGCAAGCTGGATTCCTTCCTCAGGTACAGATTGTATAGTTACGTCCTGAATGAAGCATACCATCATACATTTTCCTTCATGGAGATACCGGACCATCAAATAGGAGTGTATAGATGGTTCAGTGTAATCATTCAAGGAGTACAACTTTCATTGCAATTTCCATGACACCAATTGACGGGCTTGTGTTGCATTTTGAGTCGTACTTACAAAAGGAACAAGGAAAGGGGATAACTAGCTACGTCTCATCCTGTCAGCCTGATCCCTAGTCATTGACGAGAATTTCCTACAGGAGAGGAGTGTACAGCAGAGGGTAAACTGCCTATTGGATACATTGTTAGAAATAGCAAGTTCGATCCTTCATGAAGATTGAGGGAAGCACTACAAGTCACAACTATCTTTAACACCATATGAGCAATGATGGGATGGAAACTGCACCGAAAAACTCCTTAAGTTTTACCCCATAATAGTGAAAGAGAAATAACTCCAAGATTATATAAAGATCATGAGCAATTTCACAAAATGGTTTGAGTCTCTCCTCGGGACCCAAGGTCAACTAGGAAAGATTCTGCTACGGTCACAGGGCCCCTTCAATCTCAAAGAGTATTTCAAAGATTTGAGTCTCACGCCTCTCCTTGCACATATGAACAAGAAGAACCCAGACTATAGCTCTTGCAAGGATGCAAGAACATTAGCATATATGTGGACAGATAGCTTAGAAAATGATCAAGATAATGTTTATCCTCTGTAGCTGCTACGCACTGCAGAGCGTTATACGGCAACGACGAAGAAAAATTCGGTGTCGGACTGTAATTTCATCTTATAATTCATCTCTCTCCTTAATCCGAGACTTTTGTTCATCAGTGTGCTTTATTAAAGTGAGGTAACAGATACCCACCAGTATAAGCTGAGCTGCATTAAAATAGAGCTCAAATCTCATCATAAACCAAGAGATACCTGGGCAGACAGAATTGAAAGCTTAAGTAATGATTCTGCTCAAGATTCTCCACTCTAGAAATCAAGCATGATGGGGTAGAAGGTTACCAGCTGCTGCACCCTGAAAAGCACTGCAGTTGCTGTTAGCCCCAATTACTTTCAAAACTGTGCCATTCAAAATCGTGGTGTCATTATTAATATTTTGTAGTGCAAGCTGCAGAGCACGTAGAGCTTCTCTTCCAATCCGAGATTCTGTTGCCAAAAGCGTTCCAACTTTTACGGTACCTGCTCTCTGCGGGGTAGCAGCTGCATTGGCTCTCTGGAACAAAATCAATGAAACTAAAAGCAACACATACAAAGGAAAATATAAGGATATAATGAAGCGCCAGGTCAAACTCAGCATGGTAAATGCGAGGATTGATGCCAAAATCTGTGCATCAAGCACAGGAAACGTTTAAAAGGAAACTTTTGCAGGTGGTGTGCTCTTGGCTGACAAAACGCCCTTACAAAAAAATCTCGTCAAATCAGCACTCTTATGCATTATGCGGAGTTAGCTACATCAAATTGCAGCTCTGTGAGATGTACGGACCGAAAGATCCAGAGGGTTTTCCTGAATGGGGAAGAAACGTATCCCTAAGATCCTGAAGGTGGGAAGACGATCAATAGTATATAGAAGAGGTAGTGAGTGATCATCCATGTGGGCTTAATTTTGCCACAGACCCACAGCCCGCCTACCAAACCTCGTTGATTTTGATTGCAGTAATTTGGGAAAGAAACACCAAATGCCGGTCACTATCACATTTCAGCATGGTTAATTTTGTCCACAAGCTGCCGCAAGTGCACCTAGCTTCCGAACAAAATTAACCCAAAAAGTTCAGAGGAGGCAGGGACTGCATACATACAGACATCCCAGAATCCCAGTTTTGAAACAGGATCACCTCTGTTTCCAACCAAATAAGCGAGATTTAGTAAAGTGGAGGTCTTTGGGTGGCCATTGCAAGGTCAAAGAAGCAACTAAGAGCTCATAGATTTATCAATTGCTATTAGCTTACTCTTGCAGGGAATCAAGGCAAGCTTATCCCTTTCTTTGCTACAGAAATTTGTCTATGGATTCAAAACTCGGTCAACCAATCAAAAGCCTCCACAGCTCATTCAACCAATCGATCAATGTCTCGATTCCCGCAGCCCACCGGAAGCAGCAGCAGCAGAGGAAAAAAAAGCAAAAAGGAAGAATCTTTGGGCCAAAGCGTCCAGATCTTGCCACGTCTCCAGAGCCGACCATGCATTTTGCACGTGGAATGTATGACAGCATAAGACAAAATACACGTGTAATAATCTTTGATTGACAGCTAAGGTGCCATTATTAGCTCTCTCCCTTTTTTGGACTGGGCCCCAATTTTAGGACAACAAGAAAAAAAATATTTTGGGGGGGAAGGTCCTCCTCCGAGGCCCTTCCGCCCCGGAAGAGTGTGCGCCCGAGGGCAGAGGCCCGAGGGCGCACGGTCTTCCGCGGGCGAAAGGGCCGAGGAGCCGGCCCTTCCCTTCCAGGAATTCCGTTTTTACATTTTTTTTTTCTTTCTGAGGCATCACCATTTCCTTTGTAAAAATTTAAAAATTGATTTCATGGTATGGTGAATGGGACTATGTTTCACAACTTTTAAATTAGACTCTAGAGTTTATACATGCCTTCTGTTATACCATTCGACCTTAATGGCTAAGTTGGTATCTGTTTCTAAGATACTCAGGCTCAGTGCTCAGGAAAATCGGCAAAGTAAAGAAATGGAATCGGCATAACAATTTGGCCAACATTTATTGTGCACAAAAATCACACCTCACTTCACACTAGAGCAACTCCGAACACATAAACATTTTGTATATAGATTAAAATTTTCTCGTTTGCATATTATGTTAACATTCCCTCACTTATGAGCTTATTACTCAAAAAAAGGAACCCATATGAAAGCGTCCTAAAAATTCTATCAACACATCATGTGAACATTCTCTTATTTATCAACAAGCGCATCAAAGAGTAACCAATAATTGCAAGTCTAGTTTAATATGCACTTACAAACCACATATCTAAGGGTTGAAGAAGTTGTAAGGCTAAAGTTTGCCTTAAGTAACATGTGCTAATAGTTGTTTTGAACTCCAAACAAGATGACCTTAGAAGCAAATCTTGACAATAGGTGTTATCTATTTTTGAGGTCGTGATTGTAAAACTTGGCTTGGACCCCATTTCATCTTTCAAGATCTTGGGCTCCTTCGAGAATTCCATTTGTAGTCCTTGCTTTCTTCAAACTCTTGTGGCCTGTCATCAAACACTTACTTTTTGGTCTCAATCTTCTTCGTCACAAAGTATACTATATCAATACTTTATTATTGTCCCTTTCCCTTGTTAGCTCATCTTGAGTAAGAATCTCTAGATCCATCTTTACCTTATATAGTGTTTATTAGTTTTTTTTTTCTCAAGTTCTGTACTCCATTGAAAGTTGGTGAGCCAACAAACTTTTGTTCTTTACTGGTGATCAGTTAAGATTTGCAACAAGCCCCCTCCTTTTACTCATCTAGATGTTAACCTAATTTGCTAATTTAATATAGTTTCCTCTTCCAAGAAACAAAGGAAATTTAGGAAATGTATCCAAAGACATGTTTGATTTTCTTCATTCCATGAGCTATAGAATGAAGCCTTTTACTTTTGTGGTACTCTATTAGAACAACCTTTTTCTTATTAAAATTGTTGGGAATATCCTTTCCTTGCACTAGTGTATTGTCATTATCTTTTAGGATAAATATTATTGCACTAAAACCTTCATGGAATGCAAGATTTTAATGGAATTATCTTCATGTAAAAGGAATGATGCACAAAAAACATAATAAATAGGTGGTAGTGAGATGTTAGTGGATGTAGCCATCGTGGCTTCAGAGCATCCATCACCCTTGAGGGCCCTTGACAATCACAAGCCAAGATTGGTCATAAAAATGGCCATCTGAAAAAGCATATAAATCGTCTTTTGTTTTCTTCTAGTATGTACGTAAACAATTTATACCAAATCCCACTATCAAAGAATATTCTCTTTGTTTTTTGGGCCCTTAAACCTTTCTATTTATTGAAATTTATGATTCCATGGTATCGATTTTTTTTAAAAAAAATTGACTGACAGTATAAACATATTGCATAAGTTGCAAATTGAAATATCCAAAACATGGTATCATACCATATTGTATCAATCTGATATGAATATATACAAATTTTTGCACAAACTTATCTGAAGGGTGGAATGCAATTATTGAAAGGGATTATCTATTTGAAATGCACTTGCAATTATTTTAACACATTTTTGTTGCTCATGCATGTACTTGGTGCATTAGGAATAAAATGTCATATGTTTGAATTTTCAATACCAAGCAAAATTAGCTATCATATTTTAATATCAATGTGGCTTTAAAAGAGGTACTAGTATGAGTATTGCTTGGGCCAAAAATAGACCTAGTGGTGTATTGACGTCCAGTGTTATGTGGTTTCAAAATTCTCAATACCAATTGGGTCCTTATATTGAAAGATTTTGTGATTCCTAGAACCAATTAGGTCTTTAGATTTTTTGAAACTTTTGAAATTGAAAGAAAAAACCATCAAAGGCCAAAGGCCTAGTGTGAAGCAGAGATAAACATGTAATCAAGAGAGGGGCTAATACAGTATGTAGTTTGCTATGTTTATTGTTGCATTGTTTTGAAGGCATTGTATTGACCTGAGTGAGTAAGAAAGCATCAAAGGGAAGATAGCATGTAAGGCAAAATGCAATAATATCATAAGTGCAAAAAAGAAAAAGACACAGATCAAAGTTTATCTTTATATCCATCACATTCATATGCTGCCTCGGATTGAATTTTGCTTTTAGATCTCCTGCATCATAACCAAAGTGGCATGCAAGCCATTTTTTTGTAAGACAAACAACATAAACAGGTTGCTAACAGTTTTTGGCAAAATTCAGCTTGCAAAGTGTACAAAGTCATTGTAGACTTGCTTTGACAAGATTTTTCTACATGACAGGTACATTAATAGCCAAAAACAAACAAGAGTGCATCTTGACACCATTCAAATGTCAAAATGTAAAGCTATAGATACAGTAGCAAAACAAGCACTGACCATCATAAATTTTTGGCAGCTGCTTTGCAGTTCACCATTCTTTTGTGGAGTCCAGCAATAATTGGGCAGTGAACAAGCATATCCAGTTTCTATCTGTAGGCACATTTGCATATATTTTACATGGACAGGAACATAAAATACAACACTAATGCCACTCACAGTGTAACCTACAAACTGCACAACTTGCATAGTCGACAATTCCCTAAGAATGTCGAAAATTTTACATAATTACTATCTTCTGGGTCAAAAACTCTCACTGAGCTCACCTCCTGACTGAGCTTTGATGGTCCTGAATAGATCCATTTCAAATGCATCTCCTTCAAGGAGTTCTTTATGAATAATATAATTTTTACTCTACCCTGGAACTTCTAATTGGCCAAACACTGGGAAGGGGTTCTTGATAGATTTACAAGCCTTTCCTGATGAATATTACATCCTCTCATTGTCTAGTCTTTACGCACATGGACAGGGCACTAGAGAAAAATTCATATAGAGGAGTTTTCTCTTGTGCTGCTGAAATGTGATGCAGTTCGTCGTTATAAATGACAAGATGGTGGAAATGCAAGTTAGACTTTGACATTGCAATGAATAATTTAAGCCACAAACTCGTGCAGTAAATGATTTGCAACATGCTTTCTGCCTTGGAAGTTGAGACTTTCATGACCGTCCACGTGGTCACTATCTCCGGGATGGCTGATGGCATTCAAATGGAAATCATGGGCACCATCTGATTCTGTTGGGTTGTGCACTGAATGGACGTAATTGTGAGAAGTAGCTTGAGATAAACTGTCTACATGCTGCAGTCCTAAGGTCAGTGACACTCCAGCACTTCCAAAAATGTTTGGAGCAACATCCATTTCCGAGTATATGCTTAGGTTCCGATCACCAATGGTGTAAGCATCAGATGTAGCTGTATGGTGCAAGAAAGTATTTCCATTTTGCACTGCGAATGGGTAAGTGCTATATTTTTTTGAACTGCGAACTTTGTAATCATCTTCATAAAGGGTCTCAGAGGCTGTATCTTTAGGTCTCAAATTCATGCTTCTATCAAACACAGAGGAGTTCAACAAACCAGAGCTATAAGCCTTGTGTACATTTTGTCTAAATGGCATGTCTGTATCCTTGTTCATTCCTTCTTCAGGCATCTCAGAATTAGGACTAGAAACAATTGGTTGAACGTTTGTGATATCTGGCTGTATGATTCTCCTGAGAACATAATCACTTCCTGCATTTTTTGTGTCAAAGCTACCGTAATGCCTGGGGTCTTCAGTCAATACTTTTCCAGAAATGTCAAGATCCCCTTGGTTTTGTTTACTTTCTTCCCGCATCATTCCTTTGTGATGAATACTGTTTCCATCCCTGTTCTCACAAATATTTTGTTCACAGCTTATTCCATCATCTGCTTGTTGGTTTACTCTCTTAACAGAAGCTCCTTGTTCATTTTCTCTATTCTCTTCTGTGTACATTTCTTCGACCATGGGCTTCCATAGCCGAACTCGAGCATTAATGAACCAATTTGATACCTGAGTAAATGCATTAAGATTAGTTAAATAGTCTCGGGAAAAAATTATGGAACAAAGAAAGGGTATTCAATATGATCCTTCAGCATACATTCTAGTAAATCGATAATGATAAATTGGTGCACGAAGCCTCAAAAAACCATATTTGATTAGACCTTTTGAACAAGAGATTGAGCATATGACTCAAAAAGTATCAGCATACCTGGCTTCTTGAAAGTCCAGTCTGCCTTGCCAACATCATCTTATCAGCATCTTTGGGGTACCTGAATGCAGCATCAAAATAATTTTTGGCAAGACATGAGTTTCTAACATCAGATAGTAGCAGAAAATAATTCAATAGTCAACATCACCGTACAACAGTAGAAGGCCTGCTGGTTGACTGATCAATGTATGTAGTTTGATTTCACTGAAAAGCACATCGATCTACAAGATAAAAAGATAACCAAGACCATTGTATATTGAAAACTACTACTCACGGGTGGAGGAAGTGCTCAAATAGCCAAGCTCTTAAAACGGATACAGAGTGCTCGGGAAGGCCCCTTTGCGGTCTCCAGGCAGGCTGTTGCAACATGCCAAGTTGTTGTAGAGCTCTCTGCTGGCGTAGCTGTTGGTCTACAAACCTTAACCGAGATGCAACCTTCCTAAGTGGCCCAGGTTCACTAATATCTTCTTCACCTAGCGCTTTGCATGTTATTTGTATCTGGTTGCTTATTGTGTCCCTTAGAGACCTAAAATGCCTAGACATAGCTTTAAGAGCCATTCTTGTGTAAGGTCGTGCTACTCCAACTTGGCCGATTGCAGAATCGAAGGAAAAGATGACTGCTTGCATATGATCATAGTATTGTCTATACTGTCTGTCCACCTGCCATACACAGGAGAGACGAATACAATTTTTTATCAAGTTTGAAGAATTTTGGTTACGGCAACAAAGAAATTTGTTTTCTTGTAAAGCCTCATCTGCATAAAGATCTATTCTTGTAGATTGCAATCTTTACTTAAACACATTATTAGGCTAATGAGCTCACTGAAACAAATTTTGTGCTCGTTGTTTGAATTTTGAATCCTTTATTTATAGCAAAAAATGCAGTACTACCAACACCAAATGAAGAGATATATACAGGATAGTTTCATCATATGCAAAGGTCTTATCATTTCCCTTCCATCTTTCATTATGGTTATCTCTCTTATTCTTGCTACCTGTTCTTTGCAACTATAGATTGCCATTGGCCAAAGTATCTTCAAATCTTCAACATTTAACAAAATGCTTTTGGATTTTGAAATTGAACCCATCCAGTTGTTGCAAGCAAGATTCTTCTCCAACTCTCTTAACGCGTTTACTTTAACTTGCTAGATTTTACACTCTGACTCCATTGAAGGTGGAGCTGAGGGAGAATTTAATTAGTTTAATTATTTACTAAGTTAAAAGTAAAAACACAACACAGCTGCCTGAAAAGGGCATCAACTTCCCAGTTTTTTCATGTGTTTGCAAATATAACAAGGTATGGTAAAGCTTATTCACTTCTTTGCGGTGAGTCTTGGTTAGATGGTGTAGGCTGAGAAAACTGTAACATTCCCTAATTATAGGCAGACTAGGCTGATTCCTCTTTCACTTCTTATTCACTCCCTTTGTTAATTCATTAAGAGGTGCTGGCTACCTTAGCATATTTCTCTATGAACCTGCGAAACAAAACTGTAAATTCTAAAAAGATTTAACTTGCCTAACTATCTTCAGAATAGGCCATTTTACTACCACCTTGGTCTTATCTTCATGATCCCAGATGGGGTGATTTTATGTCCAAGATATACCAACTCATGCTTAAAGATTTCACATTTAGATTCTTTTGCATAGAACGATGTTGATTCTCTATTGATTCTGACAAATAAAGTTCTATAGTGGGCATTTTTCTGGTAGGAATCTGACTTCCATGTCAAGACAACCTGTACAGCTTACACGTGCAAGCAGTAAATCCACAAAAAAACAGTATATGGACGCATTTTGGAGGTGATCAAAGCATAAAAAACAATCGTCGCTTGCATGGCTCAGAGAAGATGTTATGGACAGTTCAATCACCTAAAAATGGCACATCATTCGGCTGGAAGTCAAGAAGATTAAAGCGCAATCAATTTTCTATTAAGTATGAGGGCGCTGGTAGCATTTGCCATGTTGGAGATCATTCTCACTCATTCGAATAACCTCAAGGCCGTAACCTAGTTCAAACCGAAGTTAAAATGACCTACTATCGTCTCCAGAAATCTCAAGCCAAAAGCCTTGGCCCCTAGCATGCACTACAACTTCAAAGATGTCTGAAAAATTCTAATTTTTTTATGACTTTTTGACCTCTTGACACCTAGAAGAGCAGACTTAAAGTTTTGGTACTGTCATAAACATGTATTGCGACCTTGCTACACATCCAGAATGTGCTCATGCCTTCATTTTTATGCCAAAACATCAAAAAACATGATTTTCAAGTAAAAAAACCACTAATTTTTCAAATGTTCTCATTTCTATCAGTCCATGCAACCTTAATAAGTCTAGTCCATGCCAAGTCTGACTTATAACAGCACTCTCCAAAACCTATTTTGCCTAAACAAGGTTCTAATACTCTATTTGGCTCAAAAATCGATAATTTCGGTCGATTCTAGCCTCTTGACTACTGTTTCACCTACTTTAAGGGCAAAATTGGTAAGCATGATCCAAATCACTAAAAAGCAATATATCCATTCCTACGTGAAATACAGCCCTGTACTGCTGCATGAGATGCCTAACAACAGGTTAACTGGGAAACATCACAACTTTTACACTTTTGACTATTTCCTAGCAATGATCCTGATAGCAATTCTTGTCTACACAGTATGCCATCACATAAACTGACATATGCAAAAGAATTTGTGAGAAAGCTTTACTTGGAGATGGTAGATTCAACAGGAAGTGTTGATAGATAAATAACAAAGTTTCCTACCAAAAGCAAAAAGTTGGAAGCCAAGAACAATCAACTACTACTCTCGATCACTGCAAGCCCTGCTCTATGACAATCCACCAAGGATCAAGCTTGAAAAACACTTCAAGAGGTACACGATAGCCAAACCAACCAACCAAGTAGAAGCCTAGTATCAGCACCTAAGCTCCACCCCCAAGCCACAACCTATGAATACAAGGAGAGAGCAAAAATCTAAGTCTCCAACTGAAATCTCAATGATGAGATGGGCGAGTTTTCTTCTCTGAATATAGGCCATAGGTCCCCAACATGATGCCATGCAACTCCCCATGTCCAGTCTCACTCAAGTCACAACTAATAGTTCCCCTCCATGCATGCTAACCATCACAGGTCATGTACTACTCCAAATGTACAAATAGGAGTGTTTGGGTCCTCGTAAGGGTATCAATTACAAAACTGGACTTGAACGGAATTTCAAGGAGTCGACAACTAGGGAGCCAATATACCTATTTCAAGAATTATTGCAAATTCCCTTAACCAGACATGGACATAACATGTGGTTTGATGAGATTTTACCAACTTGTGCCTTTGTTCTTCCTGTAGCAAGATGTCGTGTGCAAGTCCTCAAACGTTCATAGCATCTCCGTCAATGCAATGTCACTCACAAACATTTTCAAACCTTCGGATACACCACTCATGGCCGTATGCACAAGCTTCACATCCCTTATTGGCTCCCCGATTACTATAAGCTGGTCTCTTAGCTACTTGATTCATGTGATAAAGAATCTTGTACTCTCAGTCTCCTCCATTGAGATGGTGTTCAATTTGGTCATCAAAATCATCATGCGATATGGATTTGCTGTCTGATACTGCGTTTAGAGTGCATCCCATGCCCCTATCGCCATTACAACAGCATTAACATGGGCAATGATGTGATCCTTTACGGACAAATTAATCAATGATAGGGCTTTTTGCTCCCTTTTATCAAACAACCTTATATTTGTAGGAGTTGTCATTGGCCTCCACTCTTGTCGCGATATCCCAAAGCTCCTTCTCTTCGGTTTTGTGTTGTATGCAGCGAGTCTTTGGACTCCACCTTTTTTCTCGGATCATTCATGTTTGCCTGTAGACATTCTTACCATCCGTTATGTTTTGATGTGACCATAAGCACCAAAGACTTGTGTGAAACCAGGGTACAGCGAGAAGATCCCCGAGGAGGCCAGGGCTTGGGCTCACAAGGGGCTTGGAAAGAGTAAGTTTCGCTTTGATACTCTTGGAGTATCCCAACAACGGTATTTGTTACTCTAGAGAACCCTACATTTATACTTATAACATGTTTCTGAGTCTTTTCATGTTTCAAAGTACCAACTTTGGTTTTCTATTCTTCAACTTTGGTATGATAGACAGTCTTTAGTTTTAAACTGATTGGCCCTACTTTAGCAATAATTGGTTTTAGAAGTCTTAACCAATCAGTAGAAACTATTGATCTTTATTTACACATCGATCATGTGAGTTCTTGGGTTATAGCAAAACATATTGAAAGTACAAATTAGGACTTTTGGTTCGAGCTCAGATCTGACATATTTGGAACTATTTTGCTTCGAATTTGGTAGTATTGTATGTGTGCATGAATTCCATTTTGATACTTTTGGCACTGTTTTTTTCAACACTATTGAGTTGAACATGTGTGTTTATTAGCACAGTTTGTATGTCTTTTACTCCCATGTTTGGGATATACGAAAATTCAATGGAAAGTATTAATTCAGCAATGTTAGTTTGTGTGCAAGTTGTTTGAGAAAGAGAAAAAGAGAGAGTTTTTGGTGGAGTTAAAGATAGTCAATATTTCCAATTCTTGGAAGGGGTGTAGCCCTTGTTTTTTCCCTGTTCAAAGGCATGGTATCATAAACGGTTCTTTGTTGGACTCCACAAGGAAGGCCATGCTGATGGGAGGGAGCATTGTGGTGACATTCTAGAAAAGGTCCTTTTTTGCCCTTCAAAGTGAAATTTTCTATGAAAACAAAGTGCAATATCCACGGCCCCTTCACCTGAAATTGACTTGGATTTCTTCAAATCCAACGACCGTTGTCAATTTAGCGATCTGGAATGCCTTAATTGGGACCCTCAATCCACTTGAGTTTTAATGCGAAAATTATAGACTCATCTGCACGTGGATATGAGATATAAAGGTGCACGCAAGCAAAAGAAAGGGACATAAATGTTTTGCTATTTACGACTTGTGCATCTAAAGAACTAAGTTCTTGCAATAAAGTCCTTGACAATGTGGCAAAGCTAAGAGCTTTTTGTGTGCACATTGCCACATACCCTTTATTTTCAAACATTGACTTTAATGTTGACTTTTGAACAGACTCCAATGACCAACTTGAACACATAGTATTGCCTTTTGGAAGGGAATGCTAACAAGACACCCCTATCATATATATGATTTTGAATCTCGTCTCCAAGGCTCATATGAAGAAACGTATGATACTTTGTCTCTTTTAAGTCAGTAGCATGGGGATCTTTGGCAAGCACTATAGTTTCCTGATTTGGTGTTTCAAGGGCTAAAACGAGCTATTTATGAAGTTCTTGCACCCATCTCATTGAAGAAAGATGGGTTTGAAATTGAGTCCGAGAAGATAGGCATGAATTAAGGTTTTGGGCAAAACCAAAAAGTACATGATAAAGTTCGGCGCTAGGACCTCTACGACCTATCCAAGGGGCACAAGGCCCAAATGGGCAAAGCCCTAGCCCTAAACTTTACTCACCGTGGACGTCATGACACCTTGCTTGAGCAACATCTTAGGTGTTTATGTATAGGGGAAGGCCCTTGTTTGAGGGCCTTCCCCAAAGAAAGCACTCCAAAGAAAAATAAAATTTTACTACTTTTGGGATGAAGGAACCTTAAGAATTCCTAAGACCTCTTAACTTTACTATGTTTAGACAAAGGAATTCTCAAGGTCCCTCCATCTAGCTTGCATCTTGGATTAAGTGAGGTAAGCTTTACTCCAAATCACACACCCTATTTTGTGAGGTAAGCTTTCCTCCAAATACAAAGCAAATTAGCTATATAGCTACTATTGGTGTAGTTGTTTGTACCATGTGTCTATGTGCCATGTGGGTGTGTGCGTGTGGAGGGAGAGAGACATAGAATATCACCCAAGGTAGAGAAAACGAGTTTTTTCTTTTTTGATTGGGCCACGTGTGCCCTAAAATGTCAATGATGGGCGTGGGCGGCGATGGGCAATTTTTTGGAATGTTCCAAAAAAAGATCACTTTCTAGAACATTTGGTTGAGATCGTTTTCTTGAACATTCGGTAGAGAGAGAAAGATATATATATGCGTGGTGAGAGAGACTCAAGAGTGAGATCCACAGAGTGGGTTTTTCAAAAAATTTAGGGTCTTTTAGGGTTAGGGTTTCTAGAGTTGTGGATGAGAAATAGCAATAATAATGTGAGTGGAGAGAGAGAGAGAGAGAGAGAGAGAGAGAGAGAGAGACCACGTTAGAAAACTTAGCGTAACATGAATACTGCAGCCGTACAGAGAAATTGTGAGAGCTCATTGCTGCTGTGAGTGTGTTTGTATGTGTATACATAGTTAGAGGTAGGTGCTGAAATTGGGGAACGTGGATTGTATGTGCAAAGTGATGCAATGGTACTTTCATATACTTTTATAGCACTAACCATATAGTAGATGAGATCTATGATTTCCACCTGGTTTATATGGGTAGTTATTGGCAACAAGCGCAATGGGAATGTAAGCTTGCAGCTGAAACAAACTAGAGCATAAACATAAGCATTCTGTCATTAGTAACACAGGCTAGTGAGCATTTCCTACGTGATGATCCATGGTGCCAAATTTTAGAGAAGCTATGGCCGTCAGCCGTCATGGATAAAACGAAAGCTGAAACTTTGCAGAAAGCGAGTTCTAATGATACGTGATATACATAAGCGACGACCTGATTCATGAAAGATACACGTTTTCGAGGGTCAAACTCTCTACAACGATTGGATGAAAATGGAGAGATTTGTTTTCGAAAGGGATGGTAGCTAAGCTGTGCACATATGGGACAGCAACTGAAGAATATACTAAACTTAATAGTACATCAAAACGTAAAGTCAGGATAAGACCGCGATTACTTTATCTGAAGCATGAACCTTACCAATATACCAGTAAAGAGTTACAAATAGAGGACAGATTGGCCAACGTTAGTTGCTCAGAGTAGCAAAAATCATAGATTTAAATACGTAGCCAAAAGATTTGCTTACAACAAGTGTCTTTTGAATGCAAGGATTTGAGGTCCTGAGAACGAAACATCCTAGATCATCCCAAAATGACTATGTTTGTCTATTCATGAGCACAATATAATCGCGTTCAAGTATTATTCAACAGTCTCTCAAAACTCGCAATTTGGAATGGAAACCTTTGTTCGGAATCCAGATGTGGAGGTATTCCATTTTTTTTAGTCAGATTTGATTTGGCTACCAAATTAGTTCCCAACAAAAGGGCCCTTTGTTAAATTTCCCGATGAGATACTGAAAAATATCTGATCAAAATCTTTCAAGCCTCGTTATGATTCCAGATCAATACTTTCAAGTGACAATAAAGAATTCCAGATTAGAGGATCTTGTGTGCTCACTGCTGAACCGATTTCACCAGGGTTACCTTACAAGTGACTCATTTGATTGAGCAGCTAATTTCACTGTAAAATGGTCACTATACAAATTTATGAAATGTGAAAATGCAGATACGTACCTCTTGAAGCATGGAAAGAAGTTTTGTTTTTCTGATCTGGAAGTCTTGTCTTTCTTCTTGTGTCAATGCAGTGGCATCCTCCACACAACAGGGCACGGAAGGAGCTGAAGCTGCTGCCCCCAAATCTGCAACGTCCTTTTTAACAGACTCAAGCTCTGTGTTTTCGCTTTGAAGGCTGCCATATGGACTTGATTTCGAGACCCTCCATTCATGAGGCTTATTTTCTGTGAGTCCAGAATTGTTTCCATCTTTTTCTACGGGACCTACCACAGTGCAGACTTCATCCAGTAGATGGCGTGCCGCCTTCAAATATTTGCTACTTGATAGCATTCTAAAATCACTCGATAGCGTGGACAAACCACTGTTATAGTTGAATTGCTTGGCACCTGCAAGAACTTTGCTATCTTCATTTTTCAAGTCCGATGCTAGAAAGAGATCCCTAGAGTTTTGGAGAGGATTTATATACACGTGAAACCTATTCGACAACCCATCAGAAAGTTTCACTTTGGAATCTTCCATTGTGTGAGAGAACATTGAAGAATTGGCTGCATGCTCAGCACTGGGAAGTTGTACCTGAAAAGAGTTCAGTTGCATGGCAGAAGGCTGATGTGAAGATAGCGATAGGGATAATCCCTGATATTGACCATTGTTTCCATTATGAGACTGATCTATGTGCAAACATTGCCCCATTCCACCCCGAATCAAAGCCTTATCTGGCCCTTGCAGGATCAAAGAACGCCTCGTATCATAATCAGGAACTGACCACGTGGATGTATGGTCAAAATTAAGGGTTTGGCTTGGCTCAGCAGTTCCTTGCCTGTTAGATTCTGTACATCCCGGCATGGGAACAAACAGTAGCTCGCTTCCTCCATTCTGCCAATTGTTGCTGTTTTGGTTTCCCAAGTGAGGTACCAAAACGTTGGATTGAAAGACTTGCTCAGCAACAGGCATAGCTGTCATTGTAGGTTGATGGGGCAATTGAATTTGTGCAAAAGCATGCGTGGGTAACTGTATACCAGCTATATGAGTTTCATGGCTACATACAGTTTGATGACTTTCCATGCCACCTCCAGGAGATGGTCCTACCAGTAACACATTGCCCTGTACAGAATCAGGGTATATATGAAAATCCTGGTTCAAACCAGACAACTGCAAGGCTTGTGGATGGTTATTGGAACTTCCTACATAGGGATCTATACTTAAGTCCTTTTTTCTTTCACTGACACATCTATTGTGTAGGTTTGTACCTACAAGGATAGTCTCAACTGCAGGAGTATCCTGAGCTTGATGGTCATTGTTGATATTATTTTGAAAATTAGAGCTTTCAACTGCCACAAAGATAGAACCACCGACATTTTGAGGCATTTGTCCATGCAAACCCAGACCCCAATTGGAAGGATTTGATGATCTATTCATTTGAGTAGAAATTTCTCTCGGATAAAGTGACTGGCTACCATAAACTGATCCAGCACCGTTTGGAAAATTGAAAGAATCTGAAGACATCACCTCGGTGTTATAAGCTTGGCCCACATTATCCATTGCATTCGGTAACATACTTCCGGCACGTGCAGTCTCAAATTCTGACGAGAAGCCAAATGCATTGAACGTTTTAGCTCTTTTGAGCTCTGATGGACTTTGCGAAAATCCCATGGAGGACCTGGATCTCGACATATGATAACCGTTCTCATCCCTTTCTGGTGATACGGGGGGTTGAGTTCCAGGTATCCTCAGTTTTTCACGTCTATATTGTTGGGCAACATGTGTTTGATTCTGGGAATTGAATGTCATTATTGGAAAAGTCCTCTCTTCAAGCGTCTGTGAGTAGCTGGGCGATTTATCCAAGTCATAGAACCATTTTCCTTGCAGTGTATAATGTACAATAGAGGATATATGTGAGCTGCTACATTAAGCTGCAAAAGATAAATGTTCCCCGATAATCATTAGCTATCATTAAGCCCAGATTTGGGAACGTGCACCACCAATCGTAGAGTAGTATAAATTCATTTTGCAGGTGGATCTCTAATGTCACAAGAAAGAAAGCCTTATAGGGTTTCTCTGTACAAGGCCAATAAAGCTCTAGTATATATTTAGAAATAGTTCATGTTTCTTCCACTGCGCATCTTCATTTTCTAGTCGCTCAGTGTCTTATACCTGTAAATAACATTTGAGGAAGAAAAATGTTACAAGTCTATCTTGCATATCATCTCTAAATAAAAGTTTGGATACATTTTTGTGTAGCTCAGCTCTAGATCAACATGTCTTAGAACATCAGCAGAAAAGCCTTTGGTAGGCTTGTTAATGTATCAAACAACGTGTAGATACATAACCCATGCTATTTGAGACTTGTGCATGCCTCTTGCATAACCTTTTCGAGCAATAAATGACATTCAAAAGCATGAAGAACTTCATATAATCCCCATATGCTGTCATAGTTAACAGTGTTACAATATAGACACTTATGCGTTGTCAACAAGGCTCTACTTCATATCACAGATGCCCGTTCCGTTTTGGAAAGCGTATGGAATGGGCATTCCTAACGCGTTCTGACATGGAACGTGACCCAAATTTTTTTTTTTTGCTTCGGAGAGTGGATGTAATAGTTTCGGAACGGAGGCAGATCGAGCTTCTGGAGATCGGGAGAGGTGTGGCCAAGTGGGTTGCAGTAATGGTGGTCTCTCGTTGCTCCTAGCGGAAGAGACAAGCTCCATTCATTATCTGAATCATGGAGAGTGAGTATGTCATCGTGGGCATACACGAGTTCTAAGGAAGTTCTCGAAATCTTCACGGGAGACAGGTCCGAGCGACAGCTTCTAAGAGCTACGTGATGGGCGATCGAGGCACCGGAGATGAGACCCATCAGAAAGCAGGAAGAAGGGTCCCCGTGAAGGCTGAGCAGATTCTGAATTTGCAGATCAGTTTTCATGAATTTTCTGCAGGAGTGAATAGCAGGCTCAAAGGGGAGACAAAAAAAACAGGTAGCCCGTTCCGTACGTACAGAGCGCATTCCGTTCCGAACGTACGGAAAGGAACATGCCGAAGCAGAATGCTCGGAACGCGTATCTATGTTTCAGATATTTTCATCTACCTGAAAGCAGCTAAGATTTGAATAAGTTTCCCTCTTAGAAGCTACTAATAGGTTTAGAACATTAATACAAATCTATACTATTGATACAAATAAGTAGTGATAGAATACATAGAAATACATTAGGCAGTTACGAGAATACATGGAGATTCTGCGCTACTGTGCCGAAAAAAGTCTCGACAGTATCCCATTAGATCTTAGTTGAAACAGATGCTTGACAGTCCCCCATCACATCTCAGTTGAACAGATGAAGATGTCTTTGAAGAGCATCACCACTGGAGATAATTCTCTAGCTGGAGCCAGGTGCTTTAAGTTTCTAATCATTTTAGTAACTTCCAAATTTGTTGGGAAAAACCATGTCTGCCAAGAAATGAAGACCAAGGATAAGCCATTCTGAAAAGCAGTGTAAGGATCGATTTAGCTATTATGCTTTTTTGTGTCCATTTACACCTGAATGAAATCCTACTCAACAGGTAAGGGTGAGAAAAGAGGTCATCAATTTTTAGTGCACAGGCATCTTATTGTTGAGATTTTTAAGCCTGTTTACCATGGACAAAAATCTGTAATCGTAACTAAGTTGCACAAGAACCAGGTTCTGTGGAACCATGTACATTCGGGCCAGAGAATCAGGTCAGGAATGACCTGATTTTAGGTTGCTTTTATGGCCTGCACTCTAAATGGGCCCCTTTCATTACAGAATTCTTATCGTGGATCTCTTGCTGAAGCTACTCCTTTGCTATCGCTCATGTTCTATTGCAAATTTCACTGCTTGCTCCTGCTCTACGAAGTTCGATGTAGCCTGCTCCGGGGACCTATTCATAGAGAAAGTGACTTTTACAAACCATTTACTACTCAAGCAGGTAGTTTGCAGGAAGACCTGGTTATCAGAAGAACAGGAGTGCAGAAGACAATAGCATTCATATTTATTCTATCAAAAATAGATTTGTAATCGTGGTTTGTTTCAGAACCAGGATGTTTCTTTAAATCGTAACTTTTGAAATGATCCAACAAGTAATATCCATGGAGAAATACATTGAATTGTGATGCAACATGCTTAAGCAGGTTCAAGAAGAACAATACTGGGGATATATTATGAAATCCTAAGTTGAGTCCCCAAAAGAGTTCTTACAACCCGATCATAGAAGATTTTGCTGCGATAAACATCTGCTCAAAAAATGAAAAGAAAAGAATCTAAAACACTCCGCACATATGGAATCATTAAGTTGAGTACGTAATACACCCCAATATGCCCTTCCATGAAGCCGTCAAACTTAGCTTGTTCGAAGCAGACTACTTTAAACAAGCCAAGCTTGAGGGCTTTTAAAGATTGATAGGCAAACTAAAAATAGCAGCTAGAAGATAGCTTATTTGCTCACTTCTGACTACTACTCAACAGATTACCTGTTTGGTTTATCAACTCCAGCATGCAACAGTCTTATTTTGGCTTGACGATTGCTCGATTAGCTACAATCGATACAGCATGGGTTTCCATATGCCAGTTTTAAAAGGTCGTTGGTCCAAACTTTGTGCTTTGTAAGTACGAAGGGAAAACTCTACCTTGTAACAAGAAGTTACATTTGCCCAATTACAACCTTAATTTAGCTACTGCTGTTAACGAAGATGAGAGCCATTCATGCATGTTTCAGAAATCAGAACTAGAAAACCACTATATAGGCTGGGAACTCAATGCTATCTGAGAGGCAATCATGGACTGCTTCTACTGCAAATTCAGCAACCTTGAGGAGCTAAATGATGGGCTGGGAAAATGATCAAAACCCAAGGACGATTTGTGCATGAGTACAAGGACGAGGAATTTCCTTGATTGGAGGTGGATAATGGTGGTATGAGATGTTATATCGATTGTTCTCGGGAGTTATCGGATGCCAGTATAGTTTCCCACCGCGCGTATGGTTACATTTTATAGAACGGAGAATGTGGTATGTTGGAACTATTGTATTAGGTTATTAACGGGTAAGTAGATCTAGGGAGTACCCTTATAGATCTGAATCTAAAATGAGAATACACATATTAATGTTCGGGCAGACTATCCGAATGCCCTCCAACTGGGACACAAGACATGAGCAGAGATAACCAAGAAACCCGCTATTTATAGATGAGGAGGTGATGAGGCAGCAAAAAATCTATAGAATTGTTTTTTACGAGGACAGCAAACTTGACTTACTGGAACTCAACTTTGCTACCTCAGACGTGTTCATGAAACCTCAATCACTCTATCTATCTACAACAATGGCTAATCTGCCTACATCACTTTCAGCAATGCAGGCATACTATTTTCACCCAAGCAGGTTAAAAGCACATGGCAGTGGGCATCATTTGAAGACAATTTCATATAAACTATCAGTCCTTAATTGATATCTTCAAGCAGGATTCTTTTATCTATTATAGATCATACATGCATTCGATTGTCTGAAAAAACCAGATACCATTTTATTCCAGTGTCTCCAAGGAAGGTCATCTATTTCAGTTTATTCCATGTGTAGAGAATTTGCATTCCACACATGACCAACTTGGTAAGCCAAAACATTTCCTTACATTGATCTATGTTCTGGCTACCATCAGATTTCCATGCATCCTTCTGATGAAAAGGATTGCCTTTCATACTCGCCTTGGCCTTTATGTGTTTAAAGTCCTACCCTTTGGTTTCACCCATGGACCACCTACCTTTAACTATATCATAACATGCACCTCTTCTTGGCCTCTTGTGTCCTTGTTTAATTTGATGACATACTACAACATTACTTCGTCTAAACAGTTTCTCATTTCACTGGCTGTTTTTAACGTCCTTGTAATTCTTTAAGGAACTGAAATAAATCATATACTGTCACCACTACTTAGATTCATGATAGAGTGAATCTACTTTAGCTGAATCCTATGCTTATGATTATGAGACTCTAGAGTCACATATTAAGTTGTAGATATGAACTCATCCGTGTATGTACATTTTCATACGTCTTTTAGCTAACCAACCACCTGAATGGAGAATCTTAGTAATCAATAACAAGAATGCGTCCTTGGATCAAGATAGTTTTGCTAGACCATCTGAAAGTTCACAATCAACATGCAGTTTGGAAGTTTGTAATGGTCGCTAAAGACAGAAATTGATGAAGTAAAAAATCAAAAGAAAGTGCGATTTGCTCCAGAAACTAAGGAGGTTTATGTTGTGTTACAAGTCTTAAAAGCATAAGAAAAATTGTGCTGTTTTCATCAGAAGAGCCTAGTAACTATCAACCCTTTTAACTCCAGTATTCCCCTAACTCTGAAGCTATATGTTAGAAAAGTAGTTGCCTTGCTGCCTCAATCCTGATTCCGACGTACCAAAACTAGTGGGAATCTCAAAAGATTCTATGTATTACACTCCGCGAGAACCATGTGTCTCGGAATATGTCAAGGAACGAGCAGAACAAGGTATCACATTGGAACGATGGGTACATCACATGCTGCTACGAGATGAAAGGATTGAAGTGGTGTGCATTTTTAGAGATGACACAGATTTAACCAGCTTTTTTCAGTACGTACTATGTACTAACATTTCTGCTTGTTCCGGAACGGCGGGTAACTGGGCCTGAATGCTAGCTCGGAGAAGTCGGAATAGCTATATGACATTTAACTTCCAATATATCAAAAGATAGGAGATCACCAGTAGATCACAGAAATTAAGTCGATTTATAACACAAAAGCCACTTCCGATGAATTTGCAAACAAGTATACTCACAGAACGAGTTAGAATTTTCTCTTTTATGAAAGAAATAGCTTCTATGATTGTATAACTGTAAGAACTTTTTGTCTAAGCTGCATTTCTGACAAATTATTTTTATACTTTCTGATCTTCACGTGTTTTTTTCCTCTCTGGCATGTCCTCATTTGTGCTATGGATTACCCCTCGTAAAAAGAAACAAAATGTCAACCAGCCCACCACACAATGGAGGACAATCTTCAGGAAGGTTAATATGAAATCGTAGTTCTCTCGAAATGAAATTGTGCTGCACTGCATTCTATGATGTTTAGATCTGAAGTCATTCACCACAATGTGAATTTTCTTTTGCTACAGGACATCAAGTGCCAAAGCTATTACGAATGCAGCTATATGGTATTGGGCTTGGCTCAAAAGATGAGCCAAGCCCAATTGTCATAAGCCGATTGGAAATGGTGGTGATATTGACATTGCACCATACAAGGACATCTTTTCTAGAAACGGCAATGTGCAGAGAATTATTTATAGTACATGCAAGAAAACTTCCAGTGCCAGGCTTGTCTCCACTCACACCCAAAATATTCTGCAGCCTGCTGTAATATCCAGTGACTGGATTTCATTTGAAGGTCATGAGGAGTCCATAAAATCAATACATTCAAACCTACCTTCAGAGACAAATCATTTGCGAATATTTCCATCATATCAGATCAGCTGGGATGAACACATCAGAGGGCTACATACAGCTGGCATGAGCTCTAAACAAGCTAATGAACACGTCAGTGGGTTAGAGCTAATTTAGATGCAAAAGTACCTCCAGCTGCAAATTCTTTTTTCAAAGTTGTTCTTTCAAACGTTGAAGAAAACAACTGCGTTCCATAGGGAACGTGGGGATTTTCCACAATTTCCGCATGGTACCTGTTCTGTATGGTGTTCAGAATAAGCTCATTCTATATGCTACTGAACTATTGTTCAGAGCTAGCAATGGACAATTTAATATCTCCAGTTACACCAATTAAAGCCTTTATTAACCTTTCAAGTGGAAATACTTTCACTATAACTTTCCTTATGATTGTTACTGTGACTACAGAATGATTTGTTACTAAAAAAAAAAATCACAAGAGAACCTCTTCCTAGACTCATGCAATCAAAGTGTGTTATCCTGGGACCTGAACATTGGCGCCTGCTGCATAGATCTGTAATGGACAGAAAAATATTGTTTCAAACGCCATGCAGAAAAAGATCCATATGGAGTTTCAATTCTCTTTTCAGTCTTTGCTGTGCTCAAGGTGGAAACAGTTCTGCATAACAGCTGGATCTTCCTGCGTAAGATCCTGCTATTTTACTCTGCTAGTCCAAATTTTATTTATTACTTGTTCATTGATAACTTGTAAGTTTTTGTTCTTCAATAGCTTGTAATAGTGGTACCTGCACTACTCTCCAATAGGCTGCCAAGCTGGACTTCATTCTCTACACCTCTTCATGAACCTGAGTGGTATTGTACAGCAATCGAGTTTCTGAATTTCATCCTTTTGGAGCTCTACACTTCTTGTGTATTTAGAAGTCCACTGGGATTTTAAGTTAAGCTTAAACCTTGATCACTGGGCAAAGTTAATAAAAGACAAAGCAAAAACTTCAGACATGTTCAGGGAAATATTCTACGGCGTCTAGGTAATAAACAGCCGTGGTAAAAACGGTGGATCTATTGCATAGAAAACGGGTGTGAAGGTAATTATCTTTTGTGGTAAAATAGTAGATTCCTCACATATGGAACGGGGTGCCTCCAAACACAGTTCATTATATGTTTTGTGCTTAACTTGGAGAAATCTCCCCTATTCCATACAAAATGTGTGCTGCTCTTTTATCTAATTTTGAAAATACCAGTTTGAAATCAGGAAAGCTGCATCCACCACTACTCTTATCATTGTTCATTTACGATTAGATCTACAATCAGGAAATTTCAGAACCCATGGCCATAACTTCAGTAGCATGCGATGAGCAAGATCCACTACTTCATATCCTACAGTGCTCAATCCCTTGGATGTAATATTTAAGCTTCCCGATAACGCTTTAGACCTTTGTAGAAAAGATCAAATGAATTTTATGCATAGCTGCAGTGTTGCTGTTGGTGAATATGACAGACTGACTGGTTGACTTGGTGAAGAGTTTGCTGCTTTGTCAAGAAACAAAGGCTAAATGTCATAAGTTTGAACCTTTCTTGGTTTGCATTTGTGCACTTCTTTTCTGATTAGTCCTATTCTTTTTTAGATTAAAGGATGAAAAAGGTATGCTGCTCACTTGCATGACTTACTAGCAATTTAAAATTAGTGTGCTGCTAAGTATTCTGCATTATATATCCTTGATATGCCATGATCCATAAATTTGAATTGTTGAATGTTAAATCATAATCAAACTTATGTCAGCTCAAAAAAACATCATGGTTCCGGAACGCGAATGGAACGATGGTTCCAGAACGAACCTCAATTTTTAAAAAATCTGGCGGAACAAAAAAGAAACATTCCCCTTAAAAATTTCATTTTGCAATATGCGGAGGAAAGAAGCTGTTATTTCTACAGGAAAATGAGTTGATTTTTGTAGGCATAGCTCATTTCTTAAAGAATGAGAGAATTGCCATAGTTTTCTGGATCCACATGGTTCTGGAACCATGGATGGTTAGAATGTGGTTCCAATGCAACTTAGTACAGTCAGCTACAGAGCTTTTATCATGGAGCACTCTGCTTAATAGATCAAATAAAGCAGTGATAGCCGTGTGTGGTGATTTTAATTAGTAGCCTTAACTGTTCAGAAATAGGCTCTTCAGGATGTTTCACTCGTTCCACACATACAGAACATTTAGCTCGCCACAAATTGCACAAAATAATTTTCTATCATTCTACGGTAGAAACTATCGCCTTTTCCTTGTTTAATATAGAATCCACAAAAACTCAACAACTCTTTCTTGGACATCATCAAAGACTCTATCTTGGCCTGCTAATTTGTAACAAAATTAAGAAACTCCTAGGCTCTCATTCTTAACAAGCTGGTGTAAAACAGTATGGGGTGACAAATTTAAAAGCTTGCTCCTTAGTGCTCAGATTTAAATATTTAAAATTTCTTTACATTGGTCTTATCCAATATATGCTAGACCAATTCTTCCTGATGCACAAGGCTTATTACCCAGCTTTAGAAACATATCATGGAGTATGGTCATGTATGATATAATTATCAAGGTAAGTGTCAAACCTTCTATACATCTGCAAGTATGAATAATGCAGACACACCTGGATGGAGATTATTCTTTGTTTTTTTCAGTTTTAAACATGTTCCATATGTACACAACCCCAGCCAAAAATGCTCAGGGAATGAGTTTTTATGGTTGTCTGAGGTCAGAAACGATTTGAGCAACTCCTACAAACATTAACTTATTTTCATGTATAAAATTTTGCTTTCCTCAGCAGATTGCAAAACTGAAATTTTTGAAAAACCGTTTTTCTTTTCTTTCCACCAAATTCTTTTTCAACATGAGGTTCATTCTGGAATCGTCAATCCATTTGCGTTCCAGTTCCACAATGTTTTTTTGGGTTGTAGGTTCAAAAATGTTCAGAACATGAATCTATATAAGGAAAACATACCTCTGAAAAGCCACCTGCCTAGTTGGAACAAACTAATAAAAAAAGTTATCTATTTTGCCTGCTCCTCACAAGATAGCCACATAGAACATGTTATTTTTTACATCCTTTTTTGTAATGTCTGGAACTAAGATGAAATAGGAGTCAGACAATATATCATGCCTTCGTGAGCTCTTTCTTTGCACAGTTTAGTTTTCTTGTTTTTAATGATTATTTCTCCTTTCGATTGGTCTCATCGATCCAATATTGTTTTTTCCCCTAGGCATTTGGGGCATGGCAGATGTGATACTGACTGCTTTTTCGTACCTATCCATTGAAGTCTCTGACGCAGATAATATTTTTGATTTGAAAACCTTTGGATTCTACCTAGGATACCTTGCTAGAAGCGCAATGGAAATCAATAAAAGCAGATTAATAAAAAGAACAATCAGGTAATGACAATTCTGGACAGTGACTTGTTGCTCAGCTAAGGTTTTAATTGATTCGAAACAACTATGTCTGATCGTGAAAGGCATAGTCGGACTCTCCAGTCTAAGTTGCTTCGTAACTGGGTTCATATGCAAGATCATTCCTGAACGATCGTTCTGGAAAGAAGATTGTTCTTACCAACAAAACGCAACAGAAAGTGCTCCTTGACCCTGAAGATTACGTCTTTAAACATATCAAGTTTACTTTACGAGGTTTTGTTCATTTGCAAATAATGGAGCGTGGATAGTGAGAAGTAAAAATTTCTAGTTTGGTCGATTGTTGGCTGGAGTTCATTATCGCGCTTTGAGGTAAGACAGCTCACTTGTTCATATTTCTGATACCAACATTAACAAGCTCGCGATTCATGCCAAAAATCGCATCATAACGCTCTTTGATAAGGAAGGTTTAAGCAAGAGTTTTCAAATCCAAAACTCCTGAAAGCAAACTCGCTTCAGACTTCAACAGGGCTTGCCGCTGAGAGTTTAGCTAAATGCCATTTTGACTAGAATGGCATCGTTGGGAACCGAGTGAAAAAGGACCAAATTAAGACGACGGAAGCATGAACTCAAGATGGAAGATCTGCCAGTGGTATCAAAGAGGATGCCACTTGAGAACCCAGATCGGATGAAAGAAACTAAAAAGTCTTCTAAAGGCAAAAAATCCACGTTCATATTTTTAAGAGTTTTAAGGGAGATTAAGAACCAAGTGATAATCAGCAAAGAAATGCAGAGATAAAATACGTACTTCTGCATTCCGGAATGGAACTCGGCCAACTTCAAGAGCCATTGGGGAAACGCTGTTGTGTTCATGTCAGGGAGCAAGGCAACTATTGAGCTCCAGCGCAGCTAAGTTCTTGCTTGTACAGTGCACTTTCCAACTCTAAGTGAGGTGACAATGTTGATGTTAATCAACAAGCTTCCTGTGACATAGAGCTAGATTTCCGGACTACGTTAAAAGACAATACATATCAAATATTTGAGAAGAGCAAATCCACGTTCTATCAACCATTTCTATCCAGCCAGATTTAAGGCCCTAGGATAAGGTTCTGAAAAAGGAGTGCAATTATTCATGTTTAAAACCAGTTTTACAATAAACTTTATGTACGCTGCACTAGGAATGCAAGCCCTCAGAACGCCCAATGCGTAGCCAGAGTAATAAAAAATACGGAGTAAATAGCAGCAATTAGCTGGAGCAATTACATCCAGAACACGCGTTAAGCAGTTCTTCGCCAGCGTCAAGTCATGCAGCTGCCCACAACCTTGCACGATTGAAGAGGGAGTATTGGACCTGTCACGCGCGGATTTCAACACTAGACGATTCAAATTCTGTGGCTAGAATGGGATGATTATAGGTGCACGAGGAATGTAAGATAAATCTAGCCACTTGAGTTTAGAGAGCTTCGCGTGATAGCCAGAAAATTTCTGGTTTAACAGATTGTTGGTGAGATGGAAACTCTCAAGCAGCTGAAGATTTTCAATACTTCCAACATGAGCACGCACCTAATAAAGAATTTCAAAATGAAACCAAAACCTTTCCGTAGGCTGAGATTTGGCTCGAGCCTCGGCTTAGTGAAGGCGGCCTTTGGAACAGTACGTCGTTCCAAGAGCTTCCCCTGATTTTTACTACAGTCAAGAGTAAATCTGAAATATGAAGTTTTCTAGGCTTATCACGAGTTTGTAATAGGAAATTATTTTTAAGTCCATACTCTCAGCTCTGTAATACGCTATCGATTAAAATATTCTCTGTTTTCGGCAGAAATTTGGGTTTTTCTTGGAGTAATCACAAGTGCTCGTGAAAAGATCAGAAGTACCCCTTAAAGGATCGGATAACTCGCTGAATCTTACACTTGGTGACATGCGTATACGTCAAGGAGAGATCCATGATTACGGTCTACCTTTGATCTATATCAGTGCCCTTTCCAGTTTATAAAAACATTTAGAGATCACCTTCTCTATTTCTAGCTCATTATGTGGATCCTCTTAAGCAATAGCCGACTAGTTTCTACTAAAATAGCTGCCACATTATACAGACTAGCTTTACAGTAAGCAGCAGGACCAAAGCATTCCATCTAAAACTCTGCAGACCAATTTTCTATGAAATTATAACTCACACGACCAATTTATTATGAGCTATCATTTGTGGATATATCTGCAATCAACCCAAGTATAATGAGTAATCATATGATAATCAGATTTGCAGACCAGAAACCTCATCGATCCCATTTCTCATTATCTTCGAGGAACCTGGAAATTGGAATCAGAAATTTAATGAGCAGAGCGTAATTGTCATCTTTGCTTTTCAACCTCCTTCATTTGTCCATTTACAGGATTTTTTTACGTGCACTAGCACGCTTCGTCTTAATCATCAAGGCAAATCTGGACATTATGACCAATAAGGCATTTCCAAGTGAAGGGAAAGATGCGTGCAGATGTTGTTTGAGGCTGTCCGCGTCTGTGTACAAGACTCGTCACGTCCTGACAGCCCAATTGATGAAATCCGATAGAACATGTAGGAAGCAACAATTCTACAAAAAAGCTAAGCACTTCGATTCGCGATCAGACCTTCCATGAAAAAAGTGAAATCCAACGATCCACTTGCAAAATATTTCATGATGTCTCTCCGGCCTACAAACGAACAAAGAGATGTTTGTGTGCCTCCTGATTACGTTCTAGATTGATTATGTAAACTGTTTAGTGAAAAAAAAAGAGATTAAATTTTGATGCAGAGACTTTTTCATTTCAGTTCAAGAATTTCATTATTTTCCCCTGCTTTGTTGGAATCAACTTAAGCAAAGCAATCATGGGAATAATTCTTCTGCCCCAATAACAAAAAGATGGCAGCTTCATGACTGCTGTGTTTGCAAGATTCCTCATTTACTAGAGATAAACAGGAGAAACTTTAAAATATATGAAAAGGGAGAGGTTTACCGAATCAAAACCAGAGTGTTGGATGAGGTAATGCAGTGTCGACTCTTTTGTTTTCATTAAAATCGAGTGGGCATAGGCTTGTAGATTATACATTCAAATTGGCAGTCGCAACTTGGACATATACCCTCGGGTGTAGCCCCCCACAGTGTCCGCACCAACTACACTTTCTCACTGGTCTCAGAAGCTAGCAACGTCATACTTTTCTTCGCAATCCCCGTACATATATCCACTGCACATGACATCTACAACAGAGAACCTATTATCGTTCGATTATAAGAGACTACAACACTTGAAAGACACCTGAGAAGATATCACAGCAAAGCATGACGTTCACAGCTCCAAGACAAGTAACTGCAAAGAGGGGGAAAAGAAGAAGAGTAAGACGATGATGAGAACAATCGCCCAGCATCGCAAGTGGTGGCTACGGCTAATACGCAGAAATGAACAGCAACAACAACAACAAGGCGACGAAGAGATGTCAGCATCGGTGCAAGAAAGGAGGAGAGCCTCAAGGCACGCACGCAGGCAGTAGGATGAGGCTGGAGCGAGCAAGGTAGCGATACTAGATGCCCACGAAATGGAAGGGGGAGTGAGAGGAACACGGAACGCAAGAGCTTTTCCTTCCTAAGGCTTCCTTGTTCTTCTTCGTGTCTGAAAAATCAATCAATCTATCTATCAATCAATTCTTCGGCCGCCATGGCCCCCAGCCTCGAAGCTCGCGCTCGACACTGACCTCCCCCCCCCTCTCTCTCTCTCTATTTTATCTTCCTTTGCTCCCTGTTCTGGCTTCTCTCTCTCTCTCTCTCTCTCTCTCTCTCTCGCTCTCTCGTCTTCCTTTTCGGTGTCTCTCTCCCCCGCGTATCAGCAGCCCTCTCCCACCACCCATACATACTCTCCATATTTTCACGAGGAAACAGAATATTCTCTTCCTGCGGTTCACCACTCACGGAATATTCCACAAAAATTTTCCTCGTGCAGAAAATGGGCGACTCTGGTGAGTCTCTTCCGTCAGCTCCTGCCGCCGTGAAGGGGCCCCGATGACGTGTGTAGAAGTACGCTTTGGTTTGAAAAGGCGTGTCCAGAGGCCTTAGCGCTGGGGGGGGGGGACCCCAGTTTGACCAACATGAACACTTTTTCTATGATTCAAAAATTGAAAAATGGAGAGCCGTGCAAAAAGTGGGTTTCAAGTAGATATCATACCAAGTTACACCATCCTCTCAACACCGCCCAAAAATACCTTATAAAAAGCATATGGACTTGGAAGTCTTGCATGCACCATGTAAGCCCTACTCTTGCATGGATGGATCATGGATATTGATTCATAGAAGGATGTTGCCTTTTTTTTTCCCTCTTTTGTAAGTGGAGCTTAGTTAACCAACCCAACCAACCTCCCAAAATTCAGACATAATCTACTCATGATGACATAATTAACAAGAAAATGTCATCTTACACACAACAAGAGGAGGTTAGTTAAAAAGACATAATCTACTCATGATGACATGATTAACAAGAAAATGTCATCTTACACACTTACAGAGTGTTAGGGTTTAGAGAAGCATAGGTCTCGTGCATGATAATCAACTCTTGCTGACATCATCAACATGAAATTACTCTTAGACTTCTTATTGCATATACATAAAGCGAAATTTTCTATGTTGTGAAATTGGCAATTGTTGCCAATTATGCATAGACCTTGATGAGCTTCGGCCTTACCAAGCTCGTGGGGGTGGGTGCGAACTTGCCAGTGTCGCCAACTAAACACAAAACTGATGAGCTCGAGCCTACAACACTCTTTGAGTTCCCAAGTGAAACGAACTCAAATCACTTTGTTCCACATTACAAACACTTCATGAGCAATGGCCCAAAAATATATTGAATTGGATGTTGGCATGCACCTAGCAAGCTCAACAACTCATTGGATAGATGGATGGACCGATGATTCTAATTGGATGGATCGATTCGATCCACAAAGTACTTGGTCATCTAAGGATTTGTCATGTACTCCATAAAGTATATCATGCATAAGTTTTGATGTGTTACACATCTACCAAGAAGTCATCAATTTAGAAAGCTCCCTAACAAATGATAACCATGTAGCTTGTACTAAAATGATCAAGGGGTCATGGAATCAAGTATATGGTTTCATAAATGGCAAATAAACCATTGCACTTTTGTGAGGCTAAAAAGCCATTTTGCAAGAGAATTGATTATGCACAATTTGTGTGTGTGTGTGTGTGTGTGTGTGTGTGTGTGGGGTTAAAGAGGATAATTTACTTATGCTAATCCCAATAGTCGTCACACCCCATGAACATGTTTCATGAGATAAATCTTCCTCAAACTCACCATAAATCAGCACTCATTGATAGGGTTAACATTTATCAACAAAACTCATTCAAATGATAGGGATGTCGAAATGGCATATTCTATGGTTCTTTGCTCATTGGTTGGCATATCAACAAAATTAATACAATGATAGTGACTTGTGAAATAGCATTTTCTATGGTTCTTTGCCCATTGACATGCTTGGCAATCAACAATACAACTAGTTGTGAAATGACATATAAGTCATTTCAACTCAGCTGAATTGTTGTATGTGTTGAAGTAGTGTCCCTTTGAAAAATATATATGTTTTGATTTTTATGAAATGAATACGCACAAAGTGTCCATGATTAACTTGCAATTCTCTTCTATTTTGAAGTATAATCTTGACACTATTGCTACATAGCTTAACCACATTATTGTTTACTTAATTCCCAAGGTGAGATTTATGTCATGATTGTTGACAGCATTTATTATTAGTTGACAAAAAGTTCTTGAAAGTAAAGTCTATCATTGTGCACATTAATTATGGGATTTGGATACATAAATGACTAACATATGTATATGGCAGTACAAGTTCTCCAAGGACATCCAAGTGCATCAAGCTTTCTAGCATTTTCATGATTATACAACTCATTGTGTCTTTGTTGACATGCCTCCCATGAGGATCACCTTTTAGAGAATGAATTATTTTCCCTTTGTATTTATATTAAGAAACATAGATTTGATTTTGACAATCTTCTTGTATGTGGTTTATCTAGAAATTTGATTATATTGATTATCAAGGCACCCTTGTTTTAGTAATGAAGCTAGATATTAAATCGTACTTGATTAGGCTATATAGTAGGAGTCTTCTAGAATATCTATATGAAATCATTAAATTATGACTCAACTAATCACAGATTCTCATTTCAAGATCATGTGAATATTCTTGTTAGATTCTAGTTGATACAAAATTAGTATTTTTCCATTTAGATACAATATATTTGATAAGTATCTGTGAGGTTCATTATCTTTTAATTTTCATTTAGTCGCAAAACATGTCAAGCATCAGGGTAGATCTTTGATCTCATTGCAAATGTTGCATAAAGAGGTTGTATGATGATGTAATATCTTGCAATTTTTTTATCTTGTATATATATTGCAATCTTCATATCATGCATACATCTTGTGTGTAGGCACAATTTCTAATGCACTTCCTTATATAACAACCATAGTGGATGACAAGCAATGAAGGTTGTTGGGACTGCTTTTTCTTAACTAGGTAAATTAAACTTGTGCAATCATGTAGGAATTTCGATAAAAAGATATAGTTATAGTTGCTACTTTAGAACCCCGCATGGAAAAACATGTTATGATCCATCTAATGTTTACTCGTAAAAGATTTTCTACTATGCTCCTAGGGTACATCAACTTTAAATAATGAGGATTCTTAATCATGTTGTACATTTTTCTAATCTTCTACGACTTTTACTTATAAGCATTATTTATATGGTCCTCTTACAATTTTTTTCTATTTCAATACTTTACCTTACAAACCACATCATTAACTAATCGCCAAAATCTCTGTGTGTAGAATAGGTCAAAATTTAATTTATCTTTGAAAATGGGTTTGTTACAATGAGGATTTGCAAGATGACAAGAGAATGAACCTAATTGAAGAGGCAGAAAAAAAGTTGTAGAAGACTAGAAGGGTGGATGGCCAACCCAAAGAGGGCATCTACGAGTAGTAGATGTATGCCCAAATTACATGAAAAGAGAGTCCACACCCAAAAGTTAGGTTCAATAATGATGCAGGTCCAATAGAGATTGGCGATTTCCAATCCCCAACAAAGAATGTAAATGCCCAAGACACAGACTCATATGTCAAAGAAGCTACAATAAGAGTAGAACAAATCAAGACATACCTATTAACAACAGTGTTTGTAAATATGTGCCATTTTTCATGTGCAATCAAGAAAGGGAGTTGTTAGTCTCATAAGCAATCTTGCAATGTGGCTATAAGTGTGAGTTTAGACACCCATCAACATGGATTCTCTGGGACTCTGGGATGAACCTATGAATCCTCCAACACTTGTTGGATTTCAATCATATTTGGAATCACTAGTAATGTGAACATGATACACATTGTAAATACATGTACATTCTTTTAGCCTATAGAAATACTCAACAACCTGCAAAAGTATTCTAGAATTGTAGAATTCGACACAAAGTTGTAGCATATAATATACTTCTTCAAAGAGGTGCAAATATCTACAAAAACCAACATGAAGTCATAGCAAGTATCACAATTATGTCATGGCTTACTGAATCTATTCTATAACATATAAGTTGAACATTAGAGATATTGTTCCCCATAAGGAAATGTTGAAGATCAACGGATTTATATTCAATCATAAATGATGAAGCACAAGAGTGAAAATGCTCATGTTCATTCTATTCATATGTACACTTTCGAGTGCATGGGCTCTTTATAGTCTCTCGACTTCAACCAATGTTTTCTTAGAATTCTAATTGCTTATCTAAGGATATGCCTTATTTTGATATATTTATACTTTGAACAAATTTAAAAATATGTAGAATCTAAAAACTTAAAAATAAGGTAAACATGTAGCCATCGGTGGGCCTCTGCATATCCTCCTCCTCAAATTCAAAAGGACCTCCTTACGATCATGAATATGTATCTAAGCAAAATTTGCAAAGTCAAATTGATGATATTTGAAATTGGGGTTAGCGTAGTGAACACATGCCCTCTCATGGTACCTATAAAGGACACATTCATCTGTGCCATTAGGAGTCCATTTCCTTTTATGCAGTGAATCTTCCATGACAACGTCTAAATATATAAAAGTTCCAATTTGTTTGATGTTTTGAAATTTTAATCTGAACTTTTAAGAAAAATTGTCGTTCCAGTTTGTCAACATAGGTGGTAGAAAACTAATTTCCTAGCCTTAATATGTGGTGCTCCATAATAATAATTGTTATTGGCCAAACTGATATTAGAGTTGTCGAACACTATGAAGAGCTCTTTTAAAGAAATTCGGCATTTTCTTATGATTGTAGAAAATCTAGAGTTTATGGGCTGAATGTAGAGATATATGTTCCAATTGTGTTTTCATGGTACGAGAAAAGAGAGAGAGAGAGAGAGAAGAAGAGAGTGCGAGAAGAATAAGAAAAAAAAGCTATGTGGTGAGGCGAGTGCGTGGCGCTCCCCGACAACGACACCACTGTTGTGTCGTCTACGTAGTATAGAGGTTCGTCCCTGGGAGCGGCAACCCCACCTTCACCTGCATAGCAAAAGGGGGGGGGGGGAGAGAGAGAGAGAGAGAGAGAGAGAGAGAGAGAGAGAGAGAGAGAGAGAGAGAGAGAGAGAGAGAGAGAGAGAGAGAGAGAGAGAGAGAGAGAGAGAGAGAGAGAGAGAGAGAGAGAGAGAGAGAGAGAGAATAGATGAGTGGAGAAAACAATAGATGGTGCCCTTTTATTCTTGGGGAGGCCCTTGCCCCATTCATTTTCTATTGGCTACTTGAAATGGCAAGGATTGAAATTCATACCATCCACAAGAAACACAAAAGATCTAGTGGTGCACAAAGAAAGACACTCCACCTACCACCATTTGACTTTGACTCAACCTTGTAACTTAGACTTTGGCCTTTAACTTATTTTATTTGCTCCTAAGGCCCAAGTCACTTGGAAACAACTTAATCTATTTAACTAGTGTGGTCATTGGGCTGGGCTTATACACGCAGGAAGCCAGTGCCTCGCACTCATTGATCTACTGTACTGTGATGGGGCCCACTAGGTAAGGCTTGGCCAATAGTTTTTTGAGTGGTGGGACCCACTTATTTATTTATGTATAGGAAGTACCCACAATACGAATGAATCCTTGTCAAAAGTTCAACAATGACGATTTATTGTAAAGGCTACGCTTCATAAACAAGTCTTTTTTCAATGGTTCGGTGAAGATATCAGCCACACACTCCCTTGAAGAAACATGTTGAAGCTCCACTTCCTTTGCCATGACTTGTTCTTTTACAAAGTGATATGCCACCTCAATGTGCTTGCTCCTTGCATGAAAGACAGGATTGGTTGCCAATCTTTGGACTTGTCACAGAAGATGATTGGACTCTCTGAAAAATCCAGCAAGTGAAGATCTCTTACCATCCACTTGTTCCATAACATCTCCTTTGTGCAAAATGCAAGATCTCTATACTCAGCCTCACTACATGACAATGAGATAGTAGCTTGTTTCTTTGACATCCATGAGATAGCTCCATCACCTATGAAAATAGCATGTTCACTTATGGATTTTCTATCCATTTGATCTCCATAAAAGTCCAAGTTTGAAAATCCAAACAAGTTAGGTGATGATCCTCCATAAACAATGCCAAAATCTCTTGACATTCCCAAGATGTATCTCAATACCCTCTTGCCTAGCTTCCAATGCTCCACACTAGGATTTTGCATAAATTGGCTTAATCTACCAATACAATAGCCTAGATCAGGTCTTGTGATGGTTAGATATATGAGTGGACCAACTAGCTTCCTATAGAGAGTAATGTCCTTGAAGGATCTTTCATTACCTCTTATAGTTAGCTTTACATTTGACTCCATTGGTGTATCACAAGCTTTAGCATGTACCATATAAAATATTTTTAGATTAGAATGAGCATAATTCTCTTGACATATGAATGTAAATTGAAAAATTCTAAATACCTCTATTCCCAAGATATAATGCAAAAGACCAAGATCATGCACATCAAACTCCTTCTTGAGTGCAAACTTGATATCATCAATATCTTGCTTGTTGCTTAGATAGATCAGTTAGATAGGCCTAGTTAGCTATAGTTAGCCTAGGAAAATAACGTTCAGATTAGATGATCTAGACCTGTAGCCAATTAGATCTAGGTACTTAGTCAGTTAGATCTTAGCCTAGCTAGGCCATTTAGATCAGTTAGGATAGGCCTTAGGATTAGTTAGCCATAGAATAATTGATCGTGATCTAGAGATTAGAGTAACTACTGACCACGACTCGTAGATTAGATTACCTCTCTGATTAGATGATTAGGTAGATGGATAGATTTGCCAGTATTATAGATTTGATTAGGAAGGTTTAGATTAAGCAGATAGTTTAAGCTAGAAGTCTTAGAAAAAAATTAGGCTTAGTGACCCGATCAAACCAGATTGTCGCCCCTTAGCATACTTAAGGCATAAATTCAAGATAGATCAATTAGACAATAGGATAGATAGAATTTGGTTAGTTTAGGTATGGTAGACACGGTGCCAATAGACCCCTGTATATGAAAATCCCATCTTATACAAACTGCCCTCACCCATGTACAAAATCCCGACCTATCCCACTTCTTTCCTTTTTTCCCTTGTAAAAGTATGCCAAAAACACTCTGAACGGCTTGAAAAGAGCAATATTGCTATTCTTAATAACCCCTGCCTTTGCCATTATTTTTTTTTGTTGCAATTATGCGCATGGTCAAGTCTATCCAGAAAAATTCTAGCCTGACTGTAAGTTAGGCTCAATTTTTGGCAAGATTGCCATTTTGAGTAAAGAACGGGAGTTTCTGATTAGAAAATCTCGTAAATCTAGCAGCCAATCAGGAAATGGACTGTGCACAGTGCAACCACTGATGATTTGGCATTAATAGGACCAACTTCTAAAATTAGCAATAGGGGAGTCACACAGACCCCTACATATAAACACGAGCTATAAGGAGCTCATACTTTTTCACAAACTCGTCCTGACTCGCACTCTCTTGCAGACTCATCATCTTTTGACTCACGCTCTCTTGCAAACTTACCATCTTCAGATTTGCCATCTTCAAACTCGCCATCTTTTGACACGTGCTCTCTCGCAGACTCACCATTTCTGACTTGCGCCATTTCTGATTCGCCGTCATCAAACTCGCCATCCTTTGATTCGCCCTCATCCTCTGACTCGAACCATCTCTGATTCTCCATCATCTGACTCGCCACCTTCTGATTCGCCTTCATCCTCTGACTTTACATCCCTGACTTGTCCTAACTCGCCTTCAGAGCCCTAATTCACTTGCAGCCTCTACTTGTTACTCTGACTCTCATACCTCAAATCATTGCCCGATCACCCCCATGACACTGAAACATCGACTTTCAGACACCACTTCTCCTCTTGGACAACGAGTCAGACTCACCATGAGCACCGCCGTACTATCCAATCCTAGTTGTTCCTCTAGCCCCGTGACATCTTCACAAATCGCCACCTCGCTATCGTGTCTCAACAGACCCGGATCTCCATCTTCATCCCCAACTACATCCACTTCCCTTAGATGAGAGGAGGGAGAGACTTCTCCTAGATCTCTCTGCTACTGCTCATGTTGCTCATGCACCTTTGCAGTATACCATCCTTCTATTACTCACAGAGCAAGAGCTCGCAGCTCTTCGCACTGATGGTTGCCTAGCAGTTTTGACTACTGTAGGCCTAGACACCATGGAACCTCTCTTCCAGGACCTTTCTCTAGTCGAGAGGGCCTTTTCCACTTTCAACATTGATCATTTCACTGTAACCCACAAGGGGCAGAGCTATATAGCCACCCTCGACCCCGCGCTAATTTCATTGGTGCTTAGCCTTCCACATAGGACCCACATACTAATCTCTTGAGCCCTTATCAAATTCGGTGTATCCATCTATTTCCTTCCAGATCAGGATGATATCAAGACAAAAACCAACGACGGATACTCGATTTCACAAATCAGAATCCAAATCTCCGAGAGGCAATAGACTTTCTATCGGCCACCATCATCGAACTCCCATCGCCCCCTCCGAGTGTCCAAACAAGTCGTGGTCATGATGACCATGATGAAAGGACTAGACACCATCTATGATTGGGCCACACTTCTCTTGAAGGAGTTGCAGGCCTCTTTCAAGTGCCCTTCTCAGGTCACCTGTGGTGGTCTGATTTCCGTCATCACCTTCACCCACCTAAAAAATTTAGGTATCCAAACTCCTCTCTCCAAACACCTCCCCACACCTCCCCAGCAGCTAGTTCATCCACCAAAGACGAACTCATGTTGTTGTTGGCAGTCGCTCTCCTTCACTCTTTCTCCTACCCCATCTCCTACCCATGAGCACACTAGTCCCCAACGTACCAGCCCTATCCACTCCTCTCCCCTTCTTCAAATCACGATTCCTATCTGTAGCCCCATATGTCCAACCGCCACTTTTCCCATCTTGTCTACTGTCACAACCTATGTTTCTTCTCCCATCACGACTCTCGCCATCACCCCTCACCGTCACTGTTCCACTAACCTCCTCTCCTATTCGCCCCATCATTATTCCCACCATCACTGCCATAACCACCCCCATCGTCACCCCCATCATAACCACCATCACCACTACCACAATTCCTCCCAACACCACCATCTCCATCACCGTGCCACCCCACTCTAACCATGCCACCTTCGGCAAGCTAAGATCCTCAAGCGCTAGGTTGTTGGAACGCCTTAACTGAACTCCGGTAGATACTACACCAGCTGCTCAATGAACAAGCTACTAAGAAATCTCGCGACCAACTGGTGTCAGGCAAACGCTGTAGGCCTTGACTGATCAGGTCGCACAACTAAAAAATGAGAGAGAAAAAAAGAGAGATCTGAGAGCCAGGTCCAGCAATTGAAGGACCAGCTCCAAAAAGTGAAACAGCCCACCAACACAATCAGTTTGTGCTCAAGCTCGAAGTGAGCTCGATGTAGATAAGACAATTTGGCATACCTACCAATCTAATTGCCAACACCTAGTGCTGAAATCAAGGAAGATGGAGCTGGAATGTGAATCTCTCAAGGTCAATGAGAGATCACTCAAGAATTACGTCTATACTTGGAGTACAATGTCCCGGGAAAACTTTGCAGCCCAACAGGCAGCCCTGACAAACTAGCAAGTGCAGGCAATTTAAGCTGCACTGGACTAGATGATAGCCACGGTAGAAGAAGAAACACTAGTCGCTCATAAACTCCAGAGGAAAAGGGCTAAGTACTATAAGGATTATTCAGCTAGCTGTACAAACACCAGCAAAAGAGCCATGAGGCCGTGCTCACAATGAAGGATACCGAGTTGGCTACCCTACGCGCCATGCTCCAAGAAGACGAGCAAGCCTTCAAGGACATCGACAACGAGCTGAAGATCTTGAAGAAGCAATTCATCGTCGTTCTAGAATTCTCCGCCATTCTAGACTGCACTATTCCTTTTATTTTTTAATATCTTATTAGATTAGCTTTTTATTACTTTTCTCTGCCATTTCCAGCTCCTGCGGAGGTGAATAAAAATATATATGTTTACATCGTCCTTACTGGCTTTGTCCAAGTCAAGATTTTTGGTTATTTATGCGATTTTTTTGGGAGTCCTTCAATCTGTTTTGTTACAGGCCTTTGCGCCATCATAAATTTTCCACAAGATTGACGCTTCCAATTGAAGCTAGACCATCTTCATGAACCCCCTCTCTTCATTCCACCCCCGTTCATCTCTTCATCTTCACAACACACACATGTATGGTACGTGCCACAGTACAAGCCATCATGAGAAGAGAAGACGTGCTACGGCCATATTCGGTTAAAGGACCTGAAATAGTCCTAATATGGTAGACCGGCCCTCCAGTGTTCGAGATTATTGGTCACATCTAGATTTTATTCCACATCGAGGCCTGTTGGTGACTAATGACCTTGAGAGGACCCAGACACTCTAATTGAGACATATGGAGTAGTGCATGTATATGTGACTGGTATAGGCAGAAGGTATGCATGTAGAGTTGTAACCTATTTATAGTTGACCTGCACGGGAACTGCATGTGCTCATGCATAGGATCCTACTCTCTATATATTGAGGTAGAGATTATCCTGTCGATGACTTGGTCTAGGTTACTTGTTGAGCTCTTCTCCTCTTGCTGTCACATTGGCATGGCTTGGGGGCTAGATTAAGGAGGATTCTCCAGGAGGGGTCGAGGTTTGGTTGGGTGGTTTTGCTCCATAGTCTCTCTTGTGTTTTCCTATCATCATCTTAGGGGATTGTCCCTAGTGGTCTTTACATTGGTATCAGAGCCCGGCTAAGATGCGGTTTTTGGATGGGATGGAGAGAAGTTCTACATCAAATCGGAATTGGAACGCACTTGGATTCACATCCCGATTTGAGTGCTATTTTTTCAAGGGAGATTGGGTTTGGATTCTATGATTCTTGTGAAAGCATGGAATCAAACTGGGTGGTAGAGTGCACTTCTCCTTGTTTGTTTTTGTTAGAGATGCTATGAATTAGTGTGGAATTCATTCTTATTTTCTGAGGCCTTGAAAATTTTCCGTTTGAAGTAGAATGATCTCCATGTGTAGATCCACTTCCTTGTTCAATCTGTTTTTTTGGATGAATAAATTGCATTAATCCATAATGTTTGTTTGGGATTCAGATTTTGTAGCAGGATGTTTGTTGATAGATTGATGAGGAATCTATTTATCCTGCATAAATAGACTGATTGTTACAAGAAATCTTGAATTTTTTGGTTGCATGTGAGGATTTCTGGTTTTAGTAACTAATCCTCTTGTATTTTATGCAACTGAAACTGAAAACATGGAATGGATTTGGAAATTGAAGCTTCTCTAGAAAAACAGATTAGGATTTGGGAAAAAGTGTTGCATGCAGTTGAGACTCTGAGAAGCCTTTCCTAAAATTGTTGCTCGACTGCCTCTGAGTAATGTAACCTGCGGTAGTAGAGAATTAGGTGCTTGCACATCTGATTAAGTACCAAGGTTGAACCTTAGAGGGTTAAGAATCCTGCATACAATTTTTATAGAAGAGAGAGTAACCCTGACATGTGATTCAAACTTGCATGAAAAGTTTTTTTTTGAAACCTCCTGCTCGTTGTTCTGCAGTGTTGTAACAAGGCCATCTGAGGCCATCTGTGGTATGAACAGAGCATTGATCCGGGTTGAGACAACCTGTATTCATAGTGTTTACTATGGTCCTTTGATTCTGATGCTTTCCGCCTACTGTGGTGTCCTCACAGAGTTAATCTGTGTGTGAACAAGGACCGTGGGTATGCATATGGAAATTCAGAGGAAAAATTGCTTCCTTTGAAGCCGTTGATTAAGCGCTTGCTGTCTTGTATCAGGAAGCGTCCTTTCAGGCTGTTGTTGAAGCATTTTAGATCTGAAAATACTCTGTTCCTGTGAGCAGACGGGTTTGTGGAATGAGGTTGGGAATACTCTGTTCCTGTGAGCAGGAAATGAGGTTGGGATGAGCGTGATCCTACTCGCGCTCTCTCTCTCTCTCTCTCTCTCTCTCTCGGTTTGGTCAGCCCCCTTTCCCACGATGCAATGGCGTGCTGTTGAAATATGTTAGTCAGATTGAAGCGATGCTTAGTTGCTCGAACAGCCTCCTCTGCCTCGCGATGTTGGCGGTTGTGGCAGCTGGCCTCCTTTTTGATATGTAAAACCTTTTTAGGGTTTTTGAATGGGTGAGGGGTCTTATCTTACATGCAATAAAGTTTTCCATTTCTCTTTTTCCTAAAGAGGAATGGGATGCATGGTCAGTGGAGGTCCTGACCCTCTCGCATGGCTATCAGTTAGTCCACTAAGTAGTGCATGGCGGTAACGTGGTGATTGCATTCATAGTTTTTTGCAAAGCGGTTTGATGCATTTGGGATAATGCATGGCTTTTTGTAATGGATTTTTGCTTACATAGCCCGGTTTTTCAAAGGCCTTTGTTGAAAAATTTAGATGTAATCAAAAGTTTTGGTCGATTCGAGAAGAGGTTTTTTGTAAATCTATGACAGAACCTGTTTAAGGGAGGAAGAATGTTACGACCATATTCGGTTAAAGGACTTGGAATAGTCCTAATATGGTAGACCGGCCCTCCAGTGTTTGAGATTATTGGTCACGCCTAGATTTTATTCCACATCGAGGCCTGTTGGTGACTAATGACCTTGAGAGGACCCAGACACTCCAATTGAGACATATGGAGTGGTGCATGTATATGTGACTGGTATAGGCAGAAGGTATGCATGTAGAGCTGTAACCTATTTATAGTTGACCTGCATGGGAACTGCATGTGCTCATGCATAGGATCCTACTCTCTATATATTAAGGTAGAGATTATCCCGTCGATGACGGTGTCTAGGTTACTTGTTGAGCTCTTCTCCTCTTGCTGTCACATTGGCATTGCTTGGGGGCTAGATCGAGGAGGATTCTCTAGGAGGGGTCTAGGTTTGGTTGGGTGGTTTAGCTCCACAGTCTCCCTTGTGTTTTCCTATCCTCATCTTAGGGGATTGTCCCTAGTGGTCTTTACAAGATGTCAGACGCATTGGAAGAGCACATTAAGCATTGTCATACCACCATCGCTGCCCTTCCTAAAGCCCTCTGTCTCGCCTATAATGAGCTTCGGACTCTCTACTACGACTGCCATGAATACCATTCCACCACCCTCATTCTCTGCTACAATGCGGGTTTGGCACATTATAATGTCATTGTCCAAGATCCATCCATCCGCCACCCTTGCTCCATTTCTGACTATATTTTGTTGCCAATTTTTTTTTCTAACTTTTTGCCGATTATTTTCTCCCACTTGTCTATAGCCCCTTTCACCTTCTTTTGTCACGGTCTCACATTGCCACGCACACCAACGCCGAAGACATATGTAGGCACCAAGGGACTATCACCAAATTCACAGTGGGGGCATGTTAGAAGATTTCTGTGAAGATTCTTCTAACAAATTTGAGATGCTAAAAGAGCCTAACGAATATCAAGCAACAGAGTTGAGCCACTAGACTACGTTGAGGAGCGTCAACAAATTGTGAAGATTATTAAAATATTATCTTCCTATCTCGAGTTTGGGGTCATGTCCATGATAATTTTCACTAGATTTCATGTTGTACATATAAGGAGTGTGAATTGAGCACATATCCTTCTAGTGTAGCTCGGATTTGAGTTAGATAGGTTCAATTATGATGACATGTAGATGTTTAGATAGCATGCAAATTCTTACTATATGCATGCAAGCCACATGCAATCAATGCATGCAACATGCAAAGTAGTTTCTGTGATCTACACATGTCTACGCAATTTTATGAGTTGAGATGCAGTACATGCACCATACATGCATGCAGTTACACATGTGGATCTCTGGTAGGTGAATTAGTTCAGTTAAGTGAACTTTCCATGCAACTCCACTGTAGGAATTCGAGTCTCTCTCATGTAGGAAAAGCTGGGCATGTTTTGCCATATTGTGAATATTGAGATTCTGGTGTTTTGGACTCATTCTCTCTCTACCATAGTTTTCTATGTATGATTTTCTCTCTCTACCCAAGAGCAGCCTCTCTTCCCATACTGAAGACTTAGAATTATTTCTAACATTCATTTCTCATAGTGAAGAGTTAGATTTTTTCATCAGATGTATGCCATTGTGCTCTTGTCTTAGATTTTTCAAGCATACTGTTATTTGATCAATCTTGTGCAATCACAACACCTCAGTAAGATCGTGTAGGGTGTGTGGTGAAGTTCACACGTGTTAAAAACTATTATGTCCTCCAAGAAAATGAGACAGTGCCTTGATTGCCATAATCATAGTCTCACCATGTTGATGAAACTTTGAATGGGCAACACTTATCTCATTATTCTTGAAGAACTTCAGATAGTGCCCTAGTGTATGATCTCTTGAAAATTCTCTAGCAGAAGGTCTCTGCGCTCCTCGACGAATTGCGAAATCATCAAGGAAAATCTGAAATGATAAATAACAAAGTAAGCTCCAATATATAATCTGACATAATGAACCTACTAGTACATGATAAGATACAAAAACTTACGCATTCGGCTTTGTCTTCCCTGATTACTGTCTCTCCATCAATATTATGTCCACCTTTTGATGTCAATATTGTTGGTGAATAGACAGTTGGTTGTGGAAAACCAAGTTGACTTTGGATTCTGAGAAACTCCTCCTCAGAAGGTAGATCATCTTCTTTGTTGCGCATTTCCTCCACAGCCATTTTCAAGCAAGCTTTTCCTGAATAAAACTTATCATTATGTACATCGTCAACACCAGGGAGAAGATCATCAACATCAAATCAATTATATCCGAAAATTCATCAAGCTCTTTGTTCAAAATGCAAAGAGTCTTGGCTTCAGTGAAATAAAAAAGATCCGATATATCCCATATTGTCAAAAAAGAATTATTATCTATATTATAGGTAGGCAAAGTGATCAAAGATTTATTAGAAGGAGAAAGGGTAGTGAGTGTTCTAGGGCCTATAAATGATGTCCTATTTCGAGCAGGATCAAATCATCTAAATTAACGTTCGTATCAATAAAAAAAAATATGTATCTATAATCTTTGACTTTTCAGACTTTGTACCATTGGAAGAAGCAACTTTAGAAGTGAAAGGGGCAACATCCAAATTGTCAGAAATATTTAACGAAAGAAGAAAAACAAATGCAGGCTGAAAATCAACAAATCTACATTTTTTTATTGTGAATTGGGCACTCATTGACAGATTTAAAATCATTATATAACTTGGTGAACATTTTGTCAAGCTTAGTTTTATAGATATGCTTGTCAAGTGCCACTAGGTCTTGATAATGAATCATGTCCTTATTCTGAGATCTGAATAACGGAGTACTGAGGAGAGACTTAAATCTAAGATAAATCTCAAAAAATGGCTCCACACCAGGACCCTCAGTAATAGAAGAAAGAGTAAAAAGGAAAGGAGAAAAAAGAGATTTGAAATACTCCAAACTATCAATAATACCAAATTCATGAAAAAAAAGAAAGTAAACTAAATCAAAATTAGACATTTTAAAAAAAAACTACAGATGTAAAATTCCAAATATCACTCTCAAGCGCAAACTACAGGTCATGAAAGAACCTCAAGACAATGTGCGCTCGAAAGAGATATTAGAAATTAGGGTATCGAATCCGAGCACGTGAACAAAGAGCAGACAAGAAAGGAGATGTAAGACACGCTTGAATGCGATACTGGACGAGGCAATATTGGTTCCAGGCGCAAGTTAGTCAACGGAGGGTAATCAGTGCAAATGGCGCGTTTGAAATTGATATCCGGCCAAGAAATCAAAAATTCGCATGAAAATCCAAGTTGAAAATGAACTATTTATAAATTTTTTTTTGCACGTGTGGAGGAGTTATATAAGAATAGGTGTCGACATATCGAACAGGTCTCAAAAAGTCAAGAAAAAAGTGTCTTTTTTGGGTGTTTTTTGTTATTTTGGCAGTTTTCTCTCAGATCCTAGAGAGAAAACATTTGTCGAGCTGATAGTAGCCTTCTCAAATACAGATGTAGCTAAATCCAGGTGGGAGAAGGTTATTTCCCAGGTAATGGAGAGAAAATACAAATTTTATGGCTGGCAAAGGTTAATTCCTAGGGGATAGGGAGAAAATACAATTTTGATGGGTTTTAGCACTATCTTTGGCGGGTTTCTTTCAGATCATAGAGAGAGAACCTTTGCCGAGTTGAGAGTAGCTTCCTCTAATACATATTTAGCTAAATCCAAGTGGGCCAAGGTTAGTTCTAGGGGATGGAGAGAAAATACAATTTTTATGGGTTTTGCACTATTTTTGGCGGGTTTCTCTCAGATCCTAGAGAGAGAACCTTTGCCAAGTTGAGAGTAGCTTTCTCTGATACAGATTTAGCTAAATCCAGGTGGGCAAAGGTTATTTCCAAGGAATTGGAGAGAAAATACAATTTTTATGGGTTCTTTCCACTATTTTTGGCGGTTTTCACTCAGATCCTAGAGAGAGAGCCTTCGCCGAGTTGAGATTAGCTTCCTCTGATACAGATTTAGCTAAATCCAGGTGGGCAAAGGTTATTTCCTAGGGGATGGAGAGAAAATATATTTTTTATGGGTTTTTTGGCAATGTTTTGCTGTTTTTTCAAAAATGGTTGGGAATTAACCTTCGCCGACTTTTATGTAGGTTCTGAACAATGTCCAGAAGGTACTGTCAAAGGGGCAAAGGTTAGTTGCAGAGCTGTACAAAGTTATTACCTACCATATGTTTTTCCCGTCTATTTTCCCACCAAAAACAGATTTTTCATGATTTTCTGATTTTTTTGTTTGTTTGTTTTTTGTTTTTCTTTTCTTCTGCAATGGTTGTTCTAATCTATAGTTCTAACACTAATCCACACCCCACTAACTCTAATCCACACTAGCTACCACTAACAAGCTAAAAAACTCGATTTTTTGTGATGAAAAATGAAGGGAAAAGCTGAGAGAAGAGTGAGAGAAGCAGAAGAAAAGTGATGTCTATGCTGGCTAAGGCAAGTGTTGGCGCTCCCCGACAATGGTGCCACTGTAGTGTCGGTTGTAGTATGGGGTTCATTGCTAGGAGCGCAACCTCGCCTTCACTTGCATAGCACACAAAGAGAGAGAAGAGAGAGAAAATGCCTAGGTTGAGAGAGGCTTTGGAGGCCCGAGCACCTTTCCAAAGCTATTCACACCCAACCGAGAGAGAGAGAGAGAGAGAGAGAGAGAGAGAGAGAGAGAGAGAGAGAGAGAGAGAGAGAGAGAGAGAGAGAGAGAGAGAGAGAGAGAGAGACCTGAAGTGAAACCAGCAGAGTTTTATTAAGAAAAAGATAGAAGATACAATACAAAGGAAATGGCTCCCTCTTATAGATTTTAGAGGTGAGCCTCCTTCACTCTAATTGGCCACTTCATTGGGACAAGGATTCTAATCCAAGCCCTTCAAATAAACACAACTTAAATCTAATGGTGCTAAGAAGCACAAGGGCACTCACATGATTCATGTGAGTTCTAATTTGGGCCCTTTTAGCTTTCTTATTTACATCTTGCCTTAGGGCCTCTAATGTCATTTTAGAGTTTTAAGTCCCTAGTCTTTTATTCTTAGAAATTACAACTTGCTACTTGTGCTCATTGGGTTGGGCTTATACGTGCAGGATGTCAGTGCCCTCGCACTTATTACTCTCCTTGTATAGTACTGTGGTGGGCCCACTTGGCAAGCCTTGGCCAATAGTAGTTTTTGTGGTGGGACCCACTAGGCGCCCAACATTGTATTTTGGTTGTTGCAGTCGGCATTGGAGCCTCAACATTTTTTCTGTAAAGATAAATAAGGAGGGAGTATCAAATTTTCTATGTGTAAAATTAAACTCAGCTGCAAATACACATAGAGAATTTGATTCTCTACTTTATGATGCCGTTCGAAAAATATTGACAATGGCAATCTGAATTGGAGAGATAACCATTAGATCTCTCAAGGTATATTCAATTTATCTCTAATATGCATGTATTCCTTTTTCAATTCAAATCTATCATCATAGCATAAATAATTTTTCTATCATAATATTACTAATTTTCGTTCTATATATGCAGTGTGTACAACAAAAGGACGCTTTTAGTTGTGCATGGTTCGTCCTGTACAATACAAAGCTATTTTTTGAGTGGTATAAAGTGGATGTAGATATTGAAAAGATAATATTCCCGTTCATTTGTAGTTCCTTTCATTCTGATTCATATTTCTTTACTATCTTTGTTTGTAATTTGCTGATTCTTGTGTTTTGTGATGACAATTCACTCTTGAGCCGTATACTTCTGACGATGTATATAGATTTTGGCAAGAGTTGATTAGAACCTATGTCTAGAACGATGTAAGTGTTGCACCTGAGATCGAGGGCCCTCAAAAGCAAACTGCTCCTGTCTTAACAGCCTTTCAGGTTGCTTAGGATGCAGATCTTATTATATATGATAAAAAAAGGAATAGAAGTCCTTCCTAATACAGAGAAAGACAATATTATAACATAGAGTCCTCTTGTCTTAAAAGACATTGAGGCCCTTCCTGAAATAGAGGAAGGTGAGATTATAGAAAGAGTTGTTTTCTTATTAGTTCCTAATACTGGTAAAGAAAATATAGAAAAATTGACTGAATAGAGATCTATTTGTAAATAGAGATACATAAAAAAAAAAGATACAATCATTTTACATGTAAACAACCCGTTTATGGGTTTTTTTTATTGATATCACAATAGATTCTTACAATCAACTTGTGTCCATAGTCTAATACTGGAATGCAATTTTTCTATAATGATAAAAAGACATGATGATTGGCATGTATTTGCTGATAGTGAATCTCAATGTTCTTCCATAAGTTGGATTGTTTCGTCAATATCTTTGCATTTTATCTCGAGCTCATGTCTTTTACGTACCTGCATAAAACTAATACAAAGTGAGTTACAATCCGTAAAGAGATTGGATTAGAAAGTTTTGATTGAAACTATTTATACAAGTGTTTACAGTTACTTACGGGTTTATCATTGAAAATTAATCTGAAGTCTGAAAGTACATCGTCTTGTAGGAGCAATACTTCATGCCTGATGTAATTTAGACTCCAATCTTCTTCCACCTCAACACACGTCAAAACAACATCATTGTATATAATTTTAATATTTTTTCGTTTTGAATGTCCATTGGCTTCCAAGTTTTGATCGAGTGGCACCCATTTACCTTCAATTTTTTTTCGTCTTTGATAATGGAAGCATAATCTCAACATTTGTTTTTCAATTTGATAACGGAAGCACATGGAATACATTTTAATTCTGCATTCTATTTCTCCATCTAATCTTTTGTCCCAGCCTTCATTTATAAGTTCTAATAATAAACTATCTGATAAATTTTTGCATACAAAACATCGTTGGGGTTTTGTGCACATTGACACTTGAAAAAAAATCCATATTCAAGGAATAAACCAACTCAGTCTGACTGTTTTTTATCTCGTGCTCATTTTTTATGAATTTTTTACATCATTATATATCTTGCAACGAAATGATTCTAAAACTGTAGCATTTGGTATAATCCATTCATCACTTTCAAAACTAGATAATGAGTTATACAAAAGTTTCAATAATGTTTTGAAACACGCTTAACACTATTATTTGATCTAAGTGGCTTGGTAGTAGTATACTTGGCTATTTAGAAGATATATACAAGTTGATTCCAACAAATCCATCAATAAAGGTTAGTTTCACTCCAGCAAGACCTAGGAAGTGACCTTGCTAGTAAAATTACTTTATCACATTACATAAAAACCACCATCAAACGGATCCAAAAAACAATCAAATGCAAAGAGTTAAGAGAGTTAGAGAGAGAGAGAGAGAGAGAGAGAGAGAGAGAGAGAGAGAGAGAGAGAGAGAGAGAGAGAGAGAGAGAGAGAGAGAGAGAGAGAGAGAGAGAGAGAGAGAGAGAGATCATGAAAGAGTTAAAGATAACCAACACTCCCAATTCTCGGAAGGTGTGTAGCCCTTGTTTTCTTTTGTTAAAGGCCTGGTTCAAATGTTACGATAAGTTTCACAAAAAAGCCCAAACGTTGTAAGGAGAAAGTGTGAAAGATTCAACTAGTTTGATCATATTTGCTATATTTCCATATTTGGCATATTGAGGCCAACTTTGTTTTTAGACTTGGAGATTGACTTTTCAAAGTTCATTAGTCTAAATGTCACTTGAATAAACACTTTTTGAAAGTGTGAAAAAGTTAGATGGCGAGTTTGAGTAGATTCAAATTTGAATGTTGGGTACTTTGAATCTAGACCCAAAAATAGTAGGGTTAGCATTTGGAGGGAAAGCCAAGTGGCCAAATAGGGTTCGGACCTGTTATAAAAGAATGTAACTCATGGACAGACATATCTTCTCTCTTCTATATCTCATTTCATGCTTATACATGATTCTCTTCGGTTCTACTATCCATTGGTGCACTGTACTTGTGATAACATGCAATTCTATGTGTAGAATGATCTAAATTTGTTATTTTTGGATCCACATGTGTGAAATATAGTAGCTTAATGGTTTTGTACGGACAACAACAATACATAATCATTTCATTCAAGTTTGATCAAGTTCTATTTGAGTTTGCATCTCATTTTGTGTGTAGATGCTGATTTTCCTACATTGGTGAGATTGGTAGTGTATTTCTCTTTGTAACTTAGGATCCACTCTTGGTCCTTTTGTACTTTTTGCACATGGTATCAGAGCCTATTACAAGAGGTTTTGTTGAAATTGATAGGGTTAATCCAAATCAAAGCCAAAATTAGCAGTTTTTTGGAAACTAGTCAAATTTTGTGTAGCGAGTTGGATTTGATAGCTATCCTCAAAAAATTTTGTCCAGACCTTGTTGTGGGTTGTAGGAACCCTTTTCACACGTGTGAGGCCGTACAGCTTCGGTTTTGACTGAGAAATTTCAAAATATTGTAGACCCAATTTGAGTGATTTTTAGTGCAAAATCAAGCATTTTCTATAGAGAATCTAATCCCTTGATTAGTTCTTGGATTAAATCAGCCAAGAAATCAAATTTGAAGCTTGAATTAGGTGCATTAATTGATTATCTCTGATTTTTTGAGTGCATGTTGAAGTTCAGAGAGATTTTGCTAAAAATCATAGATTGAGTGATATGCAAGGTGAGAGGTTGAAATCCATTGTACCATCACTCTAGATTTGTTCAAGAGTGATAGGGTCAAGTTTAGAAGCATCAATTTGCCAGAAAACATCCTTGGATCTGTCCTCCAAGTGAAACCTTTGAGAGTTTCTAGTGCATATAGAGCATCTATGCAAATCTTTTGTAGAATTTGACATAGATGGGCTTCAATTGAAAGTTCTAGAAAAGAGATTGAGATCCAATTCACATTATTCAATCCTACTCAATTTGTTTGAGTGTTTGTGAGGTTTGAAAAGAGTCATTAAGGTGTCTATGGCAAATGTGTAGAGAGAGATCCAATTTTCTAAGAGTTCCTTCCTTTGTAGAAGGCAAGATCTAGAAGCTCATTTTGTGTTGTTATTGGTAGAGAGTTTGTCTCTTCCTAGGTGATCAGATATTTCTAAGTGGAATTAGATCTTTGAAGCACAATATCTTAGTGAGAAAAATCACAACTTTTGATTTTGAATTTCATTCCAAGTCTTAAGAGGTAGAGTAATTGGTGGAATCCAATAGGAGTGATTGAATCAATTTATTGGGCAAAAATTGACATAGTATGTATGAAACTCAAATTAGTTCTATTCAACTTTCTTTGTGAGAGTGTGAGGGTAAATTTGAGATCCCATTGGATGTCTAGAATGAGGAGGAGTCCATATTTGAGTATTCATGCATGGTTGAGATCTTTGTGAATCTCTAGTTGTCTAATTTTTTAAGCTTTGTGAAAAATTGGTGATATAGTTTGTTGTCAAATCAAATCAAATTCATTCTAAATCTCAAGTGCGAGATTATTTCAGTCAAGAGTGAGTCCAAAAGAAGTGATTAAGTTTGATTTTCATGTATTTGAAACAAAACCCGTCTTTTGTTCAAAAATCTCAAGTGTTGAGAGAACTAGTCAAGTGAAAAGGAAAATCTAGGTGTCAAATCTTTTTCATATCCATTTCAACTTTCAAAAGAAAGAGTCATTGGTATTTGATGAGTCCAATAGGAGATTGGATCTGATTTCTTTAGTTATTTGATTCAAAGATTGTGTGCTTTTGTCTTAGTGATCAAAGCAAAGTTTCCAAGTGACTAGTCATTAGTGTGAAGATTGATTCTAAGGTTTGTGAGCTAGATCTTTTGTAGATCCTTCTAGATTGCTGAAGATGTTCAAATCTAGTCTCTTGAGAGTCACAAATTACATTTGTAGAATCATGTCACAGGTTCTTATTCACATAGCATCAATAGGTGGCAACCTATTGAAGGAAAGAAAGGATCCTAAGTGCAACCTTTGTGGCAAGGAAGGATATTTTTCCTCAAGATGCTACAAAAAGAAGACCAATCCATCCAAGAAGGACCAAAGCAAGGGGGCCGAGGATAAGGATGGAGCTTCAAGTTTGAAATGCAAATACAAGAAGGACAAGTCCAAGGAAAGGTGTTTCCTTTGTGGAAAGGTGAATAAGGCTTGGAGTCTCACAAGGACTTGCAAGATTTGTCTTCAAAAGTCCATCACAACACATGTCAAATCTTTTGAAATTTTTCATTTGGAAGTGCATTGTTTGGTTCAAGATGCAAAGATAGTTGTCACTTTCATGAAAGTAACTTGGATTTATTTTATGTCCTTGGAAAGTATTTTGCTTGGAACTTTGGACAAGTTCAAACTTATTGTTATTAGCCAAGAGAAATCAATCAAGAATAAGGAGCAATCACAAAATGAAAATAGTCTCATTTATGCTCTCATGTCAACTTATGAAGAGCCATTTTGCTTTGAAGAGATTTTTGTTTCTCAAAGGTGGATTAAGGCAATACTAGTTGAGTGTGATGCCTTAAAAGATAGCAAACTATGTTTTCCTTGTAAGCTTACATTAGTTATGAAGTCAAGGAAATGGAAATATCTTCATAATGTAGGATCTTTTGGTTTCAATAAGATCATGAATGATGTGTTTATTCATAAAGATGAAAATTGTAAGTTTTCAATCTTAAAGGCAAGTTGTAAACTTCTTATGAGAATAAGTGAAGCATCCAAAGTGGACACTTATATCCATAAGCAAGTAGTTAGCCTTATTGAGATGGAAATGCCTTTTGATTTCAATATTAGAAAAATCATGCCAAGTTGTGGTGATTTTTGGACTTATGTTTCTAGCATAAGTAATTATGATAATCATAGGAAGTGCATATTGTGTGGTCATAGTTGTTGTGATCATTATGAGACATGGAGATCTCGGATTTCCATCAAGAAGGAGCACCATGAAGAGGATCTTAAAGAATCATCTCAAGGTTCAAGTGTGCAAAGGATTAAGGAGGAGAGACCTTCTCAAATTGTGATTCCAAAAAGAAACTCAAGAATTATGGGTGAGTCCATGTGGCTCACATTTCAAGGGAAAGAGGAGCATATCTCATGTGGTATACATCTCATACTTACTTCTCTTATGTCATTTTATAAATCAATTTGCTTTAGTGAGATCATTGCATCTCAAAATTGGAGTAAAGCCATACTAGTTGAGTATGAAGTCTCTCTTGAGAACATAGATGATGTTCCTAAAAGGTTGAAATTGATTTTAAAATTAGAAAGCAAATGTTTATTTCATCAAATGTATGCTCTTAAGTCATGTAAGAGCAAAAGTGATTTGTTCACTCATAGTTTGAGAATTTGTATTGAGGCAAATTGTAAACTCTTTATGAGAGTAAGTGAATCATCTTCTAAAGACACTTATCTCCATAATGAAGTATTTAGCCTCATTGGATTAGAGATTAGCATGGTAAACAAGCATGAAGATATGATGCAAACACTTTGTTATTATAGCATGCATAGTCTTGCCAATTTGGATGAGTCTAATTCTCTAGATCGTGGTAACATGATGTTAGATCTTTGTAATCCTAATAAATCAAAAAGGAATCTTTATTTTTTCATGAAGGAGCATGCACATGAAGAAGGAGCAAGCCTCAAGGTCAAGCATACATGAGAATTGGAAGGAATCAATTTTGGAGGTGTTGGGATGGTGCAAAGCTCTCAAGCTCATCAAAGATGTCAATATCAAAGAAGCACTATCATGGATATGGTGATTTCATATCAACATCAAGCTCATTGGCTGATCTTCACACCTTTTGAACCAACAAAGACCAATTCAGCCCATAGATTCAAGTTCAAGATCATCATGTTTTCCATCAAGCTAGATTTACCAAGCTAGATTTTTGAGGAGGAGTGTGAAAAATGCAAAAATAGGCTTGGTAGAGGCCAAAAATCATGTATATAAGATGATTACACATGTGTGGAGCCTATTCCAACGTGTGAAAATAGTGTACTTGTCATGTACCATAATCATATAGGTTGTACATAGTAAAAAGGCCAAAAACTAGTTTGTAGACATATGACACATGGCATCAATCTATTGATTGCATGAGCCACATCCTTTGGTGTCATAATCACATGTGTAGAGGACAACTCACATGTGTGGAATAAGCTGAAGTAGGCAAATTTTGACTTCAAGAAGATTTCCAAGTAGATCTCCATATAGAAGAAAAATGGACCAAAAGTGCTCAAAATAGAAGGTTTTGTCCAAGTGTCAGTTTTGCATGATGAATCATCATATGACAAAGCACCTTCACACATGTGGGATCAGAGGGATGATCAGTACCACGAGCTCTCACTTATTGTATATATAGAGCCACATTTGTCCATAATCATTGTCAGACACCAATCTTGGTTTTGGAAGCAATTTTGAGTGATTCTCTCCATTTGTCTACATTTGTTTTGATTGTTTTGAGGTTCTATCAATGTGTACTTGATTTTCAGGTTGGAGTCCATACTCAGACAATGTTTCACACGTGTGAAACCATAAAGTACACTTACCTTCAACTAATGATTGTTCTTGTTAGGATTTTGTGTCTAGAATTGATCTAGATTGATCTTAATCTAAAGTAGATTGATAGATCAAGTAATCTGACAACCAATCCCTCTTGAGGATCAGATTAGGATCCACTCTTGGTCCTTTTTGTACTTTTTGCACACAAGCAATGTACAAGCTCCAAGATGCTTCTCCAACTCCAAGCTAGGATGCCTCCACCTGTAAGGATTTGCAAGCCTCCAAGGATCTCTCCTCCACCTATGTCCCTACCCTTAAACAGAAAGGAAGATAACAAGATGGCCTCAAGTATTCAACACCCAACCATAGCTAGATCCAAGCTCCAAGCAAGACCTATCTAGCACCCCCTTGCTAACCATAAATAGATTTCAACCATATCACAACAAACCATAGTTTACTCAAGATCCAAACCCTACTTATGTCTCATACCATAAGCAAGATCTAAACCCTTAGCATACTACACACAAGAATTACTCTACACACTAGTAGCCACACTAGAGCATAAGCAGGGTAAGCAAAAGAGATGTCTCTCCCAATGGGCGCCCTACTCCTCTTATATAGATGACATTTAGTTCTCTCCAATACACTATGGAGTTCCATGCACATCCAATGAGGAAGAGAGAGGCCTAGAGGAGTTCAAGAGCCTTCATAGGCTTATGGAAGGTCATCAGACATCTTCCATAACTTATGACTCTTTTATTACTATTCTTGTGGAACTTGAAACTCAATGGGCCCTTTAGGAGGGCGCCCTCCTACTAGGACCCATTGCCCAAGTTGTGCTTGTATACTTTGGTCCAAGACCAATAAAGTGATATGGTTCAAGGTTGAGGCCCAAGGTTTAGAAATATAGTCATCCAATGACATTCTAAGACTTTCTAGATTCTATACCTCCATCCAAGGAATAGACACCTACCTACCCTTAACCAAGGGCACTAGTACCTTTATCTAAGACACCCACCCTTATTCCTAAGGGTACTCCTTATCCAAGGGTCGCATGACTCTATACCTTTGACTAAGATATAGTCACTTGCCTGTCTTTATCCAAGGGTACATACCCTTAATCCTAACGGTACCTTGCCATCTAGCCCCCAACACTAAATGGACTAATAGGGGTCTGAAGTACTGCTAGTTACATAGGTATGTAACATTCCTTCTCCCTAAACTTAAATTTTTCCTTGTTTGGAAAATTCTTCTGGAAATCAGTCTCCTTTTCCCAGGTATCCTCCTCTTCTAATTTTTTCCTCCACCTGACTAAAAATTCTCGAAGCACTCTACTCCGTAGTCTTTTGCTGGCTATTAACAATCGCCTCGGGTTTAGGTGGTCCACTCACAGACTCATCGCAAAGAAGTTCCACAGGGAGCAGGGTCTCCCCAACCCCTAACAAGGGTTTTAGCTTACTAACGTGGAAAACATGATGAATTCCAATGTTAGTTGGAAGGTCTAGTTTGTATGCGACCTTGTATATCACTTAAATAACCTTAAAAAGACCGCAATACCTAGACACCAACTTTGCACACTTACCAGTTTTCAAGTTCCTACAGAGACTAGAGACTCTCAAAAACACCCAGTCGTTGACCATGAATACCTTGTGATAGATCATCATAGTGCCTTGCCCTGTCTTGGGCATTTCTTATGCTATCTTTAGTCAACTGTAACATTTCTTGCATATCCTCAAGGAAATCAGCTGCGGCTTGCACTTGTAGGTTTTTCATGTCAACACTAATTGGTGATCGAGGTTGAAAACCATACATAAGCATGAAAGGGCTGAATCTGGTCGCTGAATGTTTTGCACTGTTATATGCAAATTCTACCAGTGGAAGGTACTGTTCCCAATCAGACTACCGATGGCCCACATATGCTTGAAGCATATCCTCCATCATCTGATTGGTCCTTTCTGTTTGACCGTCTGATTCTGGGTGATCTGTAGAACTCATACTTAAAGTTGTTTCCAACTTTTCAAATACTGCTTGCCAAAAATTTCTAGTGAATTTTGGGTCACAGTCACTAACAATATCGCAAGGCAGCCCGTACAGTCGAAAAAGCTTCTCAACAAATAGTTGAGCTAGTTCTGAAGCTTTAACAATAGTTTTCATTGGGATAAATTGAGCAAACTTCGTAAGTCTATCAACAATGACCCAAACCGAATTGTAGCCCTTCCCAATACGACCACAAAATCCATAGATATACTTTCCCACTTTCCGGTAGGAATATCTAGAGGATGTAATAGGCCACTAGCTTTTAGCCTCTCTGCTTTATTTAACTGGCACTTAGTACATTTAAGTACATAAGCCTCTACCTGACTTTTTAGGCCACCAAAATTGCCTTCGAACTAAGTCAAGTATTCTTTGTATACCCGGATGTCCTGCGCATGGACTATCATGACACTCATGCAAGATTTGGGCCCTTACTATGTCATTCTCTAGTACACACACCTTTCTCTTATGAAACAAAATCCTATTTCGAATTAGGAAATCCATTTCAGTCTTTCCCTGATTCAAGGAATTTGTAAACTTGAATTGACCCCTGAAAGTACTTGTTGCCAATACTTTCCAGAATAAGGATCGGACTCATAAAGTCCTTGAAGAGACTGAAACAACCCGGTTCTATAACAGTAAAGCTCAACTGATTAATAATCGGTAACCTACTCAAAGCATCCGCTAGAGTATTGTGACTTCCTTTATAGTAACGTATAGAAAAGTCAAAGATTTGCATCAGCTCAACCCATCTAGCTTGCCTCCCATTTAAATCTATAGCATCACAGAAATATCGAAGAGTTTGATGATACATCAAAACTTCAAATCTGGCTCCATATAAATAATTTCGTCAAATTTTCAAGGAATGAACAGTTGCTAACAATTCCTTCTCATAGCTACAATACCTAGACTGAGCAGGATTGAGTTTCTTGCTTTCATAAGCCACATGATTTCCATCCTGCATCATAACAGCTCCAATAGTATAATCACTAGCATCGGTCCTAACTACAAAAGCCTTATTAGGATCACCAATGATTAGTATTGGTGCCGAAGTGACACTTTTCTTAAGCATCTCAAAATAATTATTCATATCCTCTGTCCACACCACTAGTGGACTCTTAGCCCTCCGGCTTAGCTTCTTATAGTCTTTCAAGGCCTGGGTAAGGGGAAATGCCAATCGAGCGAATTGGGGAATATGCCGACGGAAAAATCCAACAAACCCCAAGAAAGACTTGATTTCTTGTTCAATTTCTTATAGTCGATGCAAAATCTTATAGTCCCATCCTTCTTGGCAACTAGAACCACTGGTGATGCCCAAGGAGACTTACTAGGCTATACCCACCTCTTTTTCAGGTAATCGTGTAATTGTTTACTTACCTCAGCCTCTTTTGATGCACTCATCCTATAAGGACGTTGTGCAATTGGAATTGCTCCAGGTATTAGTTCAATTTTATGATCAATTGTCCTTTCTGGTGGTAAACCTACAGGAAGGGAAAATAAACATCCATCTCATTTCTTCGAGATAGATTACCTAAGGTAGAAGCTGGTCTTTTGACGCAATCTCGTGCAAGGTGACCCTCACCATTGCACTTGAAGCACAAGTTTTTCTTACGAGCTTCAGCCTTATCAATGCCACCCTGATTGTTTTTAGAGTTTTTTTTTGTTTTCTTAAGATTATTGGAATTGGGATGTGTTTCACTAACATTTTTCCTATCCTTCCTCTTAGATTGAAAAACCTTTTTTTGCTCATTAGGTTGTTGACCCCTAGGTGGCTTAGGTGTGTCATCAAAAAACTTTGCAGCCCTAATAGCATCCTTAAGGGTTTTTGGATGGTTCCTACGAACATCCACTTGATAATCTTTTGGTAACCCATCAATAAACATTAACATTTGTACTTTGGGTGGAATGTCACTATAAAGTGGATTCAAGTATCATGAAAATCTTGAATAAACTATTCCAAACCTTTATTCATTGTTATATGACTCAACTTTTGAAAGTGTTCATAGTCATCTAACAGTGGTAGAAAGTATTCCCTAAATACTATGCAAAAATCTTCCCATGTACAAGGTTGATTGCCTTTTGCAACTACGTCATCCCACCATACTAAGGCTCTTCCCTCAAGGAACATAGTAACAGTGGATAACTTTTCACATTCTGGGAATTGGTTCATGCCAAAGTATTTGTTCCAAATATCAAGCCATGAACTTACCACCTGCAAGTTCCTATCTTTCTTCTCTCCCTTAAACAATTTTACGGGAGGTGGAAATACATGCTTTTTCTGGTTGGCTAATCTGGACTCCAAGTCTTGGTTCTTTTGATTAGTTTCAAGAAGCTGTTTATTAGTGGCTTGAATTTGTTGATATAAAAGTTCAAGAGCTTGTGCCACATTGGATGAGTTTGATAAATCAAAAGTTGGGTTATCATTGGTTTGATCCATTGGTGTTGTTTGTGTGTTTTCCTATTAATATGCAAATGTAACAACAAGGGGCCAAATTAGAATGATAGAAATGCTTTAATTCTTACATCCAATGCAAATAAAAAACATTTTACTTTCACTCATTCAATCTTATTGTTTGTAAGCTCAATCCAAGCCTACAATTTGCAAGCTCAATCCAGGCTTAAGAGAACAACTACAACAAGCTACTTTTGCCTTAATCCAAAGCAAAAATCAAAACCAAATCTTTATGTAATCTTAAATTAACTAATTCCAGGCTAGGGTTTACATAAAGATCCCAATCCAATTCTATTTCTATTTGTCATTACAAAGAAATTAAAATTTTCACATTTCTCACTATTCTAGATCTCCAAATCCAATGAAACTAGTGTCTAGAAAAGGAAAATTAATGAAGCTTTATAAACACTTCAAGTTTTAGATCTAATTTTCAGATTTACAGGTCTAAAAATCAGAACTTCATAATGAGAAAAATAGAACTTCAAAACTTGTTTTATACACAAAGTTACACTACCATTCGCTTCCTACATTGCCATCTTCATGAAAATAGGAGATCGAAAGGTGTAACTAATGAAATTTGGATGAAAAACTTCACTTTTCAGATCTGATTTTCAGATTTATAGGTCTGAAAACAGAACTTCGAAATGAAAATTAAAACTTCAAACGCTACATTTATGCACAAAAAACTAGTTTTGATCAAAATACATAGCTAGAATCAATCTTTTTGCAAAAAAAAAGTTTGTGTATGTAGAGGAAGACTTCCTCTAACCATCCCACAATTTTTTTTTCAGAACTTTCAAAAACCCAAAGCCCACTTTAAAACTTCTCTAACATGATAAAAAATTAGCCCCTAAACAATTCTATAAGGATCACTACTCTTTTCTTCAGAAGAATAGATTCATTGGGTACTCCAACTACAAGCTTCCTACAAATAGAAAAACCAATAATCTTCCCCAAAAAACATTTAATTAGTGATCTTAATAGAACTTGAAGAAGTTTAGAAAGGTTACCATCCTTTGTCTAGCTCTGATACCACTTTAACAAGTAATAAGGAGAAAGTCCTTCAAATCCAAGGTAGAGCCTCCAAATGTCCTCCAAGCAATCTGCAATCTCCAAGATGCTTCTCCAACTCGATGAAGGTAACTACTACAAGTTGAATGAGAAAACTTCTAATCCATCTTATGTCAAGGATCTTGTAAGGTTTGAGGAGGAGCCTATATGTGATCAAGATCTTGAAGATCCATCTCAAGATCCAAGGACTCCAAGGAGATCTACAAGAAGAAAGGCCGAGCCCTCAAGGCTCACCTATGTTGACAAAGGTGAACAAAGGGAAGATCTACATTCACTTACCTCTTACACTTTTCTAACTTCTATGTTTGATGAGCCAAGTTTCTTTGAAGAAGCTATGGAGTCACAAGAATGGAGGGATGCCATGCAAAAATAATATGATGCTCTTATGGAGAATCATACATGGAAGCCCGTGGATCTTCCTCAAGGAAGAAAGCCACTTGAGTGCAAATGGATCTATAGATTGAAGTACAATCAAGATGGGAGCATCAACAAACACAAGGCAAGGCTAGTGGTAAAGGGGTTCTTGCAAACCAAGGGAGTAGATTTTGATGAAACTTTTGCTCCTGTTGCTAAGCTAGTTTCCATAAGGTTGATTATTTCTCTTGCAACTACTTTCAATTGGCTTCTATTTCAACTTGATGTGACTAATGCTTTTCTCAATGGATATTTGGAAGAGGAGATTTTCATGAGGCAACCCGAGGACTTCATCAAAGAAGATCAAGAGGAAAAAGTGTATTTGTTGCTAAGAAGTCTTTATGGGCTTAAGCAAGCACCTAGAGCTTGGTTCTCTAGGTTGAATACCTTCTTAAACTCTATTAAGTTTGTTGTAAGTGCTTATGATCCTTCTTTGTACTGAAGATTTAATGATGGTGAAATCATCATTCTCATTTTGTATGTTGATGACATTATCCTTAGTGGAAATGATCTTGATGGTATACAAGAAGTGAAAGTAGCATTGTTTAAGGAGTTTAAGATGGTGGATCTTGGTAATCTTCATTTCATATTAGGAATAGAAGTTTCAAGAGGCAAGGATTTGAGTTTTATTTGTCAATCCAAATATGCTTCTTCTATCTTAGAAAAGTTTGAAATGAAAGATTGTAAAGGAGTAGAAACTCCTATGGAGCAAAATGCAAAAGTTTTCAATAGTGATGACGAAGCATCCTTTGAGGATATCACACTATATAGGAGACTTGTAGGCTCCTTGATCTATCTTACTTTAACTAAGGCAATCTATCTTACTATAACTAAGTCAATCTATGCAAAATCTATTGGTTTGTCATTGGAAAAATGCAAAAAGGGTGTTGAGGTACATCTCGTGTTAAAATTGGCAAAAGCTAACTTGGTTAAATCTTGTAAATACCATAATGAGCTATACCTATCATCATTAGACATGTGTGGAGCCTGTTCCCACGTGTGAAATCTATGCCTTAGTCATTTATATAGATCATAAAGGTTGTACATATCATTTAATTTGGAAACTAGTGGCTAAATTGGCCAAAAACTAGTTTAGTAGTATTATGACACTTGGCACCATTCTAGTGGTAGAAAATGTTATATCACATGGGTAGGAGTGGTCTCCCACATGTGAAATATCATATAGAAAGTTCAGATCCATTGTATGTAGTTTTCATACATGTCAAAAGTCAAATCTCCTAGATTGTAGGACCTATCTCCTAATTTGTAGGAATCTAGAAGGTCAACACTAGCCACCAATGATGATGTGGCAAATTAATGGAATCTTAGCCAAAGTGGATATGGATAAGCACTATGACCTGTCTCACACGTGCTGGAAGTGGCTTAGAAAGAGAGTATGATGATTTTTGTATTCAATCCATGATGGATCCACTTTGAGAAATCAATGAGGCAAGATCTTGGTTTTGGAGGCATATCTTGAGTATTCTCATATTTGTGTTGTAATTTTATGGTTCTATTGCTTTCTAACACTTGTGTACTTCACTCTCTGCTGTAATTCCATACAGGTACTGTTCTTCACACGTGTGAAGGCAGTAGGTCTCAAGTTTAATCATTTGCTTGTTGTTCTTGCTAGATTTTTGATGGGAAATTGATCTAATTCTAGATCTAATCATTGGTTGATTAGTAGATCATGTAATCTAGCTTCCAACACCTCTTGAGGATTAGATCTAGATCCATTCTTGGTCTTTATTTCTCTGAAATTTCACATGGTATCAGAGCCAAGTACAAGAGATTAAAGCATTGATCTAAACAACACCCAGATTGGCAAGTTTTTTGAGAAAACTCACTAATCTTGAGCGGGCGAGTTTGAAGAGTTAGTTAGCCTTGATATTTGTGCATCAAACTTGGTTGTGGGCTGCAGGGATACTTTTCACATGTGTGAGGCCGTACAGTACCAGTTTTGGAGCTATATTTTTCAGTTTGATGCTATATCTTACTCATACACCTAGATTACCAAGTTTTTGGAAACTAGCTAATCTTGAGGTAGCGAGTTTGAATAGATAGATAGAATCATTATATTTGTGCCAAATATTTTTGTGGGCTTCAGGTGTACTTAACACACGTGTGAGGTCGTACATAACCTGTTCTGAGCAATAAAATTCAGTTTTGATGCATTTAATGCCTCATACACCCAAAACTAGTCAATCTAGTGCATTTTTCAAGCTTTCTAATGCATTGTTTCTATTCCTTTGATTTGTTCTTGGTATAGATCAATCATATAGATGATTTGAATATTTATTTCAGTACATTAAAGCTGATTCTCAGATACTTTGGGTGTGCATTAAAGTTGAGAGTGAAAGATTGCCAAAAACCATAGATTAAGGAGTGATTTGCAAGGGGAGAGATTGAAATCCATTGTATCTTCATTCTAGATGTGTTCAAGAGTGAAAGGGTTGAGACTAGAAGAATCTAAGTGCTAGAAGTCAGCCTTGGATAAGTCCTCCAAGTGAAATCTTAAGTGAATTTCTAGAGCACAAACACCCATAAAGGCAAAATCTACCAATACAAGTGATAAGCATTGTTGGAGAGTTCTAGAAGTGATTTTTTGAGATCTGAGTCACATTGTTCCACTCCTACTCAAAGAGTTGAGTTTTGTTTGGCTTGAAAGAGAGTCATAGAGGTGTGTGAGTCACATGTGTAGTGTTTGATCCAAAAATCCTAAGAGTTCCTTCCTTTGTAGAGGGCAAGTTCTAGTAACTCATTTCTTGACTTTGGTGGAAAAATTGTCTTCTTCATTGTGATCAAATCTTGCTAAGTGGCATTAGCTCTTTTTAAGCACATATCTTAGTGAGAGAGAAGCATCACATTTTTGAAAATTTGAATTTCATTCCAACTCTAAAGAGGTAGAGTCATTGGTACTTGGTGGAGTCCAATAAGGGTGAATGAATTCAATTTTTGAGCACAATTTGACATTGTATGTATAAAACTCAAATAAGTTCTAATTCAACTTTCTTTGTGAGAGGGTGAGGGTCAAGTTGTGATCCCATTGGGAGTATAGAACAAGGAGGAGTCCATATTTGAGTGTTCATACATGGTTGGGATCTTTGTGAATCTCTAGATTTCTAATTTTTAAGCTTGGTGAAAAATTATTGACATAAATTGTTATCAAACCATTTCATGTCCATTCCAAATCTCAAGAGTGAGATTCTTTGGGTCAAGAGGATTCCAAAAGAAGTGATTGGATCTGATCTTTGTGTGTTTGAATCAAGTATACATGTCAAGTTTATGTGATCTAGTGTAGATCATTTTTTTTTGTGAAAATTAGTGGTTTAATTTGTTGTCAAATCAAATCAAATTCAATCCAAATCTCAAGAGTGAGATTATTTGGGTCAAGAGTGAGTCCAAAAGAAGTGATTAAGTTTGATTTTCAAGTATTTGAAACAAAACCCATTCTTTGTTCAAGAATCTCAAAAGTGAGTGAACTAGTCAAGAGAAAAGGAAAATCTAGGAGTCAAATCTTTTCAAATTCATTCCAACTCTCAAAAGAAAGAGTCATTGGTGTTTGTTGAGTCCAATAGGGGTGTTTGGATCTAATTTTTGTGATTTGATAGAGTGCTTTTGTCTTAGTGATCAAAGCAAAGCTTAGTTTCCAATTGATTAGGTTGAAAAGAGATATGATTCAAAATTTGTCTTGTGTAGATCCTTCTAGATTGTTGAATGTGTTCAAATCTAGTTTCTTGAGAGTCACAAATTACATTTTGAAAAGTAATATCACAAAGATAGGTGGCAACCTATTGGAGGCAAGTAAGGATCCTAAATGCAACTTTTGTGGCAAGAGAGATCACTTTGTCTCAAGATGCTACAAAATGAAGACCAATCCATCCAAGGAGAACCAAAGCAAGGGGGACGAGGTGAAGGATGGAGCTTCAAGTGCAAAATGCAAAGGCAAGAAGGACAAATCCAAGGAAATGTGTTTCCTTTGTGGAAAGATGCATGAGGCTTGGAGTCTCACAAGGACTTACAAGAGTTGTCTTCAAAAGTACATCACCACACATTTCAAACCTCTAGAAGTTTTTCATTTGGAAGTGCATTGTTTAGTTCAAGATGCAAAGAAAGATGTTTCTTTCATGAATGTCACTTGGATTTATTTCATGTTCTTGGAAAGCATTTTGTTTGGAACTTTGGATAAGTTCAAAGTTGTTATGATCCAAGAGAAACCAAGAAAAATTAAGGAGGAGCAATCACAAAATGAAAATAGTTCCATTTATGCTCTCATGACATCTTTTGAAGAACTATTTTGCTTTGAAGAGATTTTTGTATCTCAAATGTGGAATAAGGCAATACTAGTTGAGTGTGATGCCTTAATAGATAGCAAAGCATGTTTTCCTTGTAAACTTACATTGAGTATAAAGACAAGGAAATGGAAATGTCTTCATGATGTATTTTCTTTTGGTTTCAATAAGATCATGAATGATGTGTTCATTCCCAAGGCAAGTTGTAAACTTCTTTATGAGAATAAGTGAAGCATCCAAAGTGGACACTTATATCCATAAGCAAGTAGTTAGCCTTATTGAGATGGAAATACTTCTTGATTTCAATATTAGAAAAATCATGTCAAGTTGTGGTGATTTTTGGACTTATGGTTCTAGCATAAGTAATATTGTTGATCATAGAAAGTGCACAATGTATGGTCATGTTTATTGTGATCATTATGAGACATGGAGGTCTCAGATTTCCATCAAGGAGGAGCACCAAGAAGTTGATCTTAAGGAGTCATCTCGAGGTTCAAGTGTGCCAAGGATTGAGGAGGAGAGTCCTTCTCAAGTTATGATTGCAAGAAGAATATCAAGAGACATGGTTGAGCTCATATGGCTCACATTTCAAGGGAAAGGGGAGCACATTTCAAGTGGTATACATCTTATGCTTTCTTCTCATATGTCATTTGGTGAATCAATTTGCTTTGGTGAGACTTTTGCAACTCAAAGTTGGAGTAAAGCAATACTAGTTGAGTATGGTGTCTCTCTTGAGAACATAGTTGATTCTTAATGATTTCAAATTGATTTTAGATCAATTAGAAAGCAAATGGTTATTTCATCAAATGTATGCTCTTGAGTCTTGCAAGAGCAAGAGTGATTTGCTCACTCATAGTGTGAAAATTTGTCTTTTTTCATGTATTGAGGCAAATTGTAAAATCTTTATGAGAGTAAGTGAATCATCTCTAAGGACACTTATCTCTATTTAGCCTCATTAGATCTGAGATTAGAATGGAAATTAAGCATGAAGATATGATGCGAACTCTTGGTTATTATAGCATGCATAGTCTTGCCAATGTTGATGAGCCTAATTCTCGAGATCTTGGTAACATGATGTTGGATCTTTGTGATCCTTATGAGTCAAGAAGGACTCTTTATTTTCTCATTGAATTTCAGCTATTTTTAAGGAGGAGGAGCTTTTGGATCAACCATATGTTTCAAGGATGGAACAAATCAATGGAAAAAGTGATCAAGTGGTGCAAAGCTCTCAAGTTCATCAAAGAAGTCAACATCAAGGAGGCTCTATCATTGATATGGTGATCTCGGATCTTCATCAAACTCATTGGCTGATCTTCACACCTATGAACCTGCAATGATCAGCCTTAAGTGTTGTAAATAGATGTACCATAGATGTATCAAGTTAGTTTTGAAGAGGAGTGTTAAAATTGGCAAAAGCTAACTTGGTTAAATCTTGTAAATACCATAATGAGTTGTACCTCTCATCATTAGACATGTGTGGAGCCTATTCCCACATGTCTTAGTCATTTATATAGATCATAAAGGTTGTACATATCATTTAATTTGGTAACTAGTGGCTAAATTGGCCAAAAACTAGTTTAGTAGTATTATGACACTTGGCACCATTCTAGTGGTAGAAAATGCTATATCACATGGGTAGGAGTGGTCTCCCACGTGTAAAATATCATATAGAAAGTTCAGATCCATTGTATATAGTTTTCATACATGTCAAAAGTCAAATCTCCTAGATTGTAGGACCTATCTCCTAGTTTGTAGGAATCCAGAAGGTCAACACTAGCCACCAATGATGATGTGGCAAATTAATGGAATCTTAGCCAAAGTGGATATGGATAAGCACTATGACCTGTCTCACACATGCTGGAAGTGGCTTAGAGAGAGAGTATGATGATTTTTGTATTCAATCCATGATGGATCCACTTTGAGAAATCCATGAGGCAAGATCTTGGTTTTGGAGGCATATCTTGAGTATTCTCATATTTGTGTTGTGATTTTATGGTTCTATTGCTTTCTAACACTTGTGTACTTCACTCTCTGCTGTAAGTCCGTACAGGTACTGTTCTTCACACGTGTGAAGGCAGTAGGTCTCAAGTTTAATCATTTGCTTGTTGTTCTTGCTAGATTTTTGATGGGAAATTGATCTAATTCTAGATCTAATCGTTGGTTGATTAGTAGATCATGTAATCTAGCTTCCAACACCTCTTGAGGATTAGATCTAGATCCATTCTTGGTCTTTATTTCTCAGAAATTTCACATCTCGGCCACCAAGAACTTTGGCATTTTATATGATGGATCTAATCTTGCCTTAAGGGCATATTCAGATGCTAATTTTGCAGGTGATAAGGTGGATAGGAGGTCCACAAGTGCTTTTGTCACCTTAACAATGGCATAGTGTCTTGGCTTTCCAGAAAGCAAGATACTATTTCTCTATCTTCAACCGAATCGAAATACAAGGCACTAACATCCACAACAAAGGAGATCCTATGGTTGAAGAGGCTTTTGGTGGAATTGCAAGTCATGGAGGCCGAGGAGTAGCCAACAATATTTTGTGCCAACCAATTAAGCCAAGCATTAGCAACCAATCCCACATTCCATGCAAGGAGCAAGCACATAGAGATTGCTCACCATTTTGTGAGGGAAAAGGTTCAAGCAAAGGAGATCAAGCTACATCATGTGTCTTCTTCAGATTGCCTTGTTGATCTACTCACTAAAGCCTTGCCAAAGGCTTCATTTATCAAGTTAAGATCAGCCTTAGGAGTTGTAGATAGATGTACTATAGTTGTATCATGTAAAAATTGAGGAGGAGTGTTATAATTAAGCAATTTTCACATGGTTTTTTACGTATTTTGACATCTATGTGGATCCACACGTGTGAGGACCTATCCACACGTGTGAAATGACACTTGTAATATTTAGATCCATTTTGATTAGCTTTCATTTGAGTTTAATATGACATCTTCTAAATTATAGGAGTTAGGTCCTAGATCATAGGAATCTAGAAGGTCAACACAAACCACCAATGGATGATGTGGCAAACTTGATAGATCTTATCCAAAGTGGATATGGATGAGTACAATGCGCTGTCCCACACGTGCTGGATGCATCTTAGAGAGAGAGTATTGTGATTTTGTACTTGATCCATGATGGATCCATTATTGAGCTAATGATGAGAAATCTTGGTTTGTGAAGCAATCTTTGTGTTTTGACTCTCTTAAGCACTTTCTTTGTGGATGAATGCTTAGTAAATGATAATAGGCCATACAGTAGTTGTACTTCACATGTGTGAAGCTGTGGATCATCTTTTTTGATTGTTCTTGCTTGGAATCACAAAGATTGTCAAGTAGAAGCTAGATTTGGAAGCTAGTCTTGATATAGATCAAGATCCCAAGCTACCAATCACTCTTTGTGATCATTTGTAGATCAATTTCAGTCCTTAAACTCTGAAATTTGACATCTTGAAACCTACACCACAACAACAACACAAGCCATAATCCCTCGCTGATTGAAGATATTGCAAAATTTGTTTCGCAGTCTTCCAATGTGTCGAGCCTGGATTTGTTAGAACTGGCTCATCCTGAATACTGCATAGGCAATATCAGGACGTGTGTTGTCTACAAGGTACATCAGTGATCCTATCAGATTCCTTTAAGGTGTGAGCTACATCTGTTCTCTCTCTTCCTCAGTCCTTGGACAATCATCATTTGTTAGCACCGTCTCTAAAAGCATTGGAGTGTTCGCTCCTTTGTAGTTCAGCATCCCAAAGTCCTCTAGGATATTCTGGGTGTATATGGACTAGTGAAGGTATAACTTACCTCCATCATAGTCCCTCTCAATTTGTAAGCCTAGGTAACACCTGGCTTATCCCAGATCCACTATCTCGAAATATTTCGAGATGTCTGTCTTCACCTCAGCAATTAGCTACTCACTCTTGCAAAATATCAGAGTGTCATCCAATATACAGCCAATATGATGGTCTGCCCATCTGTGATTCTGACATACACATTGGAGTCAGCCAACAGAGGCTTGAATCCTAATGATTTCAGGGCTTCATCTTTCTTCTTGTACCATTGTCGGGCTGACTGTTTCAGACCGTAGATGCTTCTATGCATTCTACATACATAGTCAGGAAGTGAATTTGAGACAAATCCTGGGGGCTGATCCATGTAGACCTCTTCGCCTAATTCGCCATGCAAGAAGGCTGTCTTCTCGTCCACAATGTGGATCCTGAGGTCATAAGCTACTGCATATGCAAATAATAGATGTAGGGATGAATGTTTGACGACAGGTTAGAAGGTTTTAGAATAGTCAATACCGTATCTGTGAGAGAAACCCTTCACTACCAGTCTTGCCTCGTATTTTGTCACATTCCCATCTGGTCTGTATTTGAGCTTGAAGACCCATTTGCATTTGACAATATTGCACTTATGTGGTAATGGCTCCAACGTCCATACCTGGTTCTTCCTCATAGACTCTATCTCTTCATTCATGGTTGTATAATCGTCTCTTCTGCATCTCATGCATGTCTTCTTGTCTGTATCTTGTTGTTTCGACCTCCTTTTGGTCTTCTAGTTGCCCTTGCTTGTTTTCTCTGCTTGCTGGTCACGATCCTGCCTCTGATTGGACTCCCTCTTAGGTTTAAATTGCTTCTTGGATATTTCTCTGTTGCCGTAGAGGGCCTGGTCAGAACCATCCTTGTGATCAAGGTGTTTTCTAGTCTCTACTTCCTCTCGAATCTCGACAATCACCTTTTCGAGTTCATGGTAGGATATTTCACGAGCAGGATTCATGTCGTCTAGAAAGATCTGAATAAGGCTCTCAACAGGTACATGAGCTGCTTCTTAGCTGATACTGCATTCTCTGCTCCAGAGTTGTGTAGAGATAGAAATAGATTCTTCATCTTTCTCACGAAGAAGGTGAGGTCTTTTCCATCCCATTGTAGATTTGTCAACTGATCTTCCAGCATCATGATCTGACCTCTTGATTTCGTTTGAAATCTAGTGAGTAATGCATCCGACATCTCCTTGGCCTTGGAGATTGTAGCCAGGTCAAGTGTGAGACTATCTTTGATGGAAGATGATGGCAAGGCTATGGCCTTGTCGTTTTTCTCCCTCCATTCGCATAGCTCCTTGCCTGTTGTTGTAGGCATTTCTTCTGTGCCATCCACCCAGGGGAAGAGTCCTTCACCCTTGAGTATTGAAGATGTCTTAACTTTTCAGGCTAGAAAGTTAGATCTTGAAGAATCAATTATAGTGCAAATCTTGCTCTACATGTTGCTGATTGAAGCCATTGCTTCTTGAAGTTTGTTTCTTTGTTGATGGTTGTTTGTTTGAATGCTTGACCTCTTGAATCTGCTAGCTTCTTGGCTATGTCAGAATATGACAGGATAACCTGCTCTGATACCACTGTTAAGAAGAGGATCGTGATATGCTCTGATACCACTGATGAGCAGAAAAGGTGATTGACTGATGAGAAATTCGTCGGATTCACGAAACTTTCGCAAAGGCGAATCAATCATGAATCTCTTCAGCTCGGATGGAGTTCAGATGCGACTGCTGGACACTACCAGCTGAATCGCTCCTACAACACTCCGGAGTGTAGTCAGTCACTACTCATCTACGTTCATAAAATTAATGCAACATTCGACTTAGTTTCAACCGAATTGCGAAATTCAAATGAACAAAAAAAATCAGACATATGAAATATCAGCATAAGCATTCAACATTCAAGATCAGACACAACAAGAAAATAATCTATATTCATTTTTTCTGAATTTCTTCAAGCACTGCATGCGAATCCACGCAGTGCATTGGCGTGAAAGAAACATGGTTCTCTCACGAGTAGTAGTCTCGTTTCACTAGCGAACAGTTGGATCTTCTGATCCTAGACATAATTGTCTTCGTGCGCAGGCGAACATGTATTCTGTATATCATCTTGATTGCTTACTAGCATCAGACTTCTTCACTCTGTTTATTCTATTTTGATCTATATGTCAAGTATAATCCAGTAAGTACGGTCTCTCTGTATAAATCTAAGATTAGAGTGATTAAGCATCTACAACTAACCAGAGAATTACAAGAGTGACAGATTAGCCATGACCTAGGGAGTATTTGCTGATGTCATGCCATTAGATCAGATTATTGTAATTCTGGGTACTTGCATGATCTTTGGTGGTACTCCTTCGAGCATGAGCGCTGAACAGGTTTCATTTACCTCGTCTGCCTTCTTCCGTACTGGACCGCGAAAGAATCTCGTCGTGGATCTTTCGTGTTCGCGAACAGTTCGTCTTTGTCTCTGTTGACTTTCGTGTTTGTGAGACTCTTCGTCTTTCGTGTCTCCAAATGTTCGAGTTCGCGAACATCTTTGTCAGGCGAAGGGCTGAAAGCTAGCAAGGCTTTGTTATCAGAAACATTTTGTTTCTTCATTTGTCGATTCATTGGTATAAATTGTTAATGAAAGCACGTATGGTCTAAAAATTAGTTTTTTTAGACATTGCTTAATTTAGCAACTATTATACCTGTAATGAATGTGTTAATCGAATGAAATTTTTTTAATTTTTAGTTGGCAAGCAAATAAATATTGATGAAATTTTGGAGGGGGATGCTATTGAGATTCACCCGGCATCACCAGAAAGTGATGGAGGAAATACGGATATTCAACCGGCTTCACCAGGCAGTGATGACACCCTAGACTCAGAAAAACTGCTGCAAACTTTAGGCAAGGCAGTTTTAGAACTTCATCAGAGCAATAAACAACGGGATAAACAAGTGCAAAATCTATTTAATCAACTGCAAGTTATTAACTCTAACAGCTCGGGCTACCAACCGGAAATTTTTTTCGACAATAAAAATTTTAAACGTTCGGAAGTTGTTGAAGACTAGATAAACCGTTGGATAAGCTATTTTAGCTTGCACAATGTCCCGGAGGATAAATGAATATCATCGGTTCTGTTGTTTATGGAAGGCAAAGCCTCTTCTTGGTGGAGGGAACTTTCCACGAAACCGATAACTTGGGCTGGATTCCTGACAGAATTCCAAAAAGCTTTTGCCACGATAGATGATTCTGAGCTGTATATTCAGTTTATCAACTGCAAAATGGGCAGCCGAAAACTGGACGATTATGTCCAAGAGTTCTTGGACTCTTTGGCCAAGGTGCAGTTGTTTGACTGTAAGTTAGCACAATGGTAGTTCATTGCCGGACTGCCAGCTGACTATCAAAATAAATGCAAATGAAATATCCTTAACTCAATAGAGGATGCTATCCGTGTGGTGAAAGCCTATGATAGTACAGTTGTTGCATCACGGAAAAGCGTGCACAGCTAAACGGCCCCGAAACCCAAACAAGAATAATCCAACAAGCGTAAAAAGCAGTTTTTTGATGAGCTGGAAGCAGAAGCATACCAACAGTTATAGAAGAAGAAGAATAAGAGGGTCAAAGACAAAGCACGGTTGGCGACGCTTAAACAGAATCTGTGTTTTTTCTGCAATAAACCCGGGCACCGTGCCAAACAGTGCCCCGATTGGAAAGCAAAGTCGTCAAGTTTCATGACTGTGGATTTACCAACAGGTAAATTGGAAGTCAATTTGTTGAATAATTGTGACTGTACTTGTAACTTAAGTACACTCTCTTTCAAGCCTAATGAATTGTTTAGTGTGAGAGGCAATATTTTAGGGAAAGACGTGAATGTGCTATTCGATTCAGGTCTATAAACCACTAGTAATTAAGATTCATTATGATTTGTTATCCAATTGAGCACTCTGGGATACAATCACTAATGAGCTGAGTCTATGTTTAATTAAGGAATACTCTATCCCAAGAATATTGTATATCCAATGCACATAATTCTAATTGATGAACCTAAATGATTCACTAATCATGCGCCTTACAAGCAATATAAATCAAAACTATCAGTTTTTGGTGATCCGCATCACATTGATCGTTTTTACCAATTACCTTTACTCTGGAGTAATTAACTACTCAAGTTAATTGCCAATGATTTAGAAATCTTAAATGTCTAGGTGAAGAATTCAATTATACTAGTATAACACCACATCAAATCATTTATTAGTTAACTCATAAATCTTCCATAGAAAGATTTGTTAACTCTGCAAGTATATGTCAAACAATACTTGATCATATGTTTATGTTCACCGACTAGGTTAAGTGCACCAAATAACTGTAGTAACCAGGAATACACAGTAGATTCATACAAGATTAATCGTGCACATATGTGCATAATGTCACTATGACCCAGTACATAAACACAATCTTATCTGGCAGATTCCTCCACCATATGTTACTCACATATCTCAATGAGATCTTGTAACTCAGCTTATAAAAGAATTTCTATTTCTCATGAGTAAATAACATATCTGAAAAATCTCTGAGACGAATAACATTCATTCTCAACAGTTTTCTATTCTCATTTACCTCTAATTACAAAATTTTTCCCACTAATTCAACCCCTCTCTGATCCTACTACTTAAACTAAGATTAGGTTGACCCAATATAGAACTCTCAGACTTAAATTCTAATCAAACTTACTTCTATTCCAATCGAAATGGAATTAGTAACCTTTGACCTTTTACTGTACTACTTATAGATAATGATTCAAATATCAAACCTGTTCTAGTTCCAAACGGTCCACACAATCCCTAGAGGATTTCTCTTATTCAAAAAAGTTCCAATTAGGTTTCTTACTCTGAATTTATCTGAAATTACTTTCAGACCAAATATCATTTCTATACCACAACTGGTTTTCTTTCGAAAGCTATGCAACCAACAGATCCCTAGATAGAATATTATCCCATCACTTCACCCCTCCTTTTAAGTAAATTTATCAATTTCCATAAAAGTTAACTGGAAATATGACATATGAAAAAATCCAAATCCATGAAAAGTCAGTAAGTGCATTCCACAAAAGGATTCACTTAATTACAAACATGACTTTTCCTTCAAATATTTTCAACCTGAGTGACAGAACTATCATTTCTCTTAATCCATTTATGCAAGAGAGTTATCCAAGGTTTAAGTCATTGAACCACTTTGACTTTAGAATTTATCTGACTTCTAAGTCTATTTACACAAGTAATAATTTATATGACATAACAGTCTTTCAGAAGAATAACTTCATGCTGGAAAGAATCATATAAATAAGTTTGATATCTATATTCAAGAAATTACTAACAAATAAAGGATTAATTAAGAAAACGAAAAATAGATTTGAGGGCCTCTGATTTTGTAAATAATGAGATACCACATTGGGATCTAGATTAAACCTCGAAATTTTCCAAAATACCCCACATTTGATCAAACGACTTTATTTTTCCCATATCGTGACTAGGTACTAAAACACACCATTGATCATCAGATCTTTACAGTCCTAGATTTCCCTTTCCAAAATTGCCTGGCAAAGTTTATTAATGTAAATTACCAAAATAATTTTATTTTCTGCGCAAAAAATGCGCTTTTATTTCTGCTCCCACTATTTCTGATGCTTAACCATTCTATGTACATTACAATTTGTAGTTCATTAAAAATAGTGTAACTATTTAAAGATAGCTTCGATTGAGACAAAAAAAAAAAAAATTATACCGTTGGAAAGGGCTCAATGAGAGCTCTCCAACGACACCCTAGATGGCTACTTCCGAGCAACCGTTTGAAAGTTATAGCATTTTAGAGTTTGAAAAGACCCAATACTACTTCTGTGCACGTATAAAGGACCCTTTTAACCAAATATCGTTGAATTGTGTCGGACAAAATAGAGAGATAGCATAGCCAAAAGAGAGAGATGTAGCTAACTACATCTTTGTATTAATAAATTAGAAAGAGGGAGACAACCCATTACATAGGTGAGAGAGACACGGTTTTGAAGGGATGCGTCGTTTCGGGACCCTCTCACTTTAACTAGCTATTTAGCCATGTGTGAATGTGCACATTATTGTTCTTAACACATGCAGGGTACCATAGGAAAGCTCTCGTCGAGCGCTTTCCAACGGGTTTTTTTTTTTTTTTTAATGAATTGAAGCTACAATTGAAAAGTTATACTTATTTTAATGATGAATTTTATATTATACTATAACATGTCATCTTTGCGGGCTGCCCTCGACGCCAAATTAGAGTGTTATTAAGAAAACTTATTTTTCACTTTTAATGAGCTATGTTACATATATTTCAAATTTGAGTGTTTTGATTGGTCCATGCGTAAGAAAAATTTGATAAAAAATATAGAAAAAATCTTTACAAAGGGTCTGTTTTGAATTTAGAACTCTTGTAATGATTTCTTTTGTCAACCTCTCCACTTTTCATTGCATATTTAGGTGTTGTTGCTAAGCAACATATCAAAATAAAATCATCATTGGTTTTAGTTCTCATAATTGTTTTCATTTATAGTAAAGAAAAAAGATTTAATATTAATGATTATTTTTGTTTTTAGTGTTGGATATTATATTGTATTTATGTAATGTTAGTGTGAAGCATCATATTAGTCAATATAACATATCATGGGTTTGCACCTATAAACTTTCACTAGAACTTATTTAGATTTACAACAAAGAAAATAAGTTCATCATGCTAATGGAATGGAATTCTTAGCTAGCCAACCTATTTCCAAGGCATTCACCTTTTATTTCTTCCAAACTGGGGCCTCTCCTAATCTTCTTTGATAGGAGATCTCTTGTCTTTTCTCTGTGACCTTCCTGGTGAAGTATAAGATAAGTCATGATCACCGAGATGTTACATATCTAATTGTTTGTAGTCACATTAGGCTAGGTAACTAGTTTCATTCACAAATAAAAACCATTCAAATTTAGACCTAGTGGTATGAATGGGACAGCCAACCATCCCTTACCAAGTAATTTTTAAAGCAGCCTGAAATTTGAATGGGTAATATCAATTTCTAAAGAAGAAAGCTATCTTTGGCCAGATCGCAACAAGCATCGTATACGTCGTACCAGGACGAGAGGGGACAGACACTGAAATTCTAAATTGATCCAGCTGCTCACGTAAAGATGAGAGGCCTCTCTTTTTACACTGCAGTCTCTGGCATCTGCGACTTAGAGCCATGCATGCAAATGCTGCAGGCACAGATGGCAATGGTAGCTGATCAATTGAAGATTGATCAGCGATCAGCTACTGCAGTCCTACGGCTCTCTCTCTCTCTCTCTCTCTCTCTCTCTCTCTCTCTCTCTCTCTGTGCATGGGGTGGTCCAGTACTCCAATGTCCGAAAGAGGACGGCCCGGGCATGGGCATGGAGTTCTTCTACACGCATTCAAAAGCAGACGGCAGCAGAAGGCCGGGGGAAGTAGCAGAAAGGCAAAATACTAAAATGGATGTGGACTGAGTGCTTAGGTTGAGCCCTGGGCAGGTACCTGTTTCGTGTGGACCACCACGACCATAGTGGATTATGAGTTAAAGCACAAATACCCGAGGGCCGCCGGTGGGCGTGGTGGAAAGATCATCTGATGTAGGGCGTGCTTGTTGTCCGGAGCCCGCGACTGTGACATTTGTTCTTCTACATGCCCGGCACGGGCCCGGTCTCTTGGCTATCCAGATGTTTCGCGACGCAGACGGCGGACAATTAAGATCACTGCTCCGTCATCAGTGGGACTACGCTGATGTTTACTATGGCGCAATGCACATATCAGCATGGAATCATGCACTGTAGTGCTTGTGCCTACAGTATTTATGAAACATAATTCCCAGCAGGCTTATCTTGTAGATTCTATTTAAATTCGTTTAATATTTTTGAGAGTGATCCTGGAAATTACTTAAACTGAATCGATCAAGAATCAATCTTGCAATACAAAAACAGGTTATTTTCTAATACATATTTATGATGTGGTTGAATCGTACTACATACGTAGCATCAGGAAGTTGAACGAACGGTGGACATCACGCATCTCCTTACATCACTGTATGTATCGAACATTTGAACATGTACCGTCAACAGATTAATTGCTGATAGATACATAATTCATGTTCTCGCTCTCTAGTGACTAGTCTCTCCACTGTACCGAGCTGTCCCCAAAACGCTGGTGCCGTCGATAATTTGTCCTGAGACATTTTAAAGCTTCGCCATCTTAAACGTTAGCAGTCGAGTACTGCCTAGAGGTGATTGAAACTGGTATTTTGAATCAGTGACCAGGACGCATCCTTCTATTGGAACATATGTCTTTGATTCACTGCCGTCCCAGACTGCAGTCGGTACTCTTCTGCGACTTTCTGCTAACGTAAAGGCTCCCTATCAACTGCTAATTGGGCTCTTTTTCTTCTGCCACTCTTCACTCTTCACTCATCATCATCCTACCTCCTGAATATACTCATTGGCAATCCTCGCCACGAATGGACCACAACCAACACAAGGTTCGAGAAAGGAACGAATGCGACAAATCCTCCGAGGACCACTCGTACATGAAAAATGCTCTCACTCCTAATTCAGCTGCTTTTTCCAACTCTCTCTCACTCATGGAAAGCCTTCATACATGAATTGAAACTCCTTTTCGCGATCAGAGAACCTACCCCACGACGGACGTAGCCCAAGGCCTGGGGACGTTCTCAAATTTACCACCAGTATTCCTGTTCTTTGTCTCTTAGAAAGGGTTATAGACATGGTCAGTTAGTCCTTTTCTCTTTGTAACTCTGGAGTCTGCAACTATTAATGCTTGAAAAAATGGGCAATTGATCTAGAATATCAAATGGGTTTAATCAGTTTGTAAATCCCATTTTAAAAGTTGGTTTTTCATGAGCACTATTGCCACACCATAAGAACCTTTTCTTCCTTGCATTGCTTAAATTTACCTTGGAAAAGCAGTAAACTATTTACAACTAATTGCAACATATCGTGCATTTTCCATTATTCTTATGGCGGCCTTTTCATGCACCAATGACTGCCTTTTCCATTGTTCACCCATTGCTTCATTCTCTCTATAATGGTTGAGGTCATTAATGCTATAAAGCCCATGTGTGTAATGCCATTGGCTCAATAGGAGAGTTTTCCAGATTCTAACATTTTAAAAAATACACCAAGAAGTTCAAAAATGGGTAAACGAGAACATATATAGATGTAAAAAAAACACATCACAAGTTTCTCACGTGTAATGCTTTGGAGTTGCTATGGAGGTCAAAGTTTACAAGCCACACACACTAGAAGGCGTTTAACCAAAATTATTAGTTTTGTGAATGTGATCTCTCAAACACGTGAATATGTATGTTTTTTGGACGTGTTAATGTTCCAAATGGAGTCGATGCTACATAAACTTTCTTGACAATCTCAAATGAGTAAAAGTGAAGATTGCTAAAAAAGATCAAAATGAGACTTACCTTCCCAATGTTTATTGATGATCATCCTTGCCATTACACCATTCAACACGACAATGCAAAGAAGATTTCAAAGTTTGTTACAAGAAGAGCGTACACCCTTTGCATTACAGATATTCCTTATAGCTTCAAACTCAAAGAGTCTCTACATGATGAGACACCCTTCAAATACACGGAGGTGAAAGAAGTCATTGCAGGTTTTATGGAGGTCACTACTGGTCCACTCTAGATAGTAGTGATATTTCACTCCAGCTGGCAACAAGTTGGTGTCCACAAGGCCTTGTTAGAGGTATGCAATGTTGGCATCGAGAATGTGGTTTGGTAAGTAAACTTTTTGATGTTTTTACTTTTGCTAAATTTATTTATCTTTTCAAATAAAATTATGTTTCTTTGTTACCTTACCCATGTCATTAAATGTTTGCAAATTCAAACCAAATGTAAGAAATTTTGGTGGTGCTCGCCTCTACAACACAGTTGAATACATAAGCATTGGCTATATGTCAATTAATGGCAAGAGGTCAATGCTGCATTACAACTGGCTCTCAAAAAATTTCAATCACTTCGATTGTCTGTGGCAGTGATGAAGAAATTGAAGAATTTGATGATTTTGCAGCCTCTAAGGACAGCACATCAGCATGCCAAGCGTCTCGTTGGGAAAAAAAAAATTCCGGCGAGACGCTTGGCATGCTGGCGTGCTATCCTTGGAGACTGCAAAAATTAAAAAATTGAATATTTTTTTTTACTTAGTGGGATTTTTAACTATGTATTAAATGGCATTCTTAATAATAAACATAAAAGTATTAGCATAAAAAGGTGGCACACCTTTTTGTTGAATGATGACAAGGAAGAAACTTGTAAAACGCGCAAAAACTTTACTTGAAAAATGCCTCCATCAAACTGAGAGATCTCACTCCAAAACTGCATCTGAGAAAAAAAATCTTTTTGGACCCTTTTCATGCCTCCCCAATCGATGCGATCAAGAGGGCAAAGAAGGGGCTTGGATCTCCAACTGGGTGAGTATCGATGTAGTATGGGCTTTGATCCAATGGGGAGAGGGATAAATTACAAGCCTAAGATGGAATCTAAGCCTACCAAGGGTGTCAATCTTGGTGTTGGAGCTAAAGGTGGAAAGGCTTAGATTTGGATGTGGGATTCTCTCTTGCATTCTTCTCTTTTTTTTGGGGTTTTGGGTTTCAGTTTGATCCTCTTCCTGGATCTTGGTTTCTTGGCTTATGTAGGCATTTATGGCTCTAGATCTTCTCCTCTTGAGGTTGATCTTCTCAAGGGAGGTGAACAATGTGGATTAGTTGGATGAAGGCAAGTGCTAATGATCATTCTAGAATGTGATAGCATGATTAAACAACAACAAACAAGCATTCATCATCCACAATCAATCATTCACAAGCAAATAGGACTTCATAAAAAGCAAAAATGGTTCGAGGAGATACTCTCTCTCTCTCTCTCTCTCTCTCTCTCCTTCTCAATGAAAAGTGATTACAAAATGGTGTCACATCCCTCTTTATAGACAAAGCTAGGTTTAGGGATTTTTGTTCACCCAAAAGCCATGTGCCATAAGAACTTGACTTAATAAAAAGTTTTAAACAAAATTACATTTTAACTACTAGGGACCTTTTCCATTTTAGGCCGATTAGAGTGCTTTTATTTACATCGCCATAAAATATGTTGGTGAGACGCTGGGCTTTGTTTCTGCTCGTTGGCCGGTCCATGACTTGTCGATTTCTCTAACATTGGCGTTCCCATTACATATGGATCCTGGAACTCCTCGGTGATTTGTCGATGCTCTTTAACATAGTTTGGTGGCTCGACTCCATTTCTTGATATTCGTTAGGCTCTTTTAGTACCTAGAATCCATTAGAAGAATTTTCTAACATGCCCCCACTACGAATTTGGTGACAGTCCCTTGGCACTTGTGTATGTCTTTGCGTTGGTGGGCCTCACTTGGAGTGTAGCAACATGAAACTCCATGAATGAGCCTCCATCACCATCTTGCCATAAGAGATTCTCAACACTTGAGAACCTATGTGTAAATGATTGACATAATGAACTTTCCTCAACTTCATTTCCATCAGCAAAGTCATCCAAGAATACTAGTCCATCCTCAAGAACAAAACAATGAAGAATCATCATAACTTGACAATTTTCATACATTAACATGACATTACTCAAATGTGAGATAGAATGAGTAAAGTAGGATATAAGAACACATTTTTGTTGATCTTTTTTCTTTAGAAAAGTTTTCAAACACCTACAGAAATAGATCCTCATTTCTTGACCTTTGAGTTCCATCGTCATGCCTTTTTCTAGCTCCAAATTATTAATTTTTAGTTGGTTTTGACGAAACAAAGACCAACCATATACTCTTTCAAAATTACATCATAACCTCTGATAAAAACACTTCTTGCAGATTAAAACCTCTATAAAACCAACATCTCAAACATGTAATTGAGATCATAAAAGACTACACCAAAAGCCCCTACACTAATCATAGTGAAGTCCATTTCACCACCATAAAATAAATGAGACCGAGGCTATGATCCTCCAACATGAAGTAGAATAGTTGAAGATTAGTGTCAAACCTTATATTTGCTGCCCTTTTGAGTTCTTTTGAATCCTAAACAAGCACACAATCAAGAATACACATGCAAGAGTCTCTTTTAGTGAACAAATCATAAAAGATAGAAGACTCCTATTCTTGAGTAGCTTGTCTGTCAAGAATTGATAATGTGAATGGAGAAGAGAGAAGAGAAATAGTTGCGGAATGACTCTCCCATTATTATGGGCTGCTATGTGCAAGAACAATCTAAAAGAATGTAAATGCTAAGTTATAATCATAGATCAAGCGCTCTGCCCAACATGATCTTAAGAAATCACTTCATACTAAAAAACAAATGCATGAGTATAGTCCACCGAAGAGATTAGAAACTGTGTGAGGTATTACTGGAAATCAGATTCAATAAGAAGCTCAATTCTGAAAACGTAGATTGATGTGTTGAAAAGAGCAAGTTCCTAAAGCATCAAAGACAACCATTGTTTGATTAGAAACTGAGGAGTCATAGACGTTCGTGTTATGATCAGAGAAAAGCGTAATGCTGTTATATTACACTGAAGCACAACAATAAGTTACAACCAAAATGGCAACATAACTTGGAGGCTCAAAATCATTCATCTCATGGACGGAGCATCAGATAGAGTGTGCTGAGATTATCTATTTATAGATTACATCCATGTATTAATCACAATAAATATTTGTCATCTAACTATATAAGTCATGTACTTTGGAAGTATTTGACTTATGATGACAACTATACAATGTGTACATGGTCAGACGATTCAGGATCGCTGATGTGAATAAGATCGTCGCATTTTCTCTTGCTTCACATTTTTGTCACATTTTCTCTCACTTCATATTTTTCGCACATTTTCTCTCACTTTGCATTTTTTGCAAAAACCCCGAAGGTGTTTTGAAAATAGTTAAAAAGCTGAAGTGACTGTGGCAAAAGTCCCAAACATGACAAAATAGTCGGACTTCGGTTGATGAATGAAATTGTCGAAGAAGTCGGAGACTTTGATGTCGAGTGACTTCATTGTTGAAGAAGTCCAGGGTGATCAGGCCTTCGATGTTCTTCATGATGCTTTGACATTCGAATGTAGAATTAGACGGGAATGGATACCCTTTGATGTAGATTAGCCAAAAAGTCGATGAAGTCGACTTTTAAATTGTTCGGCTGATACGATTCGACTTTGTGTAGAAATTACAAGTTGTCGAATTGTTTGTAGAAACCTGTGTATTTTACCAAGCATTGTTCTGCACACCAAATGAGAGTAATTTTGCATATGAAAACTTTATGATTCATGCAGGTATTAGATAAGCAAACCCAAAAGAAATTGCATCTGATTCTAGATCAAATGTGCAGGAAGAATCTTAAACAAAAAATAGAAATTGTATTAACCAAGGAGACAACTGTGGACTAAATTTCCAACAGTCTCCCTTAAGGTCACGGTTGGTGCCTTGGTATCTTCGTTAGCTTCATCATGTTGAAAAATTTCTGATGCTTGATCTTGGGAAGTGCTTTGGTGAAGACGTCTATGGCCATTTCTATTGTGGAGTAGTATTGAAGGATCACTTGCCCTGACAAAACTTTTTCCCAAATGAAATGATACTAGATTTCTATGTGCATAGACTTGCCATGACATGTTGCAATGTACTCTATTTATGTCGAAGAAAGCGCGACTGATTTCTACTTCCTTGAGTTCCACGAAATCGGTCCCCCTGCCATATAGAAACAGATTCCGGAGGTAGATTTTATGGTGGAGACTGTTCCTCCCCAATCTGAGTCGGAGTAGTCTCGCAGGACGAGTGGGTCGATAGCATTTCCATCATAGCATAGAATGTGATCTAAACTTCTCTAAATATATCTCATCACTCTCTTTAATGCTTTTCCAATGAGAGATCCTAAAATTAGACATGAATTGACTTACCATGCTAAAAATGTATGCTAAATCTGGTCTAGTACACAGCATTGCATACATCAAAGATCCTATAAGTGAAGGATAAGGGTACTTTGCTAAGTCAAGTACTTCACTTTCAGAATCAACACAAGAAGGTTTAGTGAATACTATATTTGGATCCATTGGAGTGTACCTAGATCAGTCATGTCAAATTCCTTTGATAGATCTCTCTTAGAAGTGTGCAGTAGGAAAGTGTCATTAGCCAAAGTAAATGTATTATCTACGTAAAGAGCTATATGAATGGAATGGAAACCTATGTGCTTGGAATAAATGTTACAGTCAGCTGAATTGCTTGCAAGATTCCAATTGAATGAGATAAGAGTTGATTCTATCGAACCATGCTCTTGCGGCCTACTTCAGACCATAGATTTCCTTGTGCAGCTTGCACACTTTGTGCTCTTGGCCTATGACTTCAAATGCTTCCGGTTGAAAGGTATACAGCTCCGTTTCAACATTGTCGTTGAGAAACTTTGTCTTGACATCCATCTGGTGCATTTCGAGGTCTTTAGCGGCTGCTAAAGCAATCAGAGTCCTAATTAACTACATTTTGACAACAAGTCTGAATTTTTTTTGATAATCTACTCCTTGGACTTGAGTGAATCCTTTAGCCACTAGCCATGTTTTCCACTTTACAATGGAACCATCAGAGTTGATCTTCTTCTTGAAGATCCACTTGTTGTCAATAACTCTCTTGTGAGTGGGGATATAATGGAAGCTCCTTAGATCCTGCTTACAACTCCTAAATACAAAAGGATAACACACTGTGGAGAAACCACCCAACCAAGTCGAAGCATCCAATCAATCTCTAGAAGCCTCACCCCCAAGCCAAGGAACAAAAAACATGAAAGTAGAGTGAGAGCCTGGTAATGAATCAAGAAGCATGATGTGTAGTAGGACGAGTTTGGACCTCTTATATAGAGCCAAAAGCATCTTGAGAGCCCTATGTTCCCTATACATAGATTCACCTAGAATAGAGTCCTATGCATGGACCAACTATTCATAGAATTGCTATTGATAACTCTACACATGCATACATTGTCTCATACCTTGTCTAAACTCCATTTAGTGTGTTTTGGGCCTCACAAGGATATTAGTTACTTTCAGGTCACGTCCAGTATGACGTGGCATAAGTAACAGCTTGTTTCAATGGAGTACCGTGTATCCAAGACTAGGAGTATATTGCATCCTATGTGCTGGTCATGGACATAACATTCTTCCCTCCTTAAACTATTTCTATCTTTAGAAACTAAAATTCGAGAAATTCTTCTTTATACTATCAACTCTCTCCCATGAATCATCATCCTCAATACGACCCTTCCACCGAATTAAGCACTCAGAGATAGAACAGTTTCTCAATTGTTTATCTCTGGTTTTGAGCACTTTCTCAGGTTCCAAAGGTACAATAAGCGATAAATCTTCCAAATGGGATAAATCCTCATCTGATCCAACTGTATCACCATCATGTAAACTTAGTTTCAAACGACTTACATGAAATACTGGGTGTGAAGTCAATTTTCCTAGAAGATCGAGTTCATATGCCAAAGAACCAATTCTATGTACAATCCTGAAAGGTCCACAATAACGGGTAGACAACTTATAATGCTTCCATGTACATAACAATGTCTTAGAATCTTTTGGAGTCCTAAGATATACATAGTCATCAACTTTAAAATCTCTTGGAAATATCTTAATATCGGTATAATGTTTAGCTCTATCCTGAGCACTTCAGATACTATCCTTACCCACTTGCAACATTTCTTGCATATCATGCAAAAAATCAGCAACCTTTTGGATCTTAACAGACTTCGTCTCAACATTTACTGAAGATCTAGGTTGAAAACTATACATAAGCATAAAAGGACTGTAACCTATAACAGATTGTTTTCTACTATTATATACAAACTCAACCAGTGGGGGATAATCTTCCCGATGAGATTGCCTGTGAGAAACATACGTCCTCAATATATCTTCCATAGTTTGATTAGTCCTTTCTGTCTGGCCATCTGATTTAGGATGATCAAAAGAACTCAAACTCAAAGAAATTTCCAGTTTCTGGAATACTGCTGACCAAAAGTGACCTATGAACTTAAAATCTCTATTAGTAACAATGTCACTTGGCAGACCATACAATCGAAATAATCTTTCAACAAAGATCTGGGCTAAATCAGAAGCCTTTATAGTTGACTTGACTGGTATGAATGCAGCTAACTTAGTTAGCTGATCCACCACAATCCAAATAGAATCATTTTGTTGTTGGGTCTTTGGAAGTCCAACTACAAAATCCACATATATGCTTTTCCATTTCTTATCTGGGATATCTAACGGATGCAACAAACCTCCAGCCTTATGGCGTTCAGCCTTTGCTAGTTGATAGGGCTTGCATTTAACAACATATGACTTGACATATGGCTTGAGCTTTGGCCTAATATTCCCTCTTAACCAAGTCCAGAGTACTGTGTATACCGGGATGTCCTACACAGGGTATGTCATGACATTCAAACAAAATCCTCCGTTTGAGCTCATCATCACCGAGTACGCAAACTTCTCCATTTCGAAATAGTAATTCATCTTGAAAGGTGAACTGTTCCACAATCTTCTTATCTTTTTTAGTTAGTTGAGTCCTCTGTGTTTCTGACTCAACACTATCCACATTTCTTCCGGTCTAAACAATGTTTCAAATGTGACCAAAATGGGAATCGGATTCATATTTTCCTCTCAGCGAAAGATATGGATCCGTAGAAATCTGGGTAAATGACAACTCGTTCAGTTCACCGATCCGACTAAGAGCATCTGCAACTTGATTAGAGCTGCCTCTTATGTAACGGATTTCATGATTGAATTCTTGCATCAATTCAGCCCATCGAGCTTTTCTCCCCCAAAGATCATGCTGATTACAAAAATACTTAAGAGGCTAGTGATCCGTATACACTACAAACTTACTACCATACAAGTAGTTTCTCCAAGTTTTAAGTGCATGGATTACAACAAACAATTCCTTTCCCTACGTAGTATAACGCAACTGAGGACCAATGAATTTTTTGCTTTCAAACGCTAGTCGCCTATCCATTTGTAATAGAACTGCTCCAACTACAACATCACTTGCGTCTGTTCTCACGATGTAAGGTAAATATGGATATGCAATTTGTAACACGGGAGCTGAAACAATCATTGTTTTAAGTTTCTCAAAACACCGATTCAATTCCTCGTTCCAAACAACAGGCGGACTAGGTTGATTCCTCTTTTTCTTTTTATTAACAATTCATTTTGTCAGATTATTAAGCGGTGCTGCTATCTTAGCATAATCCTCAATAAATCTCTTGAAGAAAAGTTTAAAACCTAAAAAAGACTTTATCTGCCTCATAGTTTCTGGAATTGGCCACTCAATCAGAATCTTGATTTTATCCTCGTCAATCTTGATCCCATTTACTGTGATCTTATGACCAAGATAAAGCAACTCTTGCTTAAAGAATTCACACTTGGACTCTTTAGTATAGAGTAACTCCTGACAGAGCTTCATCAAGATGATTTTTAAGTGTTCTACGTGTTCCACCAAGGATTTATTGTAAACGAGAATGTCATTTAAGAATACTACCACAAACTTCCCCAAATATGGACGAAATAAATCGTTCATCATTTGCTGGAACGTTGTTGGGGCATTCGTTAATCCAAATGGCAACACTAGAAATTCATAATGACCAAATCTAGAATGAAATCCTGTCTTTTGGACATCTTCTGACTTATTCTTATTTGATGGTACTCTGTCCTGAGATCTATCTTGGTGAAATACCGTGCTCCACCCAAGCGATCTACAAGGTCATCCATCTTGGGTAATGGATATTTATTCTTTATAGTCACTTTATTAAGCCCCTTGTAATCCACACATATCCGAAAACCTCCATCTTTCTTCGCTTTAAGAAGAACAGTAGCCCCCCATGGTGATTTACTAGGTTGTATATGTCTCATCCTCAGATAGTTTTCTATTTGATTTGAGATCCTGTCTCCTCTTTCTGAGAGAACCTATAAGGTTGTCTAGAGACAGGTTGACTTCTTGGAATTAACTCAATCCTGTGGTCTACTGACCTAGACGGTGGTAAACCATGAGGTAATTCAGATGGAAAAACATCCCTAAATCCATTTATGATCTGTTCTATCACTGCCTGTTCATGATCTAAATTTACTGAGTTAAGAATTGCTGAGTTTTACAACCATTTAGATTCATTTCAAGAACATCCACAACTAGAATAGCATAAATTGAAAAAACTTCATACTCAGAATAATCCAATGTTTTCATTTCATTAATTGTAGAAATCTGATCCAAAGGACGTACAAAATTACTACCAAATAATGTAACTACCTTATCACCCTCCTTGAAAGTGAGAACATGCTTCTCAAAATCAATTAACAGAGAGGGCAATTTACTAAATAACTATTCGTAACCTAAGGCTAAATCAGTACGAGCTAGGTCTAAAACATGAAAATTAACTAGTTCTATGTGTCCTTGCATCAAAACTGGGAGCTTCAAGACTTTTACGTTCCAAGTCTCCAACTCTGCTCCTGAAGCTAGATAAACTTTATATCTATGATTGTTGACTTCAGTTTCCAAGCCGAGTTTCTGCACAAGACGAGAATTAATAAAATACTTACTTCTTGATCTTTAACTGTGCCAATTAAACGAAAAAGTTCATTAGGCAAGAAAGAAGTAGTACTAAAAGAACATTCACACTCACAATCAGTCAAGTTAATTTCCAAAGTCTCACCATTGCCTCTTGGGATTTCAATCATGTGAGCAGACCCTTTCTTCCTTTCTGGACAAAATTTCATCATATGTCCAGGCTTCTTACAGACAAAACATAAGTCTCCTCTTTTAGCCTTTTCCCAGGACATAGATTTCTTGAATCTCTTTCTCTTCGGCTTCCTGGATTCTGATGCTGCTTGATCTAATTCGTCAAAGTATTTTGCTTGATCTGGACCGCGCTTCTTAACCTTCTTGGTTTTCAAAGTGGTTGGAATTTACGCAAATGGTCCGCGTCATCAGCAACTACGAAAGCTTTTTTGAAAACTTCCACAAATGCATCCCAAGTAGTTGGCTTCACTGGTAAATCTCGCCACCACGATGACGCTTTGCCACGTAAGAACATCATGACACTTTCAATTTTCTTCTCATCAGAAACACCGTGCAGATTGAAGTAACTACTCACTTGGCCAACCAGTCCTCGACGACCTCAAGTTTTTTCTCCTTCTTCTCGCCCACATAAACCTCCGGTTGAAAACCGAGATTGGGTGGACATCAATTTGACTTGATTCAAAAGAACCTCCATTTGTTGATCTCTTATCAGATTACGATTGTTCATATCATTAAGTGTCGTACTCAACTGCTAACAAATCACCATATAAGATGGCGCACTTGGATTTGTAGCTTGATTTGAAGTTTCTTCGGCCATCTCGATATATCTATCCTAGAAATTACTAAATTTAGTTAATATCTGATCAACTTATAGTGAAGTAATGTTGACCAAAAATTGATTGAAATTGACTCCAGTATGGTCAAATCACTATTTTTAGTAAATTTTATAGACATTACAAGAAACTGAAAAAAACTCAAAATTTCGAGTTTTTCCCACTTTTAATTTTTTTTAAAAATTTTACGTTTTCTAAAAATTCATAAAAAATCATAGTTAGTTATTAAGCACAAAAGAAATCAATTATGAAACAGAATGAATTAGAATGAAACAATTGCATTAGAATACTGATTTCAACATGCTATTAAGAAAGAAAGAGTTTACCTCCAAACTCACGATCTCCCAGTCCACAGAATGGGGAACATCTGTAGGAATATATTCACTTAAATATGGCAAATATATATCTACATCCTTATGCGTATTTTTTGCCGAATTCATCTTGACACAAAATCCTTTGATACTATTATTTACAGATCTCTTGATAGAGATCAGGTTTAAACTCCAGTGGTCATTACAAAATAAGACTAAAAGTATTTTAGCGGCAATTCTGAGAACTATTTAAATTGAAAATATCAATGTTAATGCATAAAACAGGAAGAAGCACTTAATATATCTTATTTGGTATGATAAGGAATGACCAGATACTTTGTTGCTAGTGTGAATCCACTTATCAGACACTGTGACAATGTGTCATTATTCTCCTTGAAGGCCTGGAGCAGAAAGCTACTCAGCACCAGCAACTCGTTGGATGAATATCTTGCAATGTTAAATTGCAAGAGTGTCAGCCCGGACTCTATCACAAGATCACTGATAGAAGTCCGTCTGTCTTTGGATCCAAGCAATCTGAAACTCTAAAATTAATACTAAAATCAAATTCATCTAGTCTAAAACAAAAAGGAGTATCAATTTTATCTATAGCATCCGATATGTCTTTCTCAAATCTAAGATACTCATCCGAATCTATATATGTATAAAAATTTGGAGGAGGAGGATGAGGTGGATGTGTAGTATCTACAGGAATTAAAGCAGTATCCAAAACAGTTGTAGCTATATTTACAGCATTATCAACAACAGTGTTATCTACAATTGATTCCGGGTCAGGTTTCACAGAATCTGTGGTGTCTATGATATTTTCTTTCTTTGGAGCTCTCTTGGGGGCACTCTGCTTCCTAGGATGCTTCGTAGGAAGATCAGTCCTATCTACAGGTGTTGGTCTGGGAGCAGAAGGCTGAGATACATGCAACCTACAGAACCTATCCCTCATTCTCATCAGGAGCTGAAAATCCTTGGGCATTATTGTGACTCTCTTGGAATGAATGGCAAGCAAAAATGAATCTTAAAAAAAAAGACTAAGGTAATCTTCAGCAGCCTCCTGAAGGCACTGAAGAGCACTGGGTGTAAATCTGACCAGCTGTCCGAGATCATTTCTTGTTATGTTTCGGCCAGCACGGTAGAATGGAGCCCTTGGGATCAACAACACAATTGATCTCTAGTACTTGTGTATCTCAGAGACCCACCTGCTGCGGTTGCACGTTCTATGTCTAACAGGAGGGGTAATGGCCACCGTAGGGGCTGAGGATGAGCCAGGAGAGAAGAAGTCCCTCCTGGTCTGCTTTCTCCTATCCATGGATTTGTACTATGCAATAGCAGACTTGCGCGCGACAGGGAGGATGAGAACGGAAGGGTGATAAAAATCTCGCAGAGGACCGATATGTACGGAAGGAACATACGATATATTGGACCTGTGCAAGCTGAATATAACAGAAAAAAATTAGTTCTGAAAAAATGTGCACAAGTGCGATATAGGGGGACATGTAGGCAGGTGTATCGGACCTGTGCGCATGAAAGGCGGTGGGTGGAAATTCGAGTGTGAAGGACGCGCAAGAGTGCGATATGTGGAGCGAAAAAAAAAAGTGAAAAAAATTCATCGAAGTTTGTGATTTTATATCCTGGTTCTCACGTGCGAAAGAATGTCCAATCACACATGTGGGAGTTGTACAAACAAATGACAGAGTAACACGTGTCACGTTGTCACTTTACACGTGTGGGATTTGTATGAGCAAATGATAGAGTGACACGTGTTTTTGAGCACACGAATGAACACACGACACATGTCCAGTTGTCGTTTCACACGTGTCCAGGTGTCACCTCGCACGTGCCAGTAGTTGTAGTCAAATCAAAAGTAGACACGTGTCCATTGACCGTTGACCGCACGTGCAAAAATTTAGTATAAATGGCACAAAAACCCATTAATTTCTTATCTTTTTCCATTATCAAAATTCGCGGCATATCGCTCTTGGGCGTGCGCTTTGTTGACTTTGATAGTTAGTTTTCTTTCTCGTCTCCCTCGTGCACAAGTGCGATATTCACTTTATTTCGATGGCCTCTTCCTCAGGATCCTCACGAGATTCAGGCTTGAGTTCATTTCTTAGTGAATTTGGGATTACTGAAAATCTGGACTACTTCCACAGCCTATTTAGGCCATATCTACATGTTTTCAAGACTGCACAATTGAATTCTGACGTTTTTTATCAACATTATGTTAGATTCAGAGATATACTTAGTAAGCCTATTTTCTCCATAGGTTCACTCCAGTACATGCATTATACTGATCTGGTTCACTTCTTCCCAGCTTTCAGACATTGACTGGATAGAATGTTCACCAAATTGTGTGATCTTTTCAAAAGCAGTTCACTGTGTTCTTATTGCAACAAGAAATGTCGATTGGTTGAATATCAGAGTGGTTTCGTACTTTTCCTGTTAGTTCAGATCCCAGATGATGATGAAATTTCTGTTGCTGACCCTCCCTTTTCATCATCCTCCGTTCAGTTAGTTATTAAGGACATCAGTCACTTTCTTAACGACACTCCTGCTAAGAAAAGTGACTTCATAAATATAAATATTGATTCTCTACGCGATTCTTTTATTGGCCAAAATACATCTGCTGATGAATCCAACCCTACAGAGGATTCTAAATGTCCATTCAATTTGCCTGTATATTATATTAATGACAATGTATATTTTACTATTGCTGATTTATGTAAATTTTTTGACTATCGTGAAGACGAAGGTTCTATGTTTATTATCCGGCACAATTTTCGAATTCTCCGACTTCGTAGATTTTGAAATAGATAATCTTGTTGCTGGTATTGATTTTGATGATGAGGAGGGAATTATGACTGGTGAAGAATGCTTCACTAGGACTTTATCAAATATAGCTGAGGATGGGAGAGGCAGACCATTTACAACCTTATAATTTTTATTTTTTAAATAAGTGTCTAATGTATTTAAATGACTAATGCTTTATGTTGGTATTGACAGTTTGTTCTTGATCAATACACCATTGACAGTGTATATAAGTTTCGACAAGATCTGATCAAGACATACGTTTCTAATGGCGTACATGTGGTTCTTCCACAATTAGAGATGGGAGATGATCCACAAATTTTGGCCCGTCCATATTCTACTGTAGCAATACAAATTTTGCCCCCTCCCGATACTGTTGCAGCTTCACAGATTGTGGTTGCTCTTGTCTCTACTATTCCTACATTGTTGGCTCCTCCAGATACTACTACTGCAGCTCCATATTGACAACTGAAGAAAAATTTCAAAGAGCATAGAATGCTGATCTCATAGTGTACTTGGAGAAGGGTGTAGATGTCCTTCTGAACATTGTGGATCAAGAGTAGTCGAAGAGCTAACAATTGTAAAAGCTACTTTATTTGTTGTATATACTACTTCAATATAGAGGTACATGTACATGCCTTGAGCATACCCAAAAAAATACAAGAAATCATGTATACAACCCTTTGTTGGGATTTACTTTGATATTCAAAAAAATCATTGTCACATTTCAGCTTTGTCTTTCCACAAATACTATGTGGTAGTTTCTAAATTGACAAAAAAACTAATCTTGTTTAGAACAATATTGATATTTGTATGCTGCTAATTGATCTGTAACACCATTTCATTGGTCTTGCACTATTTGGATAATTTTTCCAATATCTTTGCATTTGATTTCATTCTCCTGTCTTTTACGTATCTGCAAAAAAAAACAATTCAAAAGTTATTATAGTATTAAAAAATAGAAAAATAATAATAACGAAAACATATAGATGATGTTTTGATTCTATAGTCTATATTTCCATCAGACTTGTGATCCCAACCTTTGTCCATAAGCTCTGATAATGCATCATCTGATAGATCTGTGCAAACAAACATGGTTGAAGTTTTGTGCACTTTAACACTTGAAAAACATTCGACAAAAATACATAAAACAACAAACCAGCTCAATTGAGCAATTTTTATCATGTACTTATCTTCAAAGAGTTTCTCATATCATTCAAAAGCTTGCAACGAAATGATTTACATCCCGCAGTATCTGGAGTAATCTATTCATCACTTTTAAAACAAGGAAGTGGAATGAACTCGATCCTCCCAAAACTCCCTTGCAAATCTAGAATCCACATAGATTCATAAAAATGTGTTCCAATATCAGCAAGCTCTTTAGCAGTGCTTCCTTTATATTGTAATTTTCCGATATCAAAGTGTATCACATTTAATACACCTGCAAGAGGTCCACAGATGGCTCTCATTCATTTATATTGGATGGATACAAGTCTGCAATAAACAAATAATATGAATACAATTTCACAAAATAATAATTCAAAATCGAAAACATACAACAAAAATAATATATCCATACTCACAGTTGTATTTTTTATGATTCTAAATGTTTATTCTTTGTACATTTATCTCTGAATGCATATACACAATTTGATAGGTTTTAGGATTGGCCATTAATGTTGCATCGATTGACTCAAATTAACCTTCTTTCATCTATATTTTTAGTCCAGTTGGGTCCTTTCGGGCAGTGGTGAGCTGGAAGGGCAGGTCTCAACATCCAATAGGATTTTTCAAAGCTGTCCGACTTTTGAGGCCCTGACTAAATTAGATTTAGTATTCTGTGGTCTGTTCTGAGGTCTTCACTAAATGCTAAAATCAACTCAAAATTGTTGCATTCTAAAGTCACACAATTGTCAAATATTGTCGGCTGTTATATTCTCAAGCCTTGTCAAAGAATATATAGTGCACTGAACGACACAATTTTTTATCTACTAAATTGTACTCATCTAGTTAAAGGATGTCATTAGTGTCCAAACATCGACGTATTTGGCATCCAACCACTATTCACGGGCGTCCAACTACCCAAAATTCTGTCTGTTGTCCTTGCAAATTACAACATCCCCCCTTGGCTAAGTATCAAGGAGGGGCACCTAATGCTTGCCCTTCTTATCCCGGGAAAATACAAGGCAAAAAATATAGACATGTATATGGCTCCCTTGATTGATGAGCTAAAGATTCTATGGCAAGGAGTTCAAGTGAGCGATATATCAAGACCACTGAGACAAAGAGATTTTGTGGTGAAGGGGATTTTGATGTGGACGATGCATGACTTTCTTGGATATGGGGAATGTTCAGGTGAGATATCCTTGCTATTGGTTCGATTCATGATATTATATTAAATTTTATGTGCATTCACAAATTTTCTTGCAATTTGAACATTGGACCCACGATTAACTTGGTTGTTTTGTCTCAATGTAGGGCTCCAAACTAGTGGCTACAATGCATGTCCCGTTTGTGACGAGTATTTGAATGCACGTCACTCACAACATCTATGGAAGATGGTTTATGAGGGCCACACTTGATCGCCCTATGCATGATGGGCTAATTGGTAAACATCACAATTCCATGAAGGTACAATACATATTTGGGCCAATTAATGATACATGTCATTTATTTATTTTATGATTACTCTATTTATGTTTCTTCTAACGATATATAATCTGCATTAAATGTGTGTGCTTGTTTGTTAATATTGTAGGCAAGTGATTGGCTTCAAATTTAAAGATCCAATCAAAATCTAGGATGACTCCCTCCCGGCATTAAGAGGTTATTGATATTTCATGAATTCCCATATTGGGGAGAATTGTTGATAAACCATCTTTTGGACCCAATGCACATATTCAAGAATGTCATGAGTACAATTTGGGAGCACTTGACCGGGTCAAAAGATAAAAAAGACGCACAAGATGACTTAAAAGAAGTGGAAAAGATGGCCGATTTATGGCCACAAACGGTGGGGACTTCAATTGTCCTACCAAAGGCCCCATGGATCTTCTCGAGGAGAGAAGAGATGATTGTAAAAAAGGCAATAGCCTCATTTCGAACTCCAACATGGCACATGCGATGCCTAAAGGGTGCCTTCACAAGGGACAACAAGCTAAGTGGACTAAAGTCTCATGACTGGCATAAATTTTTACAGGTTGGCATACTTAGAATTTGCTTCAGACAGGAACACAGATCATGCTATACAGTAACACAGATAGAAAACACTCTCCATAGCAAGCTCACATAGCAACTATATTTCTCAAAATGAAATTACACTGTACATATAGTTGTTCACTCAGGCAACCCATGCATGACCCAAGTTGCCGTTGGCAAGACGCGAGTCTAGTCGACTTGCCTCGTGGCAAGGCTAACTGATCCTTATCAACTGATAGGACCCACAATACAGTAGCACAATAATTCTACTTTAATTCTAACTCTCTCCCTTAAAGTAGAGTCTACTTTTTACACAGTCATATACATAGCTTTAAAGTCAACAAACTTTAAGTACAAAAAGGTTTGATCTAAACTTATCAATCTTTTTTCCAACAAGTGGCTTAGTAAAAATATTAGCTAGTTGTTCTTCCGTACTACAATGAACAAAATAAATTTCACGACTCAGCAGCCTCTCATGTATAAAGTGATACTGGATATCAATGTGTTTGGTTCTCGCATGGAACACTGGATTCTTTGCTAGCTGAATGCCACTTTGACTATCGCTATGTAATGTCGTGGGATTTTTCTGCCTCATGCCAACTTCTTCCAAGATTTGTCTCAACCATATAGCTTCCTGTGCTGCACTACACGTTGCTTTATACTCTGTTTCTATGGTGGATAGAGCAATTGTACTTTGCTTCTTACTAGACCAGGAAAAGCAACTACCACAAAACTGGAATACATACCATGTGGTGGATCTACGATCATCATAGTCACTCCCCAATCCGCATCCACATAGCCACACAACTTAGGTAAACCATTATGCTTCCTGTAAATCAAGCCATAATCTGAAGTGCCTTTCACATAACGCAAAATGCATATAGCTGTCTTCCAATGCATTTCTGTAGGTGCTGCCATAAACTGACTTACAATGCCAACAACATAGCATATATCTAGTCTAGTCATGGTAAGGTAAATCCAGCTCCCTACTAACTGTCTATACAACGTAGCATCAAATGACTGTGACTCATCGACCTTAAAAAGCTTTTTATCTGTTTCAATAGGAGTTCTGCAATCTTGCAACCTAAACCTGTGCAACAATTCTTTGACATACTTCACTTGTGTTAAACCCACTTTGTGTCCTTTTTGCCACACCTCTACTCCAAGGCAATGATGCATCAGGCTGAGATCTGTCATCTCGAATTGTTCCATGAGGTCTTTCTTGATCATGTCTATCATCTCTTGATTATTTCTCGTAATAATCAAGTCATCAACATAAAGAAGAATCAAAGAAACCATACCATCAAAGCATAAGACATATAGATTTGGATCCAAATGTGTTCTCACCATCCTCTTTGAACAAAAGTAGGCATCAATCCTGTTGTACCATGCATGTGGTGCCTGTTTAAGACCATAAAGCGTTTCTTCAAGCGACATACTTTATTTTTCTGTCCCTTTGCTACAAAGCCTTCAAGTTGATCCATGAACACTTCTTCTTCTAACTCACCATTTAGAAAAGCAGATTTCACATCCATTTGATGAAAAGGCCAACCAAAATGTGAAGCTAAAGCAACAAGTAGACATAGAGTATTCCACTTACAAACCGGCGCAAAGGTCTCCTCATAGTCGATGCCTTTATTTTGTGCGTACCCTTTGATCACCAATCTTGCTTTGTGCTTTGCTATACTTCCATCTGCATGGTACTTAGTCTTGTATACCCATTTGCAACCAATGGGTTTCTTGCCAACTGGTGGTTCTACTAAGTCCCATGTGCTATGCTTAGCAATTGACTCCATCTCCTCTCACATGGCCTTGACCCAAATGTCATCATCCTTCGCTTCACCATAAGTCGAAGGTTCTTTGCTTTGAATAATGCTAGATAAGAGAGCATAATTTGCTTCATACCTTTCAGGTTGTGTCTTCGCTCTTGTTGATCTTCGTAGCTCTCCCTAACTAGATGATCTTGGAAAGTCATCCATGTCACGACTCTCCAACAATCTCTTAAACCACTTAGGGAGCTTCCTGTCAAGTGATCGGCTTCTTGGTGAAAATGTATCCCACGGTACATCCTTCTCCTTGTGTTTGTCACCTGCAACTTCAATCTTTCTTGCACCAAAAGGTTTGTCTCTACCTCTCCAACTTGTCTCTTGAGGTTGACTAGTAGTATCTTGAGATGTATCCTCATATTCATCACTCGAAAGGTCAATGAATGGATCATCATCATGAGGTATCCTCACTATATCATCTTTCCCATTAGATGTATCTATCTTCTCAACATCCTCGTCTTCATACATCTTGGATTCATCAAAGATAACATCACGGCTTACATGGATTTTGTTTTCCACTGGATCAAAACATCTATAGCCCTTCACACGTTCATCATATCCTAGGAATATACACTTGATAGCTTTTACATCAAGTTTATGTCTCTCTTCCTTAGGAATGTGTACAAAGGCTTTACATCCAAAGATTCGCAAGTGATTCACCTTTGGCTTCTTTTTCGTGAATGCTTCCTCAGGTGTTATCTTTGGTATGGCAATGGTAGGACTTATATTTTGAAAATAGACTGCCGTACTGCATGCTTCTAACCAAAAATCTTTTGGTAGTTTCATTTCAGCTAGCATAGATCTGGCACTTTCCATAAATGTACGATTCTTGTGCTCAGCTACACCATTGAGATCCCACATTGATCACAAAGATCATTGAAGTCATTAGACTTGTACTCACTTCCACTATCTGATCTTAGGACTTTGATCTTCCTACCTATCTAGTTATCAACCAATGCTTTGAAGCTCTTGACATTGTCAAATGCATCCGATTTCTTCTTCAAGAAGTAGATCCACGTTTTACGTGACATATCATCAATAAAGGTCATGAAATAGAAGGCTTTACCTAAGGACATGGTCCTCATAGGCTCGCATAAATCAGTGTGGATCAAATCCAGGATGTTCTTTGCCCTTGAAACACCCCCTTTATTGAACTTCTGTCGATGTTGCTTCCCATATACACATGAATCGCACATCGATTTCAAGTGGTCTTCTATAGTAGGCAATCCTGTTACCATCTCCAATTTTCTCATCAAACTGAGGCTTCCTAAGTTCAAGTGACCAAGCCTCTTATGCCACAACTTAATTTGCGTAGGAATGGACGATACGAGTCCATGTTGCCTCTTGATTGTAGCATTCAATCTGTACAATTTTGTATTGGGCTCCCTTACTCCATCCACAATAACTTTGAACTTTTGATTTACATCCTTCACAAAGCAACGATCATGGGCAAATTTTACTTTCAACTTTTGATCAGTAATGACTCCAACAGAAAGTAGATTTTTCTTCAAACTTGGTACATAAAGTACCTCCCTGATCATCATGCTTTTGTTGTCAGGTAGTTGGATTGAAACGGTGCCTATCCCCTTGATCTTGCACACATCGCCATTTGCTTGTGAAATGGACGTTCCATTATCCAACACTTTCAAGCTACTGAACCAATTCTTGTTATCTGTCATGTGTCTTGTGGCTCTCAAATCAATATACCACGCTTGATCATCTTGATTAGATGAGAATGTAGATATGAAGATGCTAGAGTCTTCAATCTCAACCTCATCAACAAGGTTACCTGCTTGCTTTGGTTTTCCCTTGCCTTGTTCTGCCAGGAATTTGCGACATTCACTCTTCCAATGGCCTTTTTTACCAAAATAAAAGCACTTGTCTTTCTTCTTGGTCTTCTGGAAGATCCCTCATCCTCCTGAGTCTTGGAAAATTGTTGTTTAGACTACTTCTTGTCCTTGCCCTTGCCTTGTTTTTGGCGTGTCACAAGTGCCTAATCGTCAGTATTTTGACGTCTAGCTTTCACCATTTCTCGTCGTTGCTCTTCCTGCATCAAGATTCCTATGAGCTCGTCAAAGGCTGGCAATCTTTCTCTTGATGCTATTCCACTCACAAACATCTCATAGGGTTCTGTAATGCCACACAATGCATTGTGCACAGCTCCACATCATGTATGTGCTCACCAATAGAATGCAGTTCATCCCTCCTTGTCTTGATTCTGGTCATGTACGTCTGAATATGCTCTCCTTGTTCCATTCAGGCACTATTCAGCTTTGACTTCATAAACATGATTCTAGATGGATTTGACGTCTGGAACTGCTCCTTTAGCACATTCCATGCCTGTATGGGTGTAACAACATCACAAATGTGGGTAAGGATGTGATCCTTCACTGACAAGTTAATGAAGGTCAAAGCTTTTCTCATCTTTTTGTCGAACGCTTTGATATCCGTTTCATTTGGCGGCCTTCTCTCATCACCTGTGATGACTTCCCACACATCTTTCTCCATCAGTATGTTTTTCATTTTGAATTTCCACACTGCATAGTTGGAAATCCTGTCCAATTTGTTACTTTCACTCAAAATGGACTCTCCCATGTTTTCCATTGCAAAACTGCTTGAAACTTCTGTCGTAGGCTAAAAACAGTATGTCGAGGCCAACTGTGATGTCAAAAGTTGAAAATAATGACCTGCATTTTTTCCCTTACCATGTCACTCGCCGCTTTTCCACAAAGGACAACTTTTTCTTTTGTCTAAATTCAGATGCAGCTTGATCCAGTTTGTCGAAATATTTTTTATTCTTATTTCCACAAACTCTTTTCTTCCCTTTTTTCTAGCTGGGTCCGGATGATACAAATGGATTAGCTTGTAATTGCTTCCTAGATGCCACAACCGTGGAGTCGTACGCTTTCACGACACGAACTACATCATCAAAGGATTGAAGCACGTTACGCTTACACTCATTCTGATAATCTCCAAACAGACCTAGGATAAACTGCCACAGTGCCAGTTTTGCATCAAATGAGGGGACTTTATTCCATAAATCCATAAAATCTTGTAGGTACGAGTCCAAACTCCGAGTACCCATTTTGCAATTCACAAATCTTTGGTAAAAGACCGAGTCGTCCACAACCACAAACGACTTTCTGAACACCTCCATAAACTCATCCCATGTGGTAGGTTTAGGTTGTAAATCACGCCACCATGACGAAGCTTTACCACGGAAGAACAGAATAACACTCTCTATCTTTTTCTCCTCAAGAATTCCGTGTAGATTAAAATAACCGGTTCAATTGGTTAACCAGTCATCCACAATTTCAAGCTTCTTCTCTTTTTTCTCCCCCGAAAGTGGTTCAGGCTAAAAGCCCAAATTTGGAACAGACAAAGCTCTCACTTGATTTAATAGTACTTCCATTTGTTGATCACGTAAAGTGTTCCTGTTGTTTATCTCATTAAGCGCTTGGCTTAATGACTGACAAATTTGCAGATAGGTAGCCATTGGCACCTGACCATTGAGAGCTGCATTTGCATTATCGTTTGCCATATCGATTTCCTGACATGCAAAATTTGCTTAAATTAGTCGAGATCCAATCATCAACCAATAAGTGAAATGTTCAAAACCTTCATAATTGGCTGATATCATTCATCAAGGTCTTTCACTCGTTTGAGCAAACTTTTGCAAAAGCAATATCAGAACAATTAAGCAACAACAACTTTTTATGACCAACCACTCATTTTTATGAAAAATTAAGATTTTTGAAATCCGTTCGAAATGGACCAACTCTGAAAATCGATTAATCCGATCGATTTTGCAAAAACATGGGCATTGTCTCAAATCGATATCATTTCAAAAGATCCTGCATAAAACTAACTCGACATGCACTGACTTTTCCAAAAAAGTAAAATTTTTTCGTAAATGGCCTAGTTGCTAGGAAATCTGCTTTTTGATCTAGAATCGCCAAAAATAATCACATGCAAGAATTCTACTAATCAAAATCGCTGGTTACTCATGCAACATGCATTTAAGCATGCATACAGGTCTATCCATACATTTCCATCAACAGGAAAGCACTATACTGATTTACAAGCATGCGTGCATCAGAACAATTCCAAAATTTTGCAAATTTTAGTTCAAAATTGCCAAACTTCAGACGACCATAACTTTCTCTACAAGACACCAAATTGGTCGCTGTAAAGCACAGTACGGAGGGAGAGTGGGTCTACAAGGCACTTTCCATGTCCCCCTGCACCCTTGGCTTCGCATGTGCGAGCATTAAATGCCTGAAAAACAGGTCAGAGGGCGCATTTTTGTGGAGAGGTAGCATAAAAAAACACATCCCAGCCCAAAAAGCCTTGGATTAGAGGTTACAAGCACTCTATAAGGTTCATTAGAGAGGCATAGAAGCTTCTAACAGGTCCAGCAAACAATCATAAGCTCAAATCATGCAAAAAATGCATTTTTGGCCTCCTTCAACAAGCAAAACTACAATATGTTGGTGTCTAATGCACATCTATCCAAATTGGATGCATGATGGCTCAAATCAGAGGCAATCCAAATATCTTTCAGCTCGTAACAAGAACCAACAAGTTGAGAACCCCAATTGAGAGGTATTCATGCTCAAAAATCATAAAAAATACACTATTTTTGAATGTTTTGAGCCCCCTAATGGTGTCTAATCCCTACCAAAATTCATGATAGCTTAGGGACAGCTTAATTACATCTCTGAAAATGTCCATACCAATTATTGGCTTAGAATTTGAAATCTACCCCAAAATTAGTCCAAAAACCATAAAAAAACCATGATTTTTGACCAATTTTGACCCAAATTCTCGGCCTTCCAAAGACACTCTCAAAGTGTGGAAAAAGATGTGAAGCTTGTAGCCTCTCAAAGGCACACGAGCTACATTTTGATAACTCTTTCACTAGATCTACAAAAACATTAGATCTCATTCATAGTGATGTGCACTCATTTTCTCAAGAATCTAATGGAAATGCATCTATGTATGTATCTTTTATTGATGATTACTCTAGATACACTTGAATTGAACTTTGGGATTCCAAAAGTAAAGTGTTTGAAGCTTTTGTTAAGTTCAAAACTCTAGTTGAAAATCAACTTGATGCTAGAATTAAAGTATTGAGGAGTGATAATGGTGGAGAGTATATCTCCACCAAGATGATAGAGTTTTGTAAATCCAATGGCATTAAAAGAGAGCTTACATGTACTTATAGTCCTCAACAAAATGGTATAGCCGAGAGAATGAATAGAACACTTTGTGAGTGTGCAAAGGCTTTAAGGTTAGATGCATCTCTACATAAGTCTTTTTAGGGAGAGGCTATTATTTGTACAACTTATTTGTGTAATAGATTGCCATGTAAGCCCATTGGAGGCATAACATCTTATGAGGCTCTATTTTGTAAGAAGTCGAATCTTAAAGATCTAAGAATTTTCGGATCTACTTGCTATGTTTTCAAGCATTAGATACAAGAAAAAAGCATGATCCTACTTCTATAAAAGGGATCTTTTTGGTTATGCTGAAAATAGCAAAGGATATAGAGTCTATAATCTAATCACTAAAAAGATTTTAGTGAGTAGAGATGTTACTTTTGATAAAGGTAACTACTACAAGTTGAATGAAAAATATTCTAATCCATCTTATGTCAAGGATCTTGTAAGATTTGAGAGATTCAATGATGGTAAAATCATCATTCTTATTTTTCATGTAGATGACAATATCCTTAGTGGAAATGATCACGATGATATACAAGAAGTGAAAGTAGCATTGTTTAAAGAGTTTAAGATGGTGGATCTTGGTAATCTTCATTTCATATTAGGAATAGAAGTTTCAAGAGGCAAGGATTTGAGTTTTATTTGTCAATCCAAATATTCTTCTTCTATTTTAGAAAAGTTTGGAATGAAAGATTGTAAAGGAGTAGAAACTCCTATGGAGCAAAATGTAAAAGTTTCTAATAGTGATAATGAAGCATCCTTTGAGGACATCACATAATATAGAAGACTTGTAGGCTCCTTGATCTATCTTACTATAACTAGGCCTGATCTAAGTTATAGAGTGGGTAAACTAAGCCAATATATGCAAAATCCATTGCATTAGGGGAGTTCTGAGCTCCAAAAAGACCCTTTAAGAATTCGTGCAAGATGTCTTTTATATTATTAAAATATTATAACACTAATACTTTTGACTTGCCATAGCTTTTTAATTATAGCTCAAAATATGTCATCTAACATATCAATGGAAAGCCCTTGTTGAGCGCTTTCCAATGCACCAAACTCCGCTAAATTCAGACTTACCACTAAAAAGTTATGCCATTTTTAGTGTGGAATCAAAATGTGGACTCAAAAAGTTACGTTACGTAGATTTCAAATTTGAGTGTTTTGATTGGTCCATGTGTAAGAAAAATTTGAGAAAAAATATAAAAAGAATCTTTACAAAGGGTCTTTTTGGAATTTAGAACTCCTCTAATGGTTTGTCATTAGAAAAATGCAAAAAGTGTGTTGAGGTACATCTCGGCCACCAAGAACTTTGGCATTTTATATGATTGATCTAATCTTGCCTTAAGGGCATATTCAGATGCTGATTTTGCAGGTGATAAGGTGGATAGGAGGTCCACAAGCGATTTTGTTACCTTCCTTTGCAATGGCATAGTGTCTTGGCTTTCCAAAAAGCAAGATACTATTTCTCTATCTTCAACCGAATCGGAATACAAGGCACTAACATCCACCACAAAGGAGATCTTATGGTTGAAGAGGATTTTGGTGGAGTTGCAAGTCATGGAGGCCGAGGATCAGCCAATAATATATTGTGACAACCAATCAAGCCAAGCATTGGCAACCAATCCCACATTCCATGCAAGGAACAAGCACATAGAGATTGCTCACCATTTTGTGAGGGAAAAGGTTCAAGCAAAGGAGATCAAGCTACATCATGTGTCTTCTTCAAATTGCCTGCTAATCTACTCACCAAAGCCTTGCCAAATGATTCATTTATCAAGTTAAGATCAGCTTTAGGAGTTGTAGATAGATGTACTATTATTGTATCATGTAAAAATTGAGGAGGAGTGTTAGAAAATAGCAATTTTCACATGGTTTTTGATGTATTTTGACATTTATGTGGATCCAGTCCACACGTGTGAAATAACACTTGTAATATTCAGATCCATTTTGATTAGCTTTCATTTGAGTCAAATATGACATTTTCTAAATTATAGGAGTTAGGTCCTAGATTGTAGGAATCTAGAAGGTCAACACAAACCACCAATGGATGATGTGGCAAACTTGATAGATCTTATCCAAAGTGGATATGGATAAGTACAATGAGCTGTCCCACATGTGCTGGATGCAGCTTAGAGAGAGATTATGATGATTATGTACTTGATCCATGATGGATCCATTGTTGAGCTAATGATGAGAAACATTGGTTTGTGAAGCAATCTTGGTGTTTTCACTCTCTTAAGCACTTTCTTTGTGGATGAATGCTTAGTAAATGTTTAGTAAACTATTTCTCTGTTATCAGGCCATACAGTAGTTGTACTTCACATGTGTGAAGCTGTGGGTCATCATTATTTGATTGTTCTTGCTTGGAATCTTTGTCCATCAAAGGTCTCTCCTCCACACCTACAACAATATCCATCAAAATATTCATCTCAAGCAAAGATTCCATCCTCATCTTCCAAGTAGAATAATTTGTTGAGGTAAGTCTATCATTGCCTTCCAACATGAAGCCACTTGATTTGCCATGTTGCAATCATCTGATCTTCTCTTTGAACCTGTTCCAATACAAAAAGCACTCCCTTGAGAATCAACAAATGAAACTCAAGAAGAAATCACAAAGATATGGAAACAATCTAGCCTCTCATTTTTTTTTCTAGAAGATCCTAGCACAAAGAATCTTGATTTCTTTATCACAATAGATCTAAATACAATATTTGCCAACACCTAAGATTGAAACACACAATATCTCATCTTATAGAGTGTATGATCCACAATCACAAGAAATTTTTGTCTCCACATTCCTTTAAGTGGTTAAAAAATTGGCCATCTACAAGTATTTTGACCTTTAAAATGATTTTAAGATCACAAAATCCAAACTCAATGTTTGAAACTACAAGATTTGAGCTAGAACCACCTCCAAATCCACATAGAATTTATGGCACCCTCAAATCAACCTCTGGATTTGTAAAATTCACCAACTTTGGCCCGAAACCTGATTTGATACCATGTGAAAAATCAGAGATCAAAACACATTTAGCTCATCAATGATCTTTAGCCAAATTTGGTTGCACATCTAGAAATAGCTTGAAGATAGAAATCGCTACTTTATGCATGCTAGAACTTAGAAATGCACAAAGATCTGATCATAAACACTTGAATTAGACTTAGTACTATCCCTATCTATACATCATCAATAGAGTACTATTTCACACATGTGAAAGCTAGATCAACCATTCTACACATAGAAACTCAAGATATCAAGAGAGAAATACATGAGATGGACATAGAAATACAAGAGACTAATTCTCCACAAATTAAAAAACTTTGATGTTATTTCTCCATGTAGGTATAGCTATTTATAGCTTCCAAAATTTCATTTGGCCACTTGCCCCAAACTTGACCTAATTTGATACTTCATCAAAAAACCTATAAATTCTAGTCTAGATGCAATGTACCAAAATTAGCCAATTAAAATGGGTCCAAATCCGACCTCATCCACTTATCTACTTGCCAAAAATAGTAGAAACACTATTCATGACTTTATTGACAAATATGAACCTATCTCTAAATTAATATTTCATTTTGGCCTCCAAAAATGCCAATAAACCAACAAACTAGTTGACAATTTTTCACAGAGGCCATTTTTCATCTGACATCACTGTTTGAAAATTTTTTCAATCGGAATGTTGGTGGCCTACACTTCATAAAAATACTGAGAAGTACATTCAGTCATATCTCAACGAGCACATTGCATGAAGAAACAACATTATGAATCATTACATCCATTTCTAGCACAAGCATTGTTTGAAAAATGGAGACTCAATTATATTGGTCATATTCATCCTGTAACAAGAGGTACTCGGGATAGGTATATTATCGTAGCGACAGATTATATGACCAAGTGGGTTGAAGCACGAGTAGTTCCTGTGGCAGATGAGGTCTTTGTATGAAAATATCATTGTCTGATTTGGTTGTCCTATAAGGATTGTTAGTGATAGAGGCACACAGTTTGTCAATGAAACCATTAAGATCCTACTAGAGGACTTTTTTGTTGTTCATCGGTTTAGTACTCTATATTATAGACAAGTAGAATCTTCCAATAAGATTTTTTGCAATATTATGACAAAAATGAAAGAAGCAAGTTGATCTAATTAGGAACATAAGCTGCATGTAGTGTTATGGGTTATGGCGTTCAAAACAACTTACAAAGTGAGTACAAATCAGACGCCATTTCAACTTGTTTATGGCCTAGATGCGATTATGCCAATAGAATTTTTAGTTCCCTCCTTACGCATAGCAACAACGGAACACTTGGATGATGCTAAATCTTTACAACTACATCATGAGGGTTTTCATAAGCTATGTGAAACTAGATTGATGGTCGTTCATGCACTAGCAGCGGAGAAAGCTCGTCAAAAAGCATGGCATGATCGTCGCTTACATAAGACGGATCTGAATGAAGGAGATCTTGCTTTAATGTATAAAACGAAATTTATCAAAGGGAAGTTGAAATTTACAAGTGAAGGACCATACAGAGAAAGAGATTTTATCATATGGAGTAGTGTTCTTAGAACACCTAGACGGAAGATTTGACACTCCAATGAATGGTAACCGATTACGCAAGTTTTGGCAGTCTGATTTCCCATCATGATCAAAGATATGATTATTTTGTTTTTCTTGATTTTACAATTTTGTTGTTTTAATAACTTGTTGAATCCTTTTTGGAAAACACAATAGCAATAAATAAATAAATAAAAGGAGTGATGAAAATGATGAGTAAAATTCAATAAAGTCATCAGTTTAGAAAAAAATAAAAAGGAAAGTATTTTCAGAAAAATTATTGAGAAAAGTGACTTATATATCACTATTTGAGTTAGATCTTGAAAAAACAATAATATGAACCTTCGTCAATTTGCCAGTTGATACATCCAGCTCATATCTACCTATATTGAGATGGGTGAAGGTTAGCAAACCAACCTTACTATTGATGAAGATGGTGTTGATGAACAAATTTTAAATGATGCTTTTGTTATGTCGTCTTGTTTATTGGCATGAAGACATTGATCCCTGGTGGATTGATAGTGGAGCTACGTCACATATGACATATCATGAGAAGTATTACTCATCTTTGATGGCATTTGAAGGTGACAAGAAGGTGATCTACATGGCCAATGATGGTGAGTGTGCAATCAAAGGGATTGGCACAATTCCTATTTTTCTATCTACTAATAGGAATGTGAATTTGAGAGATATTTTGCTCACTGCTTCCATTCCTAAGGACCTTCTTAGTGTGAGTCAATTACTTGATAAGGGATTCAAGGTGGAGTTTGGTGGTGATGTATGTTTGATCAAGAAAGAAGATGAATTGACTGCAAAGGGAACATGCAAGATAAATTGTTCAAACTTGATGTTTGTGTTGTTGCTAACCAAGTGGGATGCATGGAAAATGAGAAAAGGTCAATGCAAGAGGTGTGTCACAAGAGAATGGGGCATCTCAACTACAAGTCATTGGAGGTGATGGCAAAGAGGCAAGTTGTGTTTGGTCTTTCCAAATATCAACAAGCTTGAATCATGTTTGTGAGCAATGTGCTTTATCAAAGTCACATAGGTTATATTACAAGAGATCATATCATGCAAGAAATCCACAACTTTCTGGATCTTGAAGTTGTCATCCATACAATAATAGTAACATACTATATTTCACACATGGATCTGAATATAGCAATTCTACACACAAGATTGCAAGATATCATCAAGATAATGCACCAATGGATAGATGAACCCAAGAGAACTCATGTACAAGCATGAAATGAGATGAGAGAGAGAAGAATCTTTTCTCCCATGAGGTTACATCCTTTTATAACAAGCCCATGCATCATTAATGAGCTTGGTTTCCCTCCATAACAAAAACTCTACCATTAATGTGCACTAGATTCAATGAACAAGATACTCAAATTTAAATCATCTAAACTCGAACTCCTACTTTTCCCTCACTTTCTAAAAGTGGTAAATCAAATGCTTTTAGACTAATATAACTTTGAAAAGTCTAAGTCTAATATGAAAATTGGTCTGAATTGCCAAATAAACAAATATGTCCAAAATATCAAACTAGTTGACAATTTCTCACACTCCCTCTTCAACTAGTTTTAGCATAGACTTTGAGAATACTCCAAGTGAAGTCCTATGCTTTGTAAACAAGTCTTTTCCCAATGCTTTGGTGAAGATATCATCTACACATTCCTTTGAAGGTACATGTTGAAGCTCCACCTCCTTTGCCATGACTTGCTCCCTCACAAAGTGATATGCCACCTCAATATGCTTGCTCCTAGCATGAAATATAGGATTGCTTGCCAACTTTTGGGATGATTCGTTGTCACAAAAGATGATTGGGCTCTCTGGAAAATCCATCAACTGAAGATCCTTGATCATTCTCTTGATCCATACCATCTCTTTTGTGCAATGAGTTAGGGCTTTGTAGTTCAGCCTCACTAGATGACAATGAGATAGTGGCTTGTTTCTTCGACATCCATGATACCATCACCTTGCTTTAGAACCCAATTTATGGCTTATTAGAAACATTTCTTGATTTTCCTAACAGTTTGTCACTTTTCTCAATTGTGACATTTCCTTTATGTAGTCTTGCTGTTGAAAGAACTTCTTTCAACCTCATGATAGCTGATTTGGCCAAAGTCTCTGGTTTTGTATTCCAAACAAATAAAATATGAAGATAAATAAGTTTTTCAGCAATACGTACCTCAACATGCAATGTGCAAATGTGTACATAATTTAAGGGTATTAGCAAAACACATTTCAAATTTGGATCTTCTAGTTCTCTTGTTGGGACCATTGTTTGTTCATCCCACATTCATATCATAGCAATCTTTCATGTAATAAATACATGGATGCTTAGATGTTGTCCCATGAGAGATATTATACATACATTTCAACATTTTCAAATCACCTGCAAGGTGCCATTGAATTTGAAAACTCCCATGATTTTCAATAGTAAGTTTTTGATCCTCCATATGTCCTTTTATGTTCTTCACATAGTTTGTACATGAAAATATCCATGATAGAACTCCATGATTTTCTTTCAAAACCTATAATAGAGCAAGTAATGTGTACTTTGTTAGTTACTTATCCAAATCATGTATTGCAAAAAAAAAAATTGTAATAGAAAACACTTCAGAAAAACATATATGGAATGCTGGTATCCACCATATGTGATTTTTGATTGAACACTAGATGTATGATCATCTAATACTTTTCTCATCAAAGTGATACTCACCCATTCTAACTTCTGACCTTTGATTACTTCGGATGCATCAAGTTTCATCACAACAATCATTAATTTTATAAAACCGAATAATGTATATTAAAACATTTTTGATATCAAGAAAAATATTATTGCAATCGTTGTAATTTAGCTCATCGCTTTTAGATTTATATAAATCAGCGATATGAAATGGTTGGCCAACCACTTTGAACAATCCCTCGTTAACATAATTTCTTGTTAATCTTACTTGATGTGGATGAGGAAGATAAGTTTTCTTAATCTACTTGAAAAAATGCTTCTTGTACAGTTCAAATAAATGTGGTTTAAGCATTTCTACTAACTCCAACCTAATCACATGCACCTTGTATTACATTTGCATCTAAATAAGTTTGCACCTTACTCAAGACCATCCCTACATTTTCATTGTCATTTTTTCAAATCGATAATTTTTTATCAATGCCCTTGTAGATTTTTTTGGATCAAGAACATAAGTTAAAGATTGTCCAATACATGAACGATCTTTCAAATAGTCCTTTCCTACTAAGCATGATATGCAATACATAAATTAAATAATGTTTAGTCATATAAATGCGTATAACTAAATCAAAAATTAACAAGTAAACAATTTGCAATCAAACTTGAATAACAATCATACTTGAAAGTTCAAATTCTTTTTTTAGTTTGTTCATCATATCCTATAATGATATATTTCAAGGCCCTTCACCTACATTTTGGTTCTTTCACTCTTGGGTATTGTGAACATACATGTGACATCTAAATACTCGCAATCCATTCATCTTAGGCTTCTTACCACTGAATGCCTCTTCGAGTGTGCGATTAGGTACAACAACTGTTGGGTTTCTGTTTTGCATAAACACAACTTTCTTAACGACTTTGCACCAGAAAGAATCAATAATGTGCATATCTATCTCTATTACTTACTTACCTTTTTAGTCATATGTAAGGTTATTAGAAGCCTTACCCTTCTTTGATGATCTCCTCAAAGTAGAGCTTGATATATAAGCTCCCAACTCCTCTCCATCTCCATCAACAATGCCATCATATGGAACACCTTGATCAAGGCCATCTATTATATTTGCATCATCCAAAGTAGCATTTGCATTCAGGACATGATCAATAAGCTCATCAAACACCACATCTCTACTAACAATGGTTTTACTAGTAGAAGGAAAATAAACATGATACACCTTACTTTCGTTGCTATAACGAACAAAAATACCCTTCTTGGAGTTAGGATCCTCCTTCGTTCTATCTTCAAAAGAAATGTGAGCATAGCAAGGACAACCAAGCATTTTGAAATACTTAACCATAAACAGATCACAAGCATATCACAACAAACCATAGTTTACCCAAGATCCAAACCCTACTTATGTCCCATACCATAAGCAAGATCTAAGCCCTTAGCATACTACACACAAGAATTACTCTACACACTAGTAGCCACACTAGAGCATAAGCAAGTTAAGCAAAAGATCTATCTCTCTCTCTCTCTCTCTCTCTCTCTCTCTCTCTCTCTCTCTCTCTCTCTCTCTCTCTCTCTCTCTCTCTCTCTCTCTCTCTCCCCCCCCCCAATGGACGCCCTACTCCTCTTATATAGATGGCATTTAGTTCTCTCCAATACACTATGGAGTTCCATGCACATCCAATGAGGAAGATAGAGGCCTAGAGGAGTTCAAGAGCCTTCATAGGCTTATGGAAGGTCATCAGACATCTTCCATAACTTATGACTCTTTGATTACCATTCTTGTGAAACTTGAAACTCAATGGACCCTTTAGGAGGGCGCTGTATACTTTGGTCCAAGACCAATAAAGTGATATGGTTCAAGGTTGAGGCCCAAGGTCTAGAAATATAGTCATCCAATGACTTTCTAAGACCTTTCTAAGTTCCATACCTCTATCCAAGGCATAGACACCTACCTGTCCTGAATCAAGGACACTAGTACCTTTATCTAAGGCACCTATCCTTATTCCTAAGAGTACTCCTTATCCAAGGGTCACATGATTCCATACCTCTGACTAAGGTATAGTCACTTGCCTGTCCTTATCCAAGGGTACATACTCTTAATCCTAACGGTACCTTGCCATGTAGCCCCGAACACTAAATGGACTAATAAGGGTTTGAAGTACCGCTAGTTACATAGGTATGTAACACCGAGAGCTACATTTCATCTACAAAGCCAAATCATGTGTGTCTACTACAAAAGAGCTCGTATGGCCTTAAGCAAGCACCAAGGAGTTGGTATGCTAAGCTTAATACTTTTTTACTCTCTCAAGGCTTTTTTATGAGTGAGTATGATCATTCACTTTATTATAGGTTTTCTAGAAATGATGTTACCATTTTGCTAATCCATGTGGATGATATCATCTTGAGTGGTGGAGACAATCAAGATGTGGAGGATATCAAGAGTGCTCTTAAGAAGGAGTTTGAGGTGCATGATTTTGGTAATTTGCATTACATTTTGGGAATAGAAGTCATTAGATCTTCTCAATCTACTTTCATTTGTCAAGAGAAGTATGCTAATTCTATTATAGAAAGATTTCATATGGTAGATGGAAAAGCTAGTGATACACCTATGGAGTCTCATGTAAAGCTAACCATAAGAGGTAGTACATGGTTATGTATTATCTATTTTGATATATGCAACTTGCATATAGTTTGTAGACATAGAATTAGCATGATTATGCTTGTAGAAACTCGTAGCAATTCACATGCATTAATTGTAAGTGATCCATAGTGACATGCAAGGCATGCACAAAGTGTAATGGACACATGCATGATGATTTGGACATTTCTAGTTAGAACTAGTACACTTGTAAAAAGTTGGTAGAATCTCATGCATGACAAGTGACAAATGTCACATAGACTCTAGATGTCATTTTGGAATGGATGGATGTGATTCTACCTCAAGCTACCTCAAACTCCATAAATATGTGTAGCTCTCCACATAATCAATGATGAAGAACCAGAGTTTTGTAGCTATCTCATGCCATTTTGGATCTAAACTAATATTGCTTGTTATCTCTCTAGCTTTCTCTCTCTAACTCGTGTTGAGACTAATGCTCATACATTGAGATCTTGTACTTTTATTCATTCTTTGATTCATTGCTATTATATTCTGTTGATTAGCATGCTAGATTGTGAATTAGCAATTTCTTCTGATTTAGATCTTGTTGATCAATCTAGAATCAGGTTATAGTGCTAATCACAAAGCTTAATCAAGATCAATCACACTTGTGGACATTTCCCACATGTGTGAATTCTAGAAATTTTGTCAGAATGATCTATATTTGCTATTTTTGGATCCACACATGTGAAAGACAGTAGCTTGCTGGTTTTGTACGGACAACAACAATACATAATCATTTCATTCAAGTTTGATCAAGTGTAGCGCAGGTATCCCAAAGGGAGCTGGGAACCATGACTCAGCTTCCCAGCCTTCAACTCTTGCCGTCCAAACCGACTTGACATACACATAGCCAACTCGCCAACAACGATACCCATTTGAAGTTTTGAAACCAACATTGAGATTCAACGTGGTGCCATGCCAGATTGGGGGACTCGATGTGGGTGACTTCCCTCCAAGCAAGCCGCCCGACATACATCAAACTTAACCAACTCAAAGCTTCGTTACAAACGAGTACCATCCATTACAAGCAAGCGGTCTAACTTACATCAGACTTAACCAACTGAAAGCTTCGTCATGAGCGCTGGAAGCCAATGTGGCACCACGCAAGACTGGACAGCCATAAACAGGTAACTTCCACCCAAGCAAGCCATCCAACTCAGCCGATAGGTTAGAGCCCGTTCCCCAAGAGCTTAACCCATTCACGTTCATGCAAGGAACACTCAGAACCACAAGCCGCGACAGATATGAAGACAACTAGTTCTTGGACCGAATGGTCCCGACAGCATACCACTGGCGCCATGGACCGAATGATCCCAACGGCAAACCGCTGGCATCCCGGGATATGACCCTCAACTATGTGCCAGATCAAAAAGTTTGAAGCGGCCTTACAACTGGCGCTTTTACCGAACACTGAAACCCAGAAGGTAATCAGAGTCAGTTTGAGAAAAATCCCACTTTATTAATAAATCTAAGAAGGTTACATTTCAAGTGTGTGACCGACCCTAGTCTCCGGGACGCTGACATGCCAAGGCGGGCGCCAAGACAACTCCAGCAAGGGAGGCTGACTTGGTTGAAGCTCATCCTGAGTCGCAACCCGCACTTCCCTATAGTATTGGTGGGATTCGCCACCTCCCCTCATACCAAGTACTATACCCAGGCTGGTAAAGCATGTTTTCTCTCTCTGAAAGTCATTTTCTCTCTCTAGAATTCATTGATCCCCAGGCTTCCTTTAATCATGCCTAGATTGTGTGAGGTGATTGCACATCGATCCGAGCTCTCTGGACTTTGCTAGAACCGATCAAAGATTTTCAGCCATAGGAACTTGTCGCCAACTGGATTCTAGTCACAGTGGCACCAGGAGCGGCGCTGGCGCTTGCGGCATCGAGAGCAGCAGTGGTGCTGCTGGCGCCGGGATAACTTTACAACATCAAGTTCTATTTTCATTTTGTGTGTAGATGTTAATTTTTCTACATTGGTGAGATTGGTAGTGTATTTCTCTTTGTAACCCAAGATCTTTCAAGTGGATTGGATCATAATGATCTGAAATCTTTCACAGGAAGCATGTGGTGACTTTTTTTTGAATAGGATATAATCGTATGGTTAGGGACTTTTGATTAGCACTCTACTATGTTCTTTCTTTTTTTTCTCTTCGTGTGTGTTTAGGTTTTAGGTTTTAGGGTGTGTGTGCGCATGTGCGTGTAAGTGTAAGCGTCATGCCATTTGTTTATGTTTCATGATTACTAGTTCATGCTACCCTAATTTGTAGTATCTTGATTTATGTTTCACGCTTACTAGTTCATGCTACTTTAATTTGTAGGATTTTAATTTATTCCTGTTACTTTAATTTGCAGGATCATAATTTATGTATTGTGTATTAGTTATGTTTCATGCCATAGAGATTGAGAGAGAGAGAGAGAGAGAGAGAGAGAGAGAGAGAGAGAGAGAGAGAGAGAGAGAGAGAGAGAGAGAGAGAGAGAGAGAGAGAGAGATCATGAAAGAGTTAAGGGTAAGCAACACTCCCAATTCTAGGAAGGTGTATAGCCCTTGTTTTTTTCTGTTAAAGGCATGGTTCAAATGTTTCTTGTTGGACGATAAGTTCCATAAGAAAGCCCAAATGCCATAGGGAGGGAGCATGTGGTGACATTCTAGAATAGGATATAATCATACGGTTCGAGAGTTTTGATTAACACTCTACTATGTTCTTTTTTTTTTTCTCTTCGTGTGTGTTTAGGTTTTAGGATTTAGGGTGTGTATGTGCATGTGTGCATGTGTGCATGTGCGTGTGCGTGTCATGTCATTCATTTATGTTTCATGATTACTAGCTCATGCTACCCTAATTTGTAGTATCTTGATTTATGTTTCATGCTTACTAGTTCATGCTACTCTAATTTGTAGGATCTTAATTTATTCATGTGTGTGTGTGCGTGTGTGGTTCCCGTATCGTAGTCCAAGTTTTTATAAATATTGAGTCAAAGCTACGAGGGCAATACCAACATATAAATCAATATTTCATTTATAATTAACTACAAAACATAACCTTGACAATATCCATTGAGGATGCAAAGGGGCTAACTGGCTCTGCGATAGAGTTGTCGTGCCAATTAGGTATTTCGCCTAAAAATGACGACACCAAAGAGGCATGTGGTATGCAAGTCGTTGACGTTCTTGAACCTCATGGTTCACCACATTGAAAAGAGAAAAGTGTGTCTGCTACTTCAAACTCAATAAGGCTAAAAGATTGCATGAGGCTCATTTGGATTCAAACAAGTGTCCACATGTAACTACTTTGAAGTGTTGAGTTCAAAGTAGCAGCATCCTTTTCTCTCCTCGATGCTACAGAGCATCAGAGACTCAAGGAATTCCAAGGGCTTACACATCATGTTCTTATTTCGTGTCTTCATAGAAGAGACACCCCCTCATTACGTACGATCACTTGTGGGGCTAGTGAGCCTCTTATTGATGTCTACTCCTCAATGTGGATTAATTTGGATAATCATTGTTGTTTAAACTTGAAATGGTTGTGAACGGACAATACATGTGTTGGTATTAACGTTGTAGCTATGAGTCAGAGTGTGGATCCCCTAGCCAGACAAGCCATAGTTGCGGGTCATCCCGTCTTTTCTCTATGAGCGAGACTGATCTCATTGGCTACCTTGATACTTTGCCATCCTCGCAGCATGATAGGGTCTTAGATCGACTGAGGGCTCAACACGAGGCTCATAGCTCCAACAGATTGGTTGAGTACACATCATCGACCGAGGAGATTCAATCGACTCCTCGATCGGTCTCATATTTCTCCTTCCCGTGAGGGTCACTCTGATGAGGGTCGCACCTCCACCCATGGCACTACTGCCAGTGCTTCCTCCCGATACTCTCAGGAGAGGAGGAGGAGTCCCTATTGTGGAGGATGTGGTGATGACCCTGATGTGGTCATAAGTCCTACACGTCCGTAGCACATCTCGTCATGGAGAGTCCCTATTTCGAGAGACACTAGCCCAAGAGGCAGCACGTACGACACACGATACTGCAACTCTTGAGTCTGTCACACCTCAAATTCCTGGCATGCCCACTTTCACCCCTCACATTTTCCATCTCTTTGGACCCACTGCCACTGAGTTCTGTCCTCCTGGCTATAGTCCATGGGGTCACGTTTCACCATGGAGTTTTTAGCCCACTCACAGTAGCCCCCATTCTCCCGTCGGTAACCCCCCTCTCCACTGCCTATTCTCCCCCCCATTACACTACGTACACCCCACATCATCAGTATTCTCCCGTCGATGAGGCATCTCCCATACCTGAGGCCACCCCCGCAGACACTCCCAGTGCCACATCTTCCACACCGGAGGCCACCCTCGTAGACACTCTCATGGCCACATCACCACCAACTGCCATCCCGTTGTCGTATGACATAGACAGAGATGGTCATATCATTGAGAATAACTGTGGTAAGAGGGTCATATCATCCATGAGGAAGCTCATGTATATACACTTTCCCAGAGACATTTTTCATGACTGGTGTGATGTCAGCGATGACGGAAAGAATTGTGTCATTGATCAGCTGTGTAGTGAGTTCCCTCTCCCATCCCAGGACATGGAATTCGCACGAAAATGGATAAGGAGCCGCATGGGATCTGCGATGAGCCACCACAAATCAAAGATCCGAGATGTAGTGAAAGCCGAGAAAGGCAGGCCTTCCTACATGGAGAAAAAAGACTGAAAGTATGTGAAGAAAGAGTATCGAGATGATCTAGAATGCTTCGGGCAGCAATGAGAGGTAGCCATAGTCCGACTAGAGACCACAAGGGCTTCTCACTTGGGCAGTGGTGGCGAGAGATATTTTTGAGCCCACTTTATAAGTCTACCCTATACCCATTTATTTGTTTTTTTTGTTCTTGGGGATTTTTTGTAAGATACGTTGGAATAAAATGCTCTCTTTATATGATCAAAATTTTCAATGTTTGGGCAGTGGTCTCCCACACATAACAGGTACATGTATGCGTATTCCCAGAGTACGCAGGCAGTACTCGAGTTATTGGAGAGGCAGTGCATGTGTATAAACTAGGATGCTGCTCCTCAGGTTTGCCATCAAATCAATTTTATGTTCTAATTTAAACTTGCTATTCACTCCCACTCCCATACAATTTTTCAAAAGACTAATTCATGTGTCTTGCGCATGCAGGAACAACAAGTCCCACATGACGAAGATCATGAGGAGGAATTAGATAGATCTAGCTAGTGTTTCGGCTCTATAGCTAGCCTTTCCATGTTCACAGATACTTATGTACATGTTTTTACATCTATCATTTTTATTCGTACATTTGCCAACCATCTTTTGATGTAGCTAGTTTTTTATGTAATCTTGAACCCCAAACCATGTAAAAATGTTTAATTTATTTGTTATAAAGTGTAATTATTGTGTTTATTTGTGATTATTATGGTGTAATGTAATTTATTCATCTATGGCTGAATGCAAAGAGTCACTTTTTTTGTTCGACCCTAAACCCTAAGCTCATTAATTTGAATTTGTTTCATGCACTCATTAACTCTACAAGGTAGTATTTTCTAAAAATATCTTTTCTTTCTTGCAGTAATAATCCCAATCTTATCCTCAATGTCTCGTGACACATCTCCAAGTCACGGATCTAGCCACAGTCGCGGGTCATCCCGCTTTTCATCCATGAGTGATGATGAGGTTCTCAGTTATATGGATGGGATGTACCCCTTGCGTGCAGGTAGAATCATGGAGAGATTGTGGGGTCGATGATCTCTCGTAGTATAGCCCTTCCGCCTCTCAACAAAGGTTAGATCACTGGATAAGTGCCTAACTATGCATAGATGCTACTTTTAGTTAATTTCCTACTTTCTCCCTTAACTCTACTCACCACTATACTACTCCTCTTTAACTCTACTCCCTACACTAACATTCATCATAGTTTGGTTGAAGGGAAGGAATGGAGAAGAAGAGATTGAGAAGAGAAGAGAAAGAGAGAGCAAGAGAGTGAGGGTGGAGGTTAGCTCAAATGCTCCTTATGCTTGCTAATGGAAAAACATTCACTATTGGCAAACAATAAACATGGAAATAGAAAGCAAGAGAAAACACAACCAAGAGCAATAGCAAGTAGTGAATAGCAAATGAGGATGCTTCTCTTCCAAAAATGGTAGAGTTTCCTCCTTCTCATTAAGCATGGAAATAGTGTACAACTGGTGCTTTTTTATAAAATGGGGAAGACCCTTGCCCCTCAATCTTATTGGCTAATATTCACAATGATCCTAGCCATTCATCTTGGACCCAACCTGATCCAAGGGTCCACAAAAAGTACATTAGAAATCACAAGATTCATGTGAGTCTCAATTTGGACCCAACTCTAAAAAGTGATCTCTTAGTTTTGAAATGACATTGGGCCTCTAGTTTTATTTTAATTACAAGGTCCAAGTCAAGTTTATTTTATTTACAACTTCAATTGCGTGCTCATTGGGCCATGGGCTGATACACGCAGGATGCCATGCCCTCGCAACACATTTTATTGGAGGATTTTATTTATTAACACTTTGTTGGGAATACCCCCAACAGGACCCATGGCCTGAAGTATTGCCGGTCCCTCAGCACTCTGCCAGTTTAGTAGAGCGTTCTCTTGGACCGCCTCTAGTGGATGAGATATCCCGTAACGTCTTCCATGAAGTTGAGATGATCCAGTTTCTTCGAGTCCTTTGGTGTGTGGAAGGACTTGTGAACTCCTGTCGGCCATTCCTGTTCCACCCATGCTTGGAATCGTTTCGTCCAGGGATCTCCAAGGAATGCAGCTCGGTAATATACGCGAGCAACTGGCAGCTGGTCTTTGACTTTGTCGGAAGAGAGCGCCTTATTTGGATCCAAAAATATGGAGGGAAGGAAATCATCCCATTTTGTTTCAATGCCCATTAGATATTCCAAGTCCCGGGCGTAAGTGGCTGCCGCGCGGACTGTGGGATCTGCACAATTGATGTAGTGACTGGTGAATGCGGAGAGAGCCCTTCTGGCATCTACATCCGTTGTCCATCCATATTCGAATTTGATGATTGGCCAGTTAAAATTGTTGAGTGTGATCTGATCTAAAGGAGTGCCGCATTCTGTCCATTTGGATCTTCTTAGACATGGCAGAAAATGTGCGTTAACCCGTAACTATTGCGGACTCGTCACGTAAGCCCTGATGGCCGCATGGTCTCTCTATAACTGCTATCGCCACTCCGGTTGTGGTTGGAGGGTGGGTAAGGCTTGTAGTTCTTTTCCCTTGATGGTCTGAGCTGAGAATGATATCTGTCAGCCGCCTCTTGATGACTCGTGGGGATATTTGAATAAAAATTCATTGATGTTCTCCCCCACAGATTTCGGTCTTCGGAAGGCCCGGCTGGCAGATATCGTTCGTGACCCTTTGGATGAGATTGCTTGGCCCTGGCTGGTGGTTGCGCCTTGGCTCTGGTCGCACGTCTCAGCGGTTGCATCTGTTTGCCCTTGGTCGTGGCCTTCGGACCCTTGATCTGGTTGAAATCCCCCTGCTGCCTGCTGGCTCTGATCTTGGCTGGTACTAGCCTGTGCAGCGTCAAAATTAGGTGGCGTTGGAATTACCACGGGGGTGGGCTGGGCCTTCATTTCCATGTCTTTATGGCATGCCTTGAGGGCTTGCTTGGCCTGGACGAGCTCTTGCGTTGTGCTTGTCCGGTACTTATTGAACTCTGCCTGGTAGTTGTTGAGGGTTTGGCTATAAGTTTGCACCTGACGCCGTAGAAGATTCATCTCTGATTGGGAAAGCGGCCTTGTGTCTGGTGCAGATTGAACTAGCCAGACGAGCTTCTCGTCTTGTAAGGCTTTAATCTCCATCCCCAGGCGTGTGTTCTCTGCTTCCAAAAGTGTAAGTTGCATATGGATAGGGGCAAGTCATTGGGATGCTTCAGCTTGAAGCTCTCGCACCTTTGTGGAGGCCTCAGTCAGCGCCTTGGAGAGGCTTTGAATATATTTGTTTAGGCCCTCCTCCTTCTGCTGCAGTTTGGCGATCTCCTGGTGCCCTACTTGTTCGTGTTGTTGAGCCAGAATCAGCTCTTGCTGCAGCTTGGTGAGGTATGTTCGCAACTGTGTATTACTTGTTGCCAACTGTAGTACCCTGCTTTGCAGAATAGCTTTGGCTGCTACCGCATCTAGGATGTATTTTCCTAGGGTTTGGTACACCGTCATTAGATCCGTGGGAGTGGCTGGTACATTGGCACTAGCAGGGGCTTGTGTTGTATCGGCCCCAACGACTTGTGGAATTCCGTCGTCATTGTCTTCGATCAGGTTTTCATTTGTCCTGATGCCATCTGGGGTGGTAGGGTCAGTCCGATTTGGTGATGCTACAAAAATTGTTTGTACAAATGCGTCATCAAGCAGCGGTTGGTTGCCCTCGGCAACCTTTGGCGAAGCTGGTGGGGTGTGAGAAACAACTGTGGAAACAGGGGCAAGGACGGTTTGTCCGAACGAGAGGATGGGAGGAATAGTGGGAAACTGAAGGGTGGTGTGGACTATGGAAGAAGGTGAGGATGGAGCAGAAAGTGTCTAGCGTGGGAGTGAAAATTTGATAACTTGCATCCATGCCAGAGTGTCGGGGGATAGTTGCAAATTAGAGGGGTTGAATGTGAGAGGAGAAATGGTGGTGGCAGGAGTAATGGAGGATGCGATGGTGATGGATGGAGTAGTGGACACTGGAAGAGAAGTAGGAGTGGTATCAACATAAGACACGAGGATGGAGACAGAAACAGATGTGGATGGAATAGGAAGAGAGGTAACGACAACAGAAATTGGAGTGGGGGGTTGCACAGAAGAAGAAGTGGCGGTGGTTGATGGAGTAGTTAGTGCGGTAGTGGAGAGACCTCGTTGGGTAACAGGTGGAGATGTGGATGTAGAGGCGGCGCCACACATTCATTTGCTGGCCGTTGTGTTAATGACTGCAGGTTGGGATGAGGTAGATGCTTGAAATGGTGGGTAAAGGTTAGTATGTGGCACAAGGGTAGACAGGAGGGATGAGCATTGGAAACCGCGCACTTTTGCCTCGAGAAGTGCGCAGGCAAAGTTACACAACAGGGGGCCTACTGCGATTCGCTCACGGTTGTTGGGTTTGATGGAGTTTGTTAGTTCTCGAATAAGGAAGCTATGCCAGTTGTATGGCACAACGGAGAGGTTAGGGAATTCTAGAAAGGATTCCACTACTTGACTCAGCAGCGTAGACTGGATTCTATCCTTGCGAAATGTTGAAATAACCAAAAAGTTATTCAATAGATGCGCAGCTGTCTGAATGACGGGTTTCATGATAGCTTCTATCAGGTAACCATTGTTAGTCTGGATGGGGATTTCTGGTGTGGTTTGGGTGGTGAATGGTTTGATCAGAGCTTTGGCATGGCGATGGGAGATGGGTTGACAATCACCGGACATAATGCCAACCTTGTACGTGGTACCTTGGTACAGGAAGTGAAAATGAGCCTTGTCCTCATCCCAGGTGGCGTAAGCGTGAAGGGCGAGGCCCATGTTAATCTCAAAATGGAAGAGCGCCGAGTAAAAATCCATTGCTTCAAGGAGGGGCCCGGCTGTCTGCAACCATGGTTGGATCAAAGTGTTAGAGGGTAGAGGCCAAATCTGCGTGGCCTCGGGGATGTCACGCTGGATCACCTGTTTGGCGCCAGAGTCTTCAGAGGATGAGGCCATGTTAGCAATGATAATTAGTGGTCAAAAAAGTCAAAAAAGTAAAAAAAATGGTGAAAAATGAAAGGAAACAATAGAAAACTGAGAATAATGAGTGTTGGATGACAATGATTGTAGTTCAGAGCACAGATTGGTGTTTGATATGAGCAGATGACAGCTAGTAGGAAGTTTGGTTGAAAACAGAAAACTTGGTATTTTCAGTGGAAATTTCGACAGAGCTTCGCTAGCAAAGGTGACAAATGACTCGAATTCAGCCCTTATATAGCGGAATTTAGAGTGCGTATTAGGTGAAATTCACTTTCCCTTGCTCAGTTCCACCCAAATTTTGGTAGGCACCTTCTTCACAAAATTCTAAGACCTCAGGGAAGTCTGTGAGAGTTCAGAAGGTGATTTGACTACTATGCGAAGGTTCTGCGAGGGTTCAAGCTGTCTGCGAGGGTTCAACTCTCGCAAGAAGTGATCTCTTGCACAACTTGTTCCTGTGATTGGATTTTCAAGATCAGACCATGTAGGCAGGCTAATTTCATTGCTCTGATTCCATTTAGACACCTTGCAAGAATTGGTAAGATGATCTTGATGCTCTACGAGGGTTCTGAAAATTCTGCTTCTGGGAACTCTCACATACACTAAAAAATGATGATTCCTCCATCAGGAACTCTTGCAGAGATTTTAATGGATGCATCTAGGTCAGATCTGGTGACTGTCCAATTTTCAAGAGCTATCTTTCAGGGGATCTCAAAAAATTATGAAAAAAGTGCTCCTTCAGAGTGATTTTTTTGACGAGATCTTGAGATTTTCTGATTTTTAACTTTTGTAAACTGGTAATCAGCTTCATCCAGACTTGATCTAACTGTTGCTAGTGCTCTGGAAGTTCTGATGGATTCTTGGTAGTAGATCCCTCAGTCAATCTGATGATCTGCTTCTTTTTTGACCCTATCAGGATTTGGATCCTCCTTGGATTCTGATGGATTTTCCCGATCCTGCCAGATCTGGCTGAATCTTCATGGATTTAGCTTGATTTGGCTTGATCTCCTTAGATCTAGCGGTGATGGCTAAGCAGATTAGCTTTTTGTAACGTGCCACCCCCAATCTGGATCTGTCTTACTGTGGTGGCCAGTACTTGTGCAACCAGCTACCGTTGATGGGTGTGTCGAAAGGCATCCCATCAAGCTGTTCTAAGTTCACGGCCCCATGATTAAGAATTTCCTTGATCCTATAAGGACCTTTGCCCGTGAATTTTAACTTCCCCTTGATCGCCTTGGTTTTATACATCAGGACCATATCTCCTGAACGAAGATCCTTCTTTTGTAATCTGCGATCATGCCAAGCCTTGCATCTTTCCTTTTCAGCTGCCAGTGCATGCACAACTAGTAAGCGTGTTTCACAGAGTTTATGCAGAGCTTCATGGCATAGTTGTAGAGATTTGGACTCATTAAGACATTGCGCGGTGGCAATCCTTAATGAAGGAACTAAAAACTCTACTGGCATCACCACATCCTGACCATATACCAATTGGAAGGGTGTTTGATCAGTGCTCCCTTTATATGCTGTCTTGAATGCCCACAGTTCAACTTGTATTCCCAATCTGATCTGCTAGCTTCAACTATTTTTGTGAGTACGCTACACAGGATCTTATTGGATGATTCTGCTTGCCCATTACCACGAGGATAATAAGGCATACTGGTTTTGTGGATCACGAAGAATTCCTCCAATAGGACCTTGATGGTCTCGTTGATGAAATGGCTTCCGCGATCACTAACTAGTTCCACCGGACAGCCGAAGCGCACAATGATATTTTCATAAAGGAACTTGGCAGTGGGCTTAGCATCAACTACTCTTACTGCCTTGGCTTCGACCCATTTGGTGAGGTAGTCTGTCGCTACAGTTATGTATCGAGCCTGGGAACTCCTTGTTGTAGGGTGAATTGGACCAATATAATCCAATCCCCATTTTTCGAACAGTGTTTGGGCTAAGACTGGGTGCAGTAGATCATAGTTCAATCTCTTTGGTCTCCTTGCCCTTTGGCACACATCGCACTTTTTCAAGTATTCGTCCGTGTCTTTATGAATCGTTGGCCACCAACATTCTGATTGCAGGATCTTGCGAACTGTAATGTCAGATGCAAAATGACATCCACCCATGCCTTCATGTGAAAGCGAAATGATCTGAGTGGTCTCATGAGGAAGAATACACTGCCGAAAAATTCCGTCTGGACCTCTTCAGTACAACTGGCCGACAATCAGCTGATAAGATCTAGCCTTCAAGATCAATTTTCGCTGTTCCGCCTTTGGTAGTGATTTGTTTGGTTGGCCCCGCATTAGATATTCAACAATGTCGGCAGTCCATTCTGGTACTGTATCCATGTAAAACAAGGCAGCATCTGCCAACTCATCGTCGGGTTGGGTTGCAATCTCCTTTCCCTTGATTCGTGACACATGATCTACCATGTAGTTTGTTTTCCCTTGCAAACTACTATCTGACAATCAAATTCCAACAACAAAAGGAGCCATTTGGTGATTCTCCCGTTGTTGCAAGTTTTATTAATGAGATATAGGAAGGGTTGATGGTCCGTAAGAAAAGCAAAATTTATGGCCATCAAATAGTGTCGAAACTTCTTAACCGCATAGATCATTGTCAGTGCTTCTCGCTCTGTGGTTGAATAATTCATTTTGGTATCACTGAGCTGTCGGCTTGCAAATCGGATTGGAAAATCCTTTTTGTGTTCACCAGGCTGGGTTAAGACTGCTCCAACTGCATACTTCGATGCGTACGTATGCACGTGGAACTCAATGGACCAATTGGGTGGTCATAGGATTGGTGCTGAGACCAATGCATTCTTAATCTTCTGGAAAGCCTTTAGAGCTTTCTCATTTTAATGTGGATCCATTGTGAGCTTGTAAATTGGTCTGGCTAACTCCGCAAAATCAAGAATGAAGATCCTGTAATAGTTAGCATGACCCATGTCCCCGGTGGTGGTAGATCAACAATGATCCTGATCTTTGATAGATCTGTGACGCCGTGTCTTGACACTATATGGCCAAGTATCAAGCCATGTGTCACCCAGAATTGACATTTTTTTGGATTCAGGGAGATCTGGTATTCGTGGCATTTTTGTAGCACCTTATCCAAATTAGATAAGTGTTCTGAATCTGGTCCATGCACGCACAAATCGTCCAAGAAAATTTTCAGAAATTTTTGCAAATAATCTTTGAATGCCGCCTGCATGACTCATTGGAAAGTGCTTGGGACATTGCAAAGTCCGAATGGCATCACTTTATAGGCATAAGTTCCCCATTCCGTGGCAAATGATGTCTTGTGCTGGTCCTGGGAGGCTATTTTCACCTGGTTGTAGCCGCTGAAGCCGTCCAAAAAACTGTAGGCTTCATTGCCAGCTACTCTATCGAGGACACTTTCCGTAAATGGTAAAGAAAAATGGTCCTTTTTGGTGACTGCATTAAGCGCCTTCAGATTCACACAGATACGCATTTTGCCATTCTTCTTGGGTACTATAACTATCGGCGATACCCATTCTGTGTGCTCGATTTCATAAATGAAATCTGCATCCATAAGTTTTTGCAACTCTTGCTTGATCAGTTATGTATAATTCGGGTTGCAACTGTAGTAACGGCTTACCTTGGGGACTGCTCCGTCCACCAAAGGTATGGTGTGTTGGACTACTATTGGCGGAATGCCCTTTAGATCACTATAGCTCTAGGCAAACAGTCTTTATATTCCACCAACAAGGATCATAGTCTCTTGAACTTTGTGGGTGCTAACTGCTCTCCCACATGCACTATCCTTTCTTCTTCTCTTGGTTCCGCAAGATTCATCGGCTGTGTTCGTGTAGGTCCCTTGAAGACTTGTTCAGCTGGTGCCTGACTTTGATCAGGCTCTTGTTGGGCTTACGGCATCATGATTACCACGTCGTCCAATGTATAATTTTTGAAAGTATCAGGCATCTCATGAACTGGAGCTTGTCGAGATTCCTCTTTCAGCATATTGATCTTGGCCCGACTGGTCATTTTTTTATTTTCTGTCACCTGTGTAGAAGATGACGCTGTATATGAGTCCAACTTGTTTGACTTCAAGGAACTCAACACATTCTTTTTGCCCTTTTTTGTAATTTTGGTGGGTTCATCCTTGTTGTCCTTCTTTGGGACTGCTGTGACATTCGCCTCATAGTTGCGAATATCAACGTCTACTGTAGCTATTGCCTCTTCGGGTAGGTCACTCCATCGGATCACCTAGTTGTAGCGTTGCTTCAACTGATTTTTCTTATTCGTAGGTGCCTTTGGTGGTTCGATCCTTGAGACTTTCGCCATAGCAAACCTTTGTGGTGGTTGAGCTGGTATCTTCTTGGTTCTGTAACGATCTGGGTCCATATGGTGTAGGACTTGTTCATCAGTCAGCTCAATCTCCTTACTATAAGTTAGAGCATGTTTCCAAGGGACTAGATCATCGTCCACAGGGTTCTCAATCGGCTCCGCTGACAGCCATGCTACGTTTATCATATTCACTCCAAATGTGATTGGTGTGTCCGTAGTGTAACATTTGGGTGAAGATGTACTCGGTTCTGGATCTGATTCATATTGACATGCCTGGCAGTCAATAGTTCCTAATGCATCCGTCCATCTCATGCCATCCGTCTCTGAATGATAGTGACCTCCCTTGGCTGGCCTTGGGCGGTCAATCGTATGATCTATCGTGGATGATCTGTCGGGTGCAATAGGTTTCACCGCCCATGTGGTTGGATCTACCTTTATAGCCTGTTCTCTGTTCTCAAAGGTGAGTCCCTGTACCCCAGTTGTGTACTACTTGCACATCCCTCACCCATGGTCTTCCCAGTAAAATATGGTATGCAGATGGAGATTCAGATATATCCATGACCACAAAAGTAATCACATATTGCATGTCTGCTATCTTTATGGGAATATCAGCAACTACACCTTTTGGTTTCACATAGGATTGATCTGCTAGCTTGATGGCGAATCTGGCTGGCTTCAATCCTTGTAATCCCCATTTTTCGTACAAAGTAGTGGAGATCAGATTGACACCCGATCCTCCATCTACCACTGTCGCCTCGTCCTCGTATCTCTTGTGTTTGATTGGCAAAGTAGTGTTGTGTTCCTCACTCTCCCATGCTGCTCCGATGTGGAGGACGTTACTTGTTTCATCATAGTTCGCACAATAGATGGGCTTAGGTGCTACTGGCTCCTCATCCGCTTTGGCCCATTCAACTAAAAGGCTTTTCACTTGTGGTGCAGTCCGTAGTAGTTCTCCAAGAGATAAACTAACATGGCTTGACAGCAAGAGTGTGAGCCTTTCAGTGCGTGGTTCCTCAGGCTCCACCATGTGAAATGGTGGTTCATGTTGGTGCAACCGATCATTCTGATCAGTGCGTAGTGGTGAGCCCGTTTGCGATTCCCGTTTGATGCCGACTGGAGGTTCTGTGGGAATGTTTCGTTCTTGCTCTTTTTCCTCCTCTTGTGCTTTTTGTACCCAGTGTCTTATTTTCTAGTATTGTCTTCTCTCTTCTCTCACATTTGGATATGGCGCTGAAGTTGAGGGTTGGTCGTCAATGACCGATGGTGGTGGTGAGGGAGCCACTTCCTTCCTCTTCTGTGCTCGCGTAACAGCTAACACAGGAGCGTAGTCGTGTCGACCTTTCGATGGCATCCCCGCTGTTGTATGGCAATGAGGTTAAGAGGTGCACTGGTTCCAGGTTTAAATGGACAATTCTTGAAACAATGTCCATAACCGCAATCCCGGCAGGAGGTTGTATATTGTCCTTTGTAGGAACATTCTACAATTCTGTGTCCCTCGCCGCATCCGTAGTAGCCGTAATTTCTTCCACCTTGACGTTGAGTTTGAGCTACATAGGCCGAAACATATTCATTTATGGCAGGATCCATAAATGGTTCATCTGGTCCGTACCACTGCTACTGCTCAGGTTGAGGTGGCATTTGCATTTCTTGTTCTGCTGCTGTCAGGTTTACATGGGCCACTTGTTGATCGGCTGGCCCTGGTGGAGCAGGTAAGGCCATGCGTTGTGGTTGATTGGGTGCGCCGTACCTTGATGCCGCGTTAGGTGCCCCTTGATGATAAGGAGAAGAAGTCTGATAAGGACTTCTCTTTTGTTGAACAACCCTGGGGTTAAACGGGCAAAATGTCATATCGTGCGATGTTGCATTGCACAGATGATTGGTTTGGGTTTCAAGCCCTTAGAGGTTGTTCAGGGCCTCCTCTGTGCTCTCACACCTCCTCCGCTAGCTGTGAACAGTCCAAACACAAAAATATACACAAAACTAACTCTAAACTCTCAAAAATCTACCTAAACTACTCTAAAAAACAAGAAAATAGCTAAAATGCAACTAAACTAGTTAGTGGAAACCTATCCCCGGCAACGGCGCCACTGTGGGGTCGATGATCTCTCGTAGTATAGCCCTTCCGCCTGTCAACAAAGGTCAGATTACTGGATAGGTGCCTAATTATGCATAGATGCTACTTTCAGTTAATTTCCTACTTTCTCCCTTAACTCTACTCACCACTATACTACTCCTCTTTAACTCTACTCCCCTACACTAACATTCATCATAGTTTGGTTGAAGGGAAGGAATGGAAAAGAAGAGATTGAGAAGAGAAGAGAAAGAGAGAGCAAGAGAGTGAGGGTGGAGGTTAGCTCAAATGCTCCTTATGCTTGCTAATGGAAAAACATTCACTATTGGCAAACAATAAACATGGAAATAGAAAGCAAGAGAAAACACAACCAAGAGCAATAGCAAGTAGTGAATAGCAAATGAGGATGCTTCTCTTCCAAAAATGGTAGAGTTTCCTCCTTCTCATTAAGCATGTAAATAGTGTACAAATGGTGCGTTTTTATAAAATGGGGAAGGCCCTTGCCCCTCAATCTTATTGGCTAATATTCACAATGATCCTAACTATTCATCTTGGACCCAACTTGATCCAAGGGTCCACAAAAAGTACATTAGAAATCACAAGATTCATGTGAGTCCCAATTTCGACCCAACTCTAAAATGTGATCTCTAAGTTTAAAAATGACATTGGGCCTCTAGTTTTATTCTGAATACAGGGCCCAAGTCAAGTTTATTTTATTTACAACTTCAATTGCGTGCTCATTGGGCCATGGGCTTATGCACGTAGGATGACATGCCCTCGCAACACATTTTATTGGAGGATTTTATATATTTACACTTTGTTGGGAATACCCCCAACAGAGACTATGGGCTCGTTGGGATGCACGGAGTTCGGGTAGAGGTGTCATTCGACAGTAAAGCTTTGCCCATCTACACTTAACAATTTGCCTTCGTTTTGCGGAAGGATTACCTTATATATACTACATCGTTCAAATATCCACTTACGCACTTCATGAGTCTCCTGTGAACTTCAAATGCAGCTATCCACCATATGTGGTTTTCAGATTACACACTAAATTCATTCAAACCACTTGTGCAAAACTATTGAAATGCTTGGTTCATCAACATGATTGTGAGACGTTCAAATTTGTGACCACCTACAATTTCTGCTTCATTCAACTTAATAACAACTACAAGTTTGCCTCCAAAATCTGCAAAAGCAAATTTTGTTGATGAAAACGCCATACAAAGACATTCATTGAAGAGAAACATACAACTGAAAACTGAAATCTACAAGAAATTGCCTTATCGTTATTTTAACTTAATAATGTTAGATCATCATCGCTTGGACCTTTTCTAGGTCTAAAAATATGTTGTTCCCTTGGTGATAACAAAAACGGATGGTAGGTTCTTTCTTTTTATTATTTATTATAAGGCAATCCTCTTTATGTTGGAATTATAATATTAGAGATTCTAAAATCAAATTGCATTCTCGTTTGGCAGATTCACCTAGTCTATAAGTAGGCTACATTTGATGGTGTTTTAATCCATTTTTGTCAGAGCATTTTATAAATTTTTTTGAAGCACTGTAACCTTTGTGACTCACGCCTCCTTGGTCACATGCATACACCATCTCTTTAACATTCAGATTTGGCTTGAGCTTATTAGCTAATTTTTTTGCAATTTTTAGGTGAATGGAGTCACTTGTTTCATTTTTCACAATCTTTATTTAATTTTCACCTTTCAAGAAATGCTTCATATACTTTCCTTTAATAAAAATTTCTCCAACCCTCCTTTGTTAGAACTCTTTTGTGACTCTCATACATCTTTGTGACTGGCATCACCACCTAGTGTCAAAACTTGTAGTCTATGTCTCCTAGTATTTCCTTTTGGTGCTTGCTCATCCCTTAAGACTCTACACTTTCATTGTAATCCATATATAGTCCGCTGAAGAATAATGTTTGAAGATTGCAATTCTTCAATCTTTGAGGCAGAACTAGCAAGCTCTATGTTTAAACCATTTGACTCCACCAATGTCATATTTATTTTGTGCAATGATTTTAAGCTCTCATTCATATTTTGAATATGAATGTTTGCCTGTCATTTCTCAATGCTAAAAACTTGCAAGGGTCAATGAACATTCAACTGACAGGGTCTTGGAAGTGATAGTCCGTTAGCACCATCCCCAACAAACCTCAACAAACTATGCACGTCAAGAAAATTAGGATGAACATCTACCAATGGATTTGGGAGGTACAAATCACCTTTTACCCATAGATCGATATGTTTCTTGCCTTCTAATCTCCAACATTTCATCTCAGATGAGGTCAAGTTAATACCCCATGCAGCCTTGGTTGTCGCATATTCCTTTTCTAAGCAATACTTGGTTGTCATCTTGAAGATGTCAAAGTTCTAAGATGAACTGATGTAAAACTTTGTAACATCCTTTAATCAAATGAGGTCAATGTTATTGTGTAATGAGTATGGTATAAGGTTCTTAGGCCTATGTTAGGGTGCCATGCCTACGGTCCAAGTATTGTCCCACTCCAATAAAGACAATGATAGGATTCATGTCCTAGTCTAATCCTATCCTAGTTGTATTTTGTAACTTGCCTATTAGTTACCTATCAATGTCTATGCAATAAACCTATGAAAGTCTATGAAAACAAGCCTAAAGTTAGCTCTTAGTTCATGCTCACCCTATGTGGTAACCCAAGGTAAAAGTGCCACGTAGGATGGATTAGCACTAGGCTAATTATGATTAACAAATTTGTTTAGGGAAGGAAGAGGCCCTTTTTGAGCTCAAAAATGGCCTAATGAATAGGAGAAAAGCTATTCAACACATGTTTAGATCTGATTTATTCTCTATTCAAGTTTTTAAAACCATAACGGATCTTTTATTTTCTTTTTCAATAGAGATTGAACAAGGTTACATCAAATATTCTACCCAAATGTAGAAGAGAACCAAATATGAGAAGATAGTATTGACTCCAACGCTTTCAAATGTGGGATACCTTTTAGGTTCTACATTCTCCATGCCCTACTTGCTATTTATAGCTGAAAGTGTGACTCTTTCTCCTCTCTCTAGAGTCATTTGGCCTAGCTTATCCCAAACTTGACCTAAACTAGTCATATTGGCCAAAATTGCCAAGTAAAGCTCAAAATAAAATTTTATATGTACAAGTGAGCAAATGAATTTGGACTCAAAAAAAAAATGGTCTTGTCGACTAATTTCACACGTGTGAGAAAACCATGTGAAGTGTATATACAAGTTTGGCCTCCCAAATGCCAAAACTAGTCAATTATAGATTGACAGTTTTTCACATTTTGCATGGGTGCCTCACCCTCGGCGCATGCCCTCAAACAAGACATATCTTAGACAATCCTATCACACCGTGTTGCATACTATTCCAATCTTGCATCACCATCTAAGTATCCCGCTCAAGCAGGCCATACCTCTGGCACAACTACCACAATCCATTTTGCATCCAATCCAAATCATGCATCACCACCATATCAATATCCTCCTTCATATAGTAACCACCCACCTTTAGGTTACCTAAGCTGATCATCAACAATCATCCCATTAACATGCAATAAGAGATGAATTACATGCAATTGCAAAGTTGCTTTTCTCTTTTTACATAATATATAGATGTTGATGGAATCAAATATTGTCTAGTTTTTTCCATTCATGCAAGTTCACTTTGATGTTGAGAAAGTGAGCTTTCCATTAAGGTGTAAGCCTCAGAAGTTGACACCGCTTCCACAATTTATCCTTTAATCTTGACATTCTTTCAAACTCCATTGACGAAATTGAACACATAATATTGCTTTTGCAGGACAAGGCCAAAAAAGTTACGCCACCATCATGTTTTGTCCTTCAACATTGACTTTCTTCCAAACTCCATTAACATATCTCAACACATACTACGTTGACTTTCTTCCAAACTCCATTAACATAGCTCAACACATAGCATACTATTGCCTTTGCAAGGCAAGGCCAACCACAGACAACCTTTAAAATAGATGCAAAAATCTAGAGGCAGTCTGTTTTGCCACAGCACCAACCTCTCACAAGCGTGTGTAAATGAGAATAAGCATAGAGATGGCTAGATTTCTGGTGGATTCTAGATAAGGCAATAGCATTTGTTTCCTAATTGTCTTATTTTCAGTTGCTTGTGCCTTCCCTTTTGGCATTTTGTGTGACTTCAGGTGACTGGACTCTCGACCGTCAGAACCTTACCATCCAAAATAGAGCATAATCACAAACGTCTAGCTCGCGAATCACAGCAGATGAAGATATGGCAACTAGAAAGCTTGTAGCATTAACAGGCCATGTGCAGGCTAAATGGTTGAAGAGATGCATCATGCGATGGCAACGTTGATGGAGCCCTCAGCTGAGTGAGGCGCTAGAGTGCCATGATTCGAACTGCACGTGGTCATTTCAAAAGCCAGCACTTTTTGTTTCAAACAGTGGGCACCACCAACAGAAGGTGAACTAATGCATGTCGATGCGGATCTACGAGTACACTTTAGTATTACAATGGATCTTGCAATCTTGAATCAAGTCGCTAAGGTGGTACTGATTCTTGAATCTTAAAATTTCAGTGCTGTAAAAAAAGTTTCGAGCAAGCTTTATGAGAGCTACTCCCATGCCCTGATGAGCCTGGAGATGCAGATTCATTTTATCCTGATTCCTGTCAAAGGTGCTTCCGATGCACCTTTTATTACCCTTCCACAAAAAGCAGTATTCCGTTGACTGTCCTCTGTATAGGCTCGTATTATCCTGTACAATCCTCCATTGTTGCATGGGAGATTAAGTTTCAGGTGGAAGAGAACAAAGAGCAGGTCTCATGTATTCTGAGGCACGGTACCTCCTCCAAATAACCCACAACAATTCAACGAAACCCAGAAAAGTTGAAAACTCTGAAATACATAGTTTTGATAGCTTGAAGGAGGCTGTTGCAAAAGCCCCATTACTCAAGATTGTTGACCCCCATAAACCTTTCGACCTAGAGACGGATGCTAGTGGCATTGTCGTAGGTGCAGTGTTGAGTCGGGAAGGTAGACTAGTAACCTTTTGAAAGTAAGAAATTGACGCCAACGCAACAAAAATATCCCACACATGAGCAGGAGTTGTATGCAATTATACATGCGCTCAAAGTGTGGCAACATTATTTATATGGTGCCAAATTTTACGTGTATACTGGTCAAGAAGTGGCCAGGACCGGCCGATATTCGTCTGTTACAATCTTTCCTAGGCTTTTGTAAGTTCTACCGACGATTCGTTATGAACTATTCCAGGGTAGCTGCTCCTTTAAGGGATTAGTTATGGAATAACAACATTGTGGTTTGATGGGATGCTAAGGCTCATATTTCAACATGTTCCAATTGACAAAGCAAATCACAAAGATATGGAACCTCTCAAATATCTTCTAGCACTTCTAAGTAAAAAATCAACACATAGAATAGTGAAATTTTGATCAACCTATGATCTATCCTCAATCTAATGATATTTGCCACTTCCTAAGATAGAAACACACTCAAATGAGATTCATTAACTGCACGGAGCTGACTATCACCTTGATTTGCCACCATGAGTTGGTTGTAAGACGCAAGTGCAGCCTCAAATTTACAGGTGGCACAATGCCTAAGGCTATGCTCAATTCTCAATGTTTATGGTCTTCGACAATGGTAATTTACGAATGCTTCTAGAATGTGATGACCATCTCAGGCGTGCATTTAGCTTCATCACAATAAAACCTTAACTTTGAAATTTACAACAAAAATTAATGGCTTTTGACTACTCTTGGCCTTTTCAGACTTTGCCCGTCGCAGTGGTCTTGCGCTTTTAGGTCGAACATTCAAGTCAGTATGAAATAGTTATGGAAGCAGGCTGGAGCTTTGCAGCTGGTACCAGTAACTTGTAAGCAATCTTGTATGGGTCCCAGAAAAAGAAGGCTTGTGGGTATCTAAACAAAGAACGCCGGCTAGAAGACTCTATAGACAATTCAACGGTAATTAGGATACGAACTGTCTCATAATGAATACAGATCTCTTTTGAATGTGAAACCGTTTTTGTTAACGTTGGCTTGAATGACAACGTATACCGGCTATGACTAGATGATAGCATGTAGGCATCACTGGAAACTGGAAGTTCTTGGCATACACCCTGTTGTCTGCTTTAAGGACTTACGTTTTGTAACATTCAAGAAGATTAGCGTGTGTTTTTATGTGTGCTCAATTTTTTTGCGTTGGCTATCAACAAACCTGTGCTGTTTTTCAGCTTCGTTGCTCTGTTAATCAATCAGCTGTGTAATTGACTTAGTGTCTGCAGGTTGTCATATAGAACACGATAAAAATTTTGTGTTTCTCTTATAAGCCTTGTGATTTACTTTCTGCCATGCCACCAAACATAATCGAGTAGGGCTTTGTAAATATACGTTGTTCTACAGAAGTACCTTTTCTGAAACCGGTAAACTTAAAAAAAAATTCCTTTGAGACATACTTGCACGACATATCATCGATTCTTCAAATGAAAGTATTTCTATCCCATTAAGAAAGAGCAACAAAAATGAACGCCTAAGCCTAGTTAGTCTGATCGCTGCATCATTATGAATTTCCTCGGAAAGTAATCTTAAGCGGATTTTCAGTAACCTGTAATATTACGTGTCCGTGTATGGCCTATTTGAGTAAATGTTTAATGACCCTGGAGCTAGCCTGATACCACAATATATCGCTTTCGATCTAGCCCAGCTGTGATGAATCAGCTACTAACCGCCTACTGACTGATACGTGTGGACAAAATATAGCGGAATATGCGATGTGTTTTCACGAGGCACTAAGAACCTGCTAATAGAAGTAGAGACGCGTAGCCCAATTATCGCGTTATATTGACATTAATGCCAGAACATATACGTATGAATCCGAGCGCTTGTCTGATTTGTATGGTTGAAACTTGAAAGAACGACTATAAAGTTTGCACGATTCCTGCACATGGCCAACCTTCTTATGGCAAGACAAAAGATCAAGGTACCGTTGCTTTTAGCACGCGGAGAGATGGAGATGGACAATTACTACATTGGCCAATAGCTAACTAGGTGATATCGTGTCATTTTCAGTACGCTTAAAGAGCCATTGCGGTCCCCCTTTTGGGTCTGTAATCCCTTTGTCGGATTTTCTACCTTCACGTTCAGACAACCAGCCAGCAGAAGACTACAGCACCTGCCACCTAATGTGGTTATCAATACAAAACATGTCAGAGATCCTTCTTCATATAACTAGGTTTAGTCAAATCTCATTGTAGTTCATTGTGTAGACTGTATGATTCTGAAGGCGACAGAGACGTAGCAGATCAAGGTTTAACCTTTGCCTGAAGATACTTTAACAGATTTTCAGGAGTAAATTGGCCACAAGGAATTCGAAATACCTCACTTTACGGGTATAAATGGATTCGTCGTTCTTCTATTCCCGAATCCATACTAAGGACAGCCCTATAGACCGCAATGATAACCAGTTTCTGGCTAGTGCATTTCTGCCTTCCAATAGCGCAACGCATGGATCAAGGACTGCACGTGTACGTCTTCTTTAAGGCCTCTTATTACGCTCTTAAGCTTCTAAATAGGCAAATAGTGGTAACGGTATCTATCTATTATTATGTCATTTATTAAACGTTCCAACTTCCTTCACATCACGTTATGTTAGGTTACTGCAGAAATAGTTAATCATTTTTTATAATGCGCTTCCTATGTTGATATCTGTGCTCCGAATGTGTATCTAGAAGGTCTTTCTGTGTATGGATTGTTTGTCTGTCCAAAATTGTACAAGCTGTAAGCAAAAGCTATCATATTATTCGTATCCACTGTCACAGATTGCACGATTATTCACTAGTTTCACACGTCCAATTTAATTTGAGTGATGATTGTATAAGGCTTGCTATATGAACTCCTTATAGTCCTAGTACCATCCTTGTCGATCGATGTCTCACACATTTAGTATGAATTAGGCGTGAGCTGTGAATGTAGATGCTTGCAAAATACTGACGGTAAACAGCATTGCCTCACTCTCAGGATTTTGAGGAGATATCAGAAAATTGTGGTTGTTGCGTTGTTCTTTATGATCATGCTCGATGTACTGGTTCAAGTTGGCGGACAAGGTGAATGGGAAAATGGACACGCAACTTTCTATGGTGGAAGTGATGCGTCTGGGACCATGGGTACTTGCTTGTTTCTATTTTGCACGCTGACGCAATTTGCGATGTCTTTCTGAAATCTCATCGCATATATGAGAGTTAAGTATATTTATCCTGTGGACTGCTAAACAGGTGGTGCATGCGGCTATGGTAATCTGTACAGCACTGGATACGGAACGAACACAGCCGCACTTAGTACGATGTTGTTTAACGACGGACTAACGTGTGGAGCATGCTATGAGCTAAAGTGCAATGCAGATCCTCAATGGTGCCTTCCTGGAACGCCGTCCATAATTATCACGGCTACTAACTTCTGCCCACCAAACAATGCACTTCCCAACGACAACGGTGGATGGTGCAATGTCCCACTGAAGCATTTCGACATGGCCGAGCCTGCTTTCCTGCAGATAGCCATGTACAAAGGAGGCATTGTTCCTGTTCTCTACAGAAGGTAATTATGAGTATAATCCTGATCGGTTATTCTTTTGCCTTAATAAAGTACTCTCAGTTTCTTAAATCTACCATGATCAGCAGCTCAAACACTATCTATGTTTTGGTATGAGTCTAATCCTGATCGGTTATTCTTTTGCCTTAATAAAGTACTCTCAGTTTCGTAAATCTACCATGATTAGCAGCTCAAACACTATCTATGTTTTGGTTCTCTTTACAGGGTGACGTGTTTAAGAACGGGCGGAATTCATTTCACCGTGAATGGACATTCCTACTTCATGTTAGTTCTGCTCACTAACGTCGGAGGTGCAGGAGATGTGAGCTCCGTATCGATCAAAGGCTCTCAAACAGGCTGGCAAGCGCTATCCAGAAACTGGGGACAGAACTGGCAATCAAACTCCCACTTCGAAGGGCAAAGCCTTTCTTTTGCGGTTACTTTAAGTGATGGCAGCACTGTTACATCCTATGATACGGCTCCAGCAAACTGGCAGTATGGACAAACCTTTAGTGGTGATCAATTCTAGCTGTGCCTACGTGCAAGGGCAGCTTACTGCAAACATCACCATGTACAACAATATTATGACTTCACTAGATGTATATAGATGAAAACAAGAGACATCTGGTCATGCATGGAGATTTTTCATCTAGCATACTGTAAATCATCCACCACTTTCCCACCTGAAGCCGAAGATTTATTCGCAATATACCAGTCAAGTCTGAGAGCATAAGAAGCAGAATCAGCAAGACCAGATTATTATAAATGGCACCACATTCTCAAGGGTTAGCAATAGAAGCTCTTGCATTGGAGGCGCGCACCACAGCAGCCCAACGCAGATTCGAAATGCTCCATTCTAGTATTTATGTCTATACTATATATGATATGCATTACATCAAAACAATAAATACTGAATTCATTGGTAATGTCTTGCAGATCTTCTGATGTTCATATCCTGTACATGATCAAAACCTTTGATAAACAAACGCTTTTCATCCATCTATTCACAGATTATTCACAGCCAAGCAAATCAAGCTAGAAACTAATTTCTGAGCAAGATTATTCAGTGGAACGATGGATTGTAGTTAGCTTGTGTATCAACCTAAACATTTTCAAGAGTCATATTATGTATTATGGAAGGAGACGGGCAGAGGCCATTCTGACCGATAAGGATTTCCAAAAAAATTTTGCACATTTAGTATCACCTCAGCCGCTAGAGTGGCCAGGGTGGCTACTACAAGTAGCCGACCATTGGATGATGAATACCATAAGTAGCATTTGCAGATTTAATGTGGAGATTCAAAACATTTGTGGAGATTCAAAACATTTGTGAAACCCTGCTATGGACTAGGTAGCGGGCTTGAGCAGTCCCGCTACCGGATGTAGCATACAGTTGCACCAAGCCGCCCTGCGGCGAGGTGCATTGAAGGCTGCATGATACATGGTAGCAAGCCTGCTCAAGCCTGCCACCTATCGTAATTGACGTTTGGGAACGAATATGCGTTTAAACATCTGTGGTCTAATCCAATTAAAACCTGCCACCTGTCTACTATGAGCCCAAATGACAATTACTGCTTAAAATCTACATGTTATTAACTAAATGAATGATGCCATGTGTGTGATATCACTCCTCACAACTTGTACATAGCACTTCAAAGTGTTAACCCACGCTCTAATAAGAATGTGCCATGTAGGCAACACTCTAACAAGCTTTTTTGGGGGGAAAGCCCCCGTTCGAGGGCCTTCAGCCTTGCTAGGTGGGTGCCTGAGGGGCAGGAGCCCAAGGGCCCCACCGAGCAAGAGGAAGGTCGGAGGGCAGGGGCCTTCCCTTTCGTAATGACATATGCAAAGTTTTTCTTTTCATGTTTTTTTTTTTTTTTTGCAGATTTTTTTCATGGTTTTTTTGTAATTTTGAAAATAAGATTTTTGGTTTTTTTTTAATTTTTTTTTTGTGCATTTTTTTGTTGCAAACTTGTATTTTTTTTGTTTCTCTTTCTAGAATTGTTGTTGAGTTTTTTTTTCGCTTTTCATTTTTTGCAAAAAAAAAATTCAATTTCTTTTGACAGAATGTGCATGCGCTATGTGGCAGCCCGTCATTAGCTGTCCACATGCACATTCCATCATAACTATATCCACTTGAAAATTATGCCAAAGTTGTTCACAAAAAAAATTGGTTTTATATTGACATGAACATTGTGCTTTTGGAGGTGCCTCCAAAATACAAAAGAAAATCTAAGCACTTGGCATTACGGCTTAGGATTATTCATGGTGCTTGCCCAAGTAAGTTTTAATATGTATATTGTGATTTACATTACTCATTTTTTTTATTATGGGATAAGGTAACACTTTGATTGTGTTTGAAAATTTCAACCCTTTTATATACACATGGCGATCATTGTATCGTTCCTTGCATAAGGATTAGATGTGAAGTTTTTGTTGGATTGTTTATATTTTCTTGTGACTTTTTATGATTTTCTATTTTGATCTCCTTTTTTTAACATCTTTACCAGCTCTTTATGGGTTATCTACATGCACATTCTATCTAAAATTTCATGGGTTATATGTCAATTTTTTACTGCTTGTCATCATGAGAGTTTGGGTGACAAAGCTCACAGAAAATTATGCTTTTAAATTTACATAAAAATGTTGATTCTTGAAGTAGCTCCAAAATACAAAACTCTACCTTGGTTAAAGTGCCATATTTAAGTAGGTTTATTTTATAGAAGATAGTAACGACAATTTTTTTGTAAGGTTTATTTTTCCCTTTATAAATGATAGTCTCTATCTCTTAGTAAGGATCGCATAGGTTGCATTTGTTGCTCGTGTTTTCTCTTGGTAGATTGTCATTTCTTTAAACATCGAGAAACTTTAGTATCTCATTGGAAACAACATTCATTCATTTGGAAAAATTGTTTGCTCTTGATGCACATGCATGCTACAAGTTGAAGCAGAGATAAATTGTAGTCATAATTAAAGTTGTCACCAAAAAGCCATAGCTTAAAACTCACCCATTTCACTTTATATGTCTTTGTATTGGTCTCTTGGAGCTAGATGATCAAGAAACTAGTAATTTTGCTATTAATGGCTACTTTGTTTCCATTTCAAATTCTTTCAAGTTTAATTCCGTCAGAATCTTCCTTATCTATTAAGTAATTGAATAAAAAGAGAGGAAGCATCAATATTTTTTTTTCATTTCAACAATTTGAATGTGATGTGCAAGGAAATGCTTTTCATGATAATCAAAGAACTTGTTTGTTGATGTACTAGTTTGTAAATGAGCAATGACTATTTTTCACAACTACAAAAAAAGGATAAAATCTGAATTTGTAATAATATTAAAAAGTATAATAATACTAACTATATGTGTCTTTTTTTTAATAATAAAAAGCTTCCAAAGAAGTAATCATGGAAATTTTAAATATAATTTTATGTTAATTTCTTTGCAATATGTAATAAATAGAAAACTAGTCACTACAATACGGCGGCATATCCTGGTCATGAAACATATTTGAAGTTGTGGTTATTGGTCTAGATGTGGTCCAGTTGTCTTATGTATATAGTAGTTGTATTTTGATATTGTAGTTTAAAATCATACTGTGCATATGGTTGTAAAGTGTTATATGAATAGTATTTGATATAACATATCAATATAAAAGTCACCTAGAACAATGATGGAAAATGCATTGTGGTGTTTGAAAGAATTTTTTGTAATGTTTGAATAAAAGATGTCATGTTTTGTATATTGTATGTCTTGTGTTTTTCAAGGACTTGATCTTTTATAAATGAGAAGTTCCTTCCTTCAAATTTGTAAATCCAATGTACAAAAATATGGAGAAAGCATGTGGTGCTTGTGCATGTTTTTTGTTTCTTGTAAACAAAGTTTATTATGCATTAGAGGAAATCCAAACTCCAAAAGGGTCTCCTATGGAATGCCACGTAGGAGAGAGAAAATTGTCAAATTTTAAGACTTCGATTGAGTTTTTGGTCTGCACCCTAAAACCTAAACCCCAAGATGTGTAGTATACTAGAAGTCGGGTAGTCGCAATGCATGAGGTCCAAACTTCAAAACTTGATGACATTGTGCTAATATTAAATAACATCACCTCTTACGTAAATGAAAATCTTGTCTTTCATTTCAGTTGGAAAACAATGAAACAAAATTTCCTCTATCTACTCATTGCTTGCACATCAAAGGAAGTTTACAAGTGGACGTAGATATTGAAAAGGTAATATTTTGTTCATTTATAGTTCCTTTCATTCTGATTTATATTGCTTTACTATCATTGTTTGTAATTTGCGGATTCACTGATGCAAATCAAAATGAAACGAAACGCGAATAAATTCGGATGGAGATCGGATATGATTGCTGGTCACTACCTGCTATATCATTCCTACAATCCTCCAGAATGTAGACAGGCATTGCTAACCTACATTTAAGTTAATTCAACAAGATTGAACCTATGTGCGGAAAAGATAAAACAAGCGAATGAGATACACGAATAACAAGCAGACAATAATTCAATCGAGATCAGACAAATTTTAGAATGATATGTGCATAACAGCTACAACATCATCTATAAATCCTCTTGGTTTAAGCACTGTGTGACAGACCCACACAACGCATTGGTGTGAGAAAAACGGTGCTCTCCCATGAACAGTGTCTCGCTTACTAGCAGAGTTCTTGGATCTCTATGGATCCTGCTTACAAAATTGTCTCTGGGTATTTTAATGCACCTAGCAATTGCATATATTCAGAGTAACATTTATTATTAAATAGATTAAATGATCTAGTCATAGAGCGGGGGATTAGGCATGTCCTAACGCTCTTCTGCTGATGTCATCATATCATACCAGAGTTTTGTATTTTATGGTACTTCTTTGATTTTTTTGGTCCTTTCATGCGTGACGTGTCGAAAGTATTCGACCTTTGTGTGTCACGAACATTTTCCTTTTGCGTCGTTTGACCTTCTCCTTTGTTCATGTTGTTCGTGAACATTTCATCTTCGAGGTCTTCGTTTTTGAGGTCTTCAAGTTTTTCGAGATATTCGTCAGGCTGGGAGTCAAGAGCTAGCAAAGCTTTGTCAACCTTCTGATAAAGGAGGTGAGGTCTTTGTCATCCAATTGCAGATTTGTCAACTGATCTTCAAGAGGCATGATCTGTCTACGTGATTTTGTCTGAAATTTTGTGACCATCTTGGCCATGGGTGCAAAAGTTTCCTCATAATCTATCCGTCTCTCTTGAGCATAACCTTTTGCAACTATTCTTGCTTTATGTTTGTTAACACTCCCATTTGCATTAAACTTAAGCTTGAAGACCCACTTGCATCCTATTACATTCCTTTGAGGTCTACCAACAAGCAACCAAGTTTCATTCTCAATCAAGGCATTATACTCATCCAACATAGCTTTATACCATCCTTTGGAGTTCAATGCTTCTTTAACATTAGATGGTTCTTCAAAACTAGATAAAGCATAAGAAGTGGATGAGATACCCTCAGCTTGTTGCCCTTTGCCTTGATATGTGAGCCTTGATGGCTCCACTTTTGCCCTTGAAGATCTCCTTGGTGTGATAGGTGGGTTTGGTGCTTGCTCCTCCATGAGCTCCTCCTTGGAATCCAGATCTTGCTCCTCGACCATCTTCTTCTTGATTGTTGGAGCACTTGAGCCTTCTTCAAGCATATGCATATGATGTTCATCCCTTGAAACAACAAATTTGTTCAAAGATGGGAGATAGATTTTGTAGCCCTTGCTTGAGCTTGCATATCCAAGCATGATCCCTCTTGTGGAAGATGGATCCTCCTTGGTTCTTGTTTCCAATGGCACATGCACATAACATATACACCCAAAACCTTTCAAGTGATTAAGATTGGGTTTCTTTCCATACAACATCTCATAAGGAGTTATGCCTTCAATTGCTTTGCAAAACACCCTATTCATCAAGTAGTTTGCAGATACAAGAGATTCTCCCCAAAAGCATTTGGGCAAACAGGCATCCAATCTTAAATGTGAAGTTTTTAGCACGTGTGAACTTCACCACACACCCTACGGGATCTTATTGAGGTGTTGAGATTGCACAAGATTGATCAGAGGACAGTATACTTGAAAAATCTATGACAAGCGCACAATGGCATACATCTGATGAAAAAATCTAACTTCTCACTATGAGAATTGAATGTTAGAAATAATTCTAAGTTCAGAAAATCAATGATGGAAAACTCGAGTAGAGAGAGAATGAGTCCAAAACACCAAAATCTCATTATTCACAATATGGCAAAACATGCCAAGCTTTCCCTACATGAGATAGACTCAAATTCCTACAGTGGAGTTGCATGGAAAGTCCACTTAACTGAACTACTTCACCTACCAGAGACCCACATGTGTAAATGCATGCATGGATGTTGCATGTACTGCATGTCAACTCATAAAACTGCCTAGACATGTGTAGATCACAGAAACCAGTTTGCATGTTGCATGCACTGATTGCATTGGCTTGCATGCATACAATATGACATTGCATGCTATCTAAACTTCTGCATGTCATCAAAATTGAACCTATCTAACTCAAATCCAACCTATACTAGAAGGTTATGTGCTCAATTCACATACCTTTTATGTACAACATGAAATTTAGTGAAAATAACCATGGACATGGCCCCAACTCGAGATTGGAAGATAATATTTTAATAATCTTCACACTCGTCCTTAAAATTTATGTTCCTATCAACATAGACTTCGAAATTAGGCCAAGGTTAGACCTCATCTTGATAAAGACATTCTTGAGTAGTGGCTTGGTGAGAAGATCTACAACACAATTTGTAGAATCAACATGATCTAGTGAGATCTCTCTCCCAATGACTTTTTCTCTTAGAAAATGATGAGCTACTTCATTGTGTTTGCTCCTTGCATGAAAAACTGGGTTATTTGCAAGAGCTTGAGCAGAAATGTTGTCATTCTTGATAATTGGAAGATCTTCATCTACATAAGACTTTAGCTCCAAAAGTAGCATTTTGATCCATAAAACCTCCTTTGTTGTGGTTGTAAGAGATTTATACTCAGCTTTATAGGATGATAAGGAAATAATTGTCTGCTTCTTTGATAGCCAAGAAATCAAATTCCCTCCAAGAAATATAGTGTAAGCGCTTGTGGATTTTCTATCCAACCTGTCTCCTACAAAATCTGAATCTGAAAAAGCAATCAAAGTCAGATCTTCTCCCTTGTAGAATAGTCCAAAATTTAAGGTAGAAGATATATACCTCAAGATTCTTCTAGCCAACTTCTAGTAATATAACTTTGGATCCTGCATGTGTTGACTTAGCTTATGAACACAAAAGCTTAGATTTGGCCTAGTCACTGTTAACCAGATAAGTGAGCCAATAAGACTCCTATAAAGAGTGATGTCCTCAAAGGATTTTTCATCATCTTTCATAGGAACTTTTACAGTGTGCTTCATAGGTGTATCTATGCCTTTAGAATTTTCTATCTGGAATTTCTTGAGCATGAAAAGTGCATATCTACTTTGGCTTATAAATGCATGACCTTTTCAGAAATCTATTTCAAGGCCTAAAATATAGTGAAGAAATCCTAAGTCCTGCATCTTAAACTCAGTACCAAGTGCATGCTTAGTTTCTTCAACTAGCTTCTCATTATTTCCACAAAGAATGATATCATCTACATAGATGAAAAGTATAATTACAATGTTATCTACAAACTTATAATATAGAGAAGGTCATATTCGCTTAGACAAAATCCGAGTGATATGAGATAGGAGTTGAGCCTTGCATACCAAGACCTTGGTGCTTGTTTTAGTCCATAGAGACTTTTGAACCAAAGACAAACTTTTGATTCATCACCTTCTTTCACAAAACCTGGAGGTTGCTCCATATAAATCTCCTCCTCAAGGTAACCAGTGAGAAATGCATTAGAAACATCATGATTATACTTGATTCTGAAAACCCATTTACATCCAATTACATGCATGTTATTTGGTGGCCCCACAAGCTCCCATGTATTGTTTGACATCAAGGCTTCAAACTCTTGGGTCATTGCTTCTGTGAAGAATTGAAAAAGATTATCTATGTTAGATATAGGGGTCTTATGTTTTTTACATCAAGCATCTAGGTGTAGGATGTTGATAGGAATAAATTTGGCATAGATGGCAAAATTATGCATTTCCACTTGTAATGCTACTATTAAGCCAAAATAGAGTAAGAGGCTAAACACTTGCTAATTAGAGTGTAGACAAGTGTAAAGTTTTTGTTTGATGAATTCCAAGAGGTCCAATAGGATATAGAGGTGGAACCTTGTGAGGTCCAATAGGAAATTGAGGTGTGCTTGAATATAGTCCAATAGAATTAAGAGGTGCATAGATCAATGATCCAATAGGATCAAGAGGTGACAAAATGTGGTCCAATCATAGTTAAGCATAGTGGTAGCTCGTGGACCTACTAGTATCATTGTACTCCTCATTTTGATGTTAATTGATTTGGTGATTTCATGGATTTTGTGAGTTATTGGATTTCTAGCTTTCTCTCTCTACCCGAGAGCTCTTGATGCATTTTCTCTCTCTACCTGAGGAGAGCAGCTTGTTTTTACTTAGATTATTTTTTGAATACTTCCCACACGTGTGAGTGAGAGTTGGAAGTGAGTGAATGCATGTAGTAGTGTGTTTTTGCCATAGGATTCAAGATTGATCTTGAATCTCAATCTAGTCTTGATCTTGGTGCATCTACACACCTTAGGAGATCACAAGTACATGTAGTGGACAGTCCACACGTGTGAAATTTAACATGGTATCAGAGCCTACCTAAGGTTACCATGCATTTTGATCCATCTAAGTGAAAATTTTTTCATCAATCTTGAGCTAGAAGTTGTCAAGGCCCATTTTCCTAGCTATCTTGTGACCTGGTACTGTATGGAATCAGGTGCTCAGAAACATGTGAGGAACATCCAATTTTAGTTTGGAAGTTCTCTCTCATGTTTGATCCATTTATCTTGCTTGATAGCTTGTTTTGAAGCTATTTTTGTCTAGTTTTTGTTGCAATCAGTTTCATTCCATTTGGTTGAGCCAATCAAAAGTTATAAGCTTTTGAAGAGGGTTAGGTAGGGCACCTAGACCTGGGTGGACACATTTGGTTTGGTCAAGAGATTGCCTGGTTGATCCAAAATCACAGTTGTATGCTTGACAATCTATCTATATGTGATCTAGGCACTGTTTTGAGATCTTAGCCATTTTGTTTCATGCAATATCATTGTATTTGAGTCAAATTTGGTTTCTTAGTGTATATCAATCAAGGAAAGAAGAGGAGTGGATCCAAGCAATGGATCTTGAGTACGGATCTCTTATGAAGAGTGGAACATCTTTTGGAAGATCTTCTTGTGTACATGGAGCTATGCAAGTGGATGGATGTTATCTTGCTGTAAAATCAAGTATTGGATCTGGAAAACAAAGTTTGTTCAATGAATTTGATGATCAAGTTGAAGATCAAGAAGTTGATTTCGAAGTGCTTCAACTAGTCAAAAGAGAAGTTGGCAATTTGGAGCTAGTCAAGAGCATCAAAGGAGAGGTAATTGGCAAAGATGTTATGGATCTATTTCTGCAGCATATTGAAGACTCAAGTAAGGTCAAAGGATCAGCAAGGAAGTGTTGTTCAAGTTTACTTTACTTGTTCTATCTCATGTTTGAGCAATTTCATGTGGATGTGTGCAAATTGTCAAGATATGGTAAAACTAGCTACATTGTGAACATTGTTTTGATGTTGGAATTGTACTAGCATTCTTGGCTGGTTCTGTTGATGGAAATGAAGCTATTTGAGGTCCATTATGTCACTCATTCATGGCTAAGTCATCAAGGCTTGATGGCATCTTTTGGCAAGATGGAGATGGAAGCTCATTCGTGGAGTATCATGGTGGATACATGGCAACAAAGGACAAAGGAGGAGGAGACATGCAAGCAAAAGTTGATCACTCACATTTATTGTTTGTTTGCTGTATTTTTCCAGAGAGTTCAGAGTTGGAAGCATAGTGGAATCATTTCATTTACATTCTATTTGATTCTTCATGTTCTAATTACATCTTGATATGTAAAATTGATGTAAGAAATAGTGAAGCATCCCAAGTGGACAATATTCTCTATATCAATTATGGTTGTTTCTATTTTGAGCATTACATGATCATTGAAAGGAGATCTATTCTTAGGAAGAAGATCATTCTTATGATGGATCAAAGTTCTATTGTCAAAAACTATGCTACGAACAAGCATATTGAGATACAATATCATTTTGTGAGGGAGCGAGTCATTGCAAAGGAGGTGGAGCTTCAACATGTGTCTTCAAGGGAATGTGTAGCTGATATCTTCACCAAAGCATTGGAAAAAGACTTGTTCATGAAGCATAGGACTTCACTTGGAGTATTATTAAAGTCTATGCTAAAACTAGTTGAAGAGGGAGTGTGAAAGATTCAACTAGTCATCTAAATAAACACTTTTTTAAAGTTTGAGAAAGTTAGAATGCGAGTTTGAGTAGATTCAATTTGAATAGTTGGGTACATTGAATCTAGACCCAAAATTGGTAGGGTTAGCATTTTGGTGGGAAAGCCAAGTGGCCAAATAGGGTTTGGACCTGTTATAAAAGGATGTAGCTCATGGAGAGAGCAATGTTCTCTCTTCTCTATCTCATTTCATGCTTATACATGGTTCTCTTGGGTTCTACTATCCATTGGTGCACTATCTTGGTGATTGCTTGCAGTCCTATGTGTAGAATGATCTATATTTGCTATTTTTGGATCCACACGTGTGAAATATAGTAGCTTGCTGGTTTTGTATGGACGGCAACAGTACATAATCATTTCATTCAAGTTTGATCAAGTTCTATTGGTGTTTGCATCTCAAATTATGTGTAGATGCTGATTTTTCTACATTGGTGAAATTGGTAGTGTATTTCTCTTTCTAACCAAAGATCATTCAAGTAGATTGGATCTTAAGGATCTGAAATCTTTCACAGTGTATAGATGAAGAAAATACATGTCTGTAGGAGATCTCGGGTGGCTGCTGTCGTTGTCAAGTCTGTTAGCACAGTTGCGTGGGATGAGCGTGAAAAGGCCGCGATGTCAACCTTTAAATGAACGTTGGTGAAGATGCGAAAAATGTGACATTCTGACAAAATGCCTTAGGATATGATTTACAGGGTGCCTTTGCTTTTCCTAGAGCACCTTCGGCATTTTGTAAAGCAGTGTCGTCTTTTTCGCCTGTCACAAGTCATGTGTAAAAACACCGTGTCGCGTTTTTTGCTTTTTTTGCCTGTGGAAATTTACTTGTATTTATGCAGATAGTCGAGCTTTTCACCTATCTTATTTTATATGTAAATATACAGACTGTGCCACAACATGAGTAAAAATGCAGCATGAATAGAGGCAGATTAAAATAGGACTTAGGAGAGTAGAGGAGATAAATCCAACTCCCCCTCTTAATCTGGATCCGTGAATGTCTTGATCTTCAGACTGAGCAATGCACAAAATTTGTTGTGTGCATTAACACTTAATGCCTTTGTGAATATATCTGCAACCATATCCTGCATTCTGCAATACGCTAAGCTCACCTCATTGTTGAGAACCTTGCCCCTAATGTAGTGATATGTGATTTCAATGTGCTTACTCCTAGAGTGAATCTAGGGTTGGCCGATAAGGCAATAGCACTTTGATTATCACATAGTAAAATTGTGGGGTTGTACTGATACAAATTAATGTCTGATAGTAAATTTCTCAACTAAAACGCTTCCTCAATAGATTGAGAAGCAAAAATGTATTCTGCTTCTATAGAAAAAAGTGCAATAGAGGTTTGCTTACGACTGTTCCATGAGATAGGGCTGTCATTGAAGAAAAATGTAAATCCAAATGTGAACTTACGATTGTCTACATCTCCTCCCCAGCTTGCATCAAAATATCCACTGAGCTAATGAATATTGTCGTTGCTGACATCTCCATAGCAGATGCATTGGTCCATGGTAGCTCGAATATACCTCATGACTCTTATGCCTTCCAATGGGTAATGCTAGGATTAGCCATATATTGGCCGAGTGAGCTTACTGCAAAAGAGATATCTGCTCTTGTATAGACCATTGTGTACATGAGAGATCCAAGTATCGATCGATAAGGATACTCTCTCATTTGCTCCTCTTCTTGCTTGGTCTGAGGACATTGGTCCTTTGATAAATGCAGGTCTGGATCCATCGGTGAGTGAGCTAATTTACAATTCATTAGAGTGTATTTGTTAAGAACATTGTGAAGATACCTTTGTTGAGTGATGTAAATCAGTCATCTCACTTTGTCTATGTGGATCTGAATGTCTAGACAGAAGTGAGCTTCGCCCAGATCAGTCATGTCGAACTCTAAAAATAGCATCCGCTTAGAATCCTTGACCAAATTGGTATTGTTGTTGAAGAGCAACGTATCATCCACGTATAAGGTGATGATAATGAAGGGTTGTTGCACTGACATGGAATAGACGTTGCAATCAACTATGCTTGGTTTGAATCCTTGTTCGATGATGAATGTGTTGATCCTCTGAACCCAAGCTTTGGCAGACTGTTTCAAGCTGTAAAGTGCTTTGTGGAGTTTACAAATGTGATTCTTCATACCTTCCAAAACGTATCCTTCGGGCTGGATCTTGTAGATGTCTTCAAGTTGATGTACTTCGAGGTTGGCAGCTGCAGCATAAGACAAGAGTGCTCAGATCGACAAATGCTTGACTACTGGACTGAAAGTCTTGTTGTAATCAACGTTGGGAATCTGAGTGAGTTCTCGTGCTACCAATCTTACTTTCCTTCGATTAATTACTTCGTTGGCATTGTATTTGATCTTAAAGATCCATTTGCAATCAATGACATTGCAGCCAATAGGAGCTTCGACTAGTGACCACGTCTGGTTTTTGATCAGAGAGGAATACTCTCTATCCATAGCTTCTCTCCAGAGATCAGAGTCTGGTTGGTTGAGTGCCTCTTCAACTGTCGTCGGTTCCTGTATCAAGAGACATGTAGACTCAGGAGTATACCTTGTGGGCTATGTGTGCACTTGGCTTGATCTTCTGGGAGGATTCGACAGATGAACCACTCCTGGCACTTGTTGTTGGATAGTAGCAACGTCTTCATCTGATTCGCTATCAAAAAGTGGATAAAAAATGGACACGTCTGAGCCAGAAGCTTGTACAGTCATGTCAATGGCAGGTGATGAGGGTTCTCTTGGAGCAATATCCTTGTCTTTGATGTCGACGAACTGATCCTCAATAAAGACTGTATCCCGACTATACAAGATTTGCTGGGTATCCGGATCATATAGCTTGTATGTATTATCAAATGAAGTATATCCAATCAGGATGGGCTTGAGACCTTGGAAGTCCAATTTCTTCCTCGTGTCTTTCAGGAACTGCATGTAGGCAACGCATCCAAACACTCTTAGGTTCTTTACAGAAGCTTAGAGCTTTTGCACACCTCGTGGGATGTCTTGCCTGAGAGGGCCTTGGTTGAACATCTATTTTGGACATAAGCTGCAATGGAGACAGCTTCAGCCCAGAATCTCTTGGGCAGCGATGCACGCACTAGCATACAGTTGGCTTATTCAACCAGGATGCGATTCTTCCTCTTGGCTAAGCCATTAGACTGAGGACTGTAAGGAGTGATGAATTGCTACTCAATGCCTTGGCTTTGGCAGTACTCCTTAAACTCAATAGAGATATATTCTCCATCGTTGTTGCCTTGATCATCCTTCCAATCTCCTTTTCTGCACACTCCTTGAAGATTCTGAAGCAGTTGAAGGCTTCTAATTTTCTTCTTTATAAAGTACACCATAGTATTTCTGGAAAATTCATCAATAAAAGTTACAAAATACTCTGCATCCTTCAACGAAGGATTTTTCATCGAGCCACAAATGTCTGAATGTACAATGTTTAACAATCCTCTAGCAATATGCTGATGGCTAGATTTTTCATCGGGCCACAAATTTCTGAATGTACAATGTCTAACAATCCTCTAGCAATATGCTGATGGCTTGATTTAAATGGTTCCCTGGTCTGTTTACCAACTAGACAGTCTTGACATACAGGTAACTCGACTTTATCACGAGGATAGTCGAGATCAAGAACAATAGATTGTCTAGACATTTGTTGTATAGTAGCATGATTCAAGTGACCAAGTCTATAATGCCAAAGTAAACTTTTATTCGCATGAATAGAAGTACTGGGCGTCTGACTAGAGGCAGAAAAGCAATGACTTAATTTATACAAGTATCCATGCCTCTTTCCGAGTGCTAGGATCTTGCATGTCCTATCAGCTACTTTGCACTGATCACATTCAAATTCTACTCTATGACAATAGCAGACAAAGCCGCGTGCTCTACAAAGCTAATTCAATCTGTAAAAGAGATGAACCTATTACTGACAATACAAAAGAATCAATGGACAAGGCATCTACTTCGTCTATCTCTGATAAGCTTCTAATGCTTCACATGCACTTGAATACACAAGTGGTATTCAATATATACACAATTTTACAAGTGTGCAGATGCAAAGTGAATGTGTTGTCTGTAGAGATCGTGGGTGGTTGTTGTCGTTGTCAAATCTATTAGCACAGTTGTGTGGGATGAGCATGAAAAGGCCGCGACGTCAGCCTTTGCTAAAATGAACGTTGGTGAAGATGCAAAAAATGTGACACTTTGACGAAATGCCTTAGGATATGATTTACAGGGTGCCTTCGCTTTTCCTAGAGCACCTTCAGCATTTTGTAAGGCAGTGTCGTCTTTTTTGCCTATCACAAATCATGTGTAAAAACACACTATCACATTTTTCGCCTTTTTCACCTGTGGAAATTTATTTGTATTTATGCAGACAGTCGAGTTTTTTGCCTATCTTATTTTATATGTAAATATGCAGACTGTGCGACAACATGAGTAAAAATGCAACGTGAATGGAGGCAGATTAAAATAGAATTTAGGAGAGTAGAGGAGATAAATCCAACAAGCGCGGGCAGTATTTCATCGAAATACACAACATGGAGGAACCAATGAAATACGAAACTACATTTGTCAATTGTTTCAGTGGTTCTACTGCAGGGTTCAGATTTGACATATAACAAAGTCCACACAATACAACAAGTTTAGAAAAGCATGCAAGTTCATACATGAAGAGAAAATTAGATGATTGTTGAGTAGAAAATAACAAAGACATTCAATCATCATTGTCATTAAATCATGACATGTTCAGAATTGCTTGCAAATTCATGGAACAAGTGAGAGGAGAAATACTCAATGTAAATGTATTGATTGTATTATAACAAAATACAAAGTGTTCACTATTCATCATCAGCTTTTGTGTCAGCTTCTATGGTTGTATTGCCATGAAAAAATTCTCTGCTAGAGTATGCATCTAATAGATGTGCATTATCCTTATTTCTAAGCTCAATATAAGTAGAGTACAATGAATAATGGGAGCTCCTGAAATGAGCATTCCCATTAGTAAAACCTAGAATGTTCAAAACATAAGATCTTTTGACGAAAATGATCTTATTCGTCTTAACAAATTTAAGGAGCTTCATTCTATCATGTTGTCCACCACATTACTCGGAATGATCTCGATCATTTTGTCAGATTCACTTCCTCGGCTCTTCAGTGCCTTCAGGAGGCTGCTAGGACTATATGAGCCTTTTTTCTGAAGATTCATTTTTGCTCGCTATACATGCTAAGAGAGTAACCATGTCTTAACATCATTTTGAAATCAATATTCTAATGTATTTGTTTCATTCTAATTCATTCTGTTTCTTACTTGATTTCTTGTGTTAAATTTTTTTGCAGTCACCCCAGCAAAATGATTCATTCAGCTGTGGGTGGTACACTTTATATAATGCAAAGTTATTTTTTGAGTGATTCAACCTTCAGGAGGATGTTGATATTTCAAAGGTAATTTATTCTATTTGTTCTTGGTTTTGGAATCGTGATTAGTTTTTCTATTATGTTGATTTTTTTAGTTGTCACTAATACATGAATGTTCTATCTTGCAGTTTACAATTCTTGAATACACATCAAGCCAAATGTACAAATTTAGACAAGAAATTATCCTAAGCATACTGGCGAGGGCCTCCCATTGTTGATGATGGTGTTAAGGATGATGTTATTATATTAAATAAAAACTAGAAAAATATAGATAGCACAGAATAGTTATAGATTGCACATGTATAGAATTGATAGCAAAATATACATTGGTATATCAAATGTTGCTTCATTTTATGAATTTGGGAGCACAAAATACATATACTGATGCCCAACTTGGGCTTTCATTTATTGAATGAAAGAGTCTATACACATATTTTTACTAAACTTTATTTGAAGCTATTGTTCTTCCACAATGGTAATTGTTGTAGGTAGATCTTTGCAGCATGTTATCAGCTTCTGTCTTTTTCGCGTCTGTGACATGACAAATATTAGTGAATGTGCAATTGTAAATTATGTCATTTTCAATTAGTTTGTACTATTTTGAAATGGCAATAAACATAGAGTACTTACGACTCTTCCGTTGATGATAAATCTGAAATAATAGCATGAGCTCTATTCTGATAAAATCAAGCTTCCAATGCTCTCCCACCTCAACCATAGTCAAATATTCTTCATTGTAGATAATGCTTATCTCCATTCGGTTTGAGTGACCATTTAGTTCAAAGTCTTGATCCAGTGGTAGCCATGTACCTTCAATTTTCTTGTATCTCTGATAGCTAAATGTGAGACTGAGCACTTGTTTTTAGATATGATAACGAAAGATCATTGAAGACTTTTTAATCCTGCATTCTATTTCATTATTTGTTTTACTATTCCAACCTTGATCCATGAGATCTGACAAAGTCTCATCTGATAAATCCTTGCAAACAAATAAAGTTCGTGTCTTTCGAACACTAACACTTGAGAAAAAATCAACAAATATATGCAATGAGATAAACCAACTTAGGTGAACAATTTTTGAGCCCGTACTTATCTTCATAGCATTTCAATGATCGAGTACTAGTTTGATATGGATGCTTTTGATGGAGGCATTAATGACATTTTAGCTATGGTATACCATATTTATAGAGTTTCAAATTTGATAAAAATGTGTACAAACTTCTTTCTTTCTCATTTCAATCATGTATGATGTCTATGGTCTTCTCTTAGAAGCAAATTTATGGGTGTCTTGTCTAGCTCTGCCTAGTGGAGGCTTGTGCATTCACTCTTGGCCTCAGATCTAATGTTTGGATTTGTTTTGGATCTTTATTTTTCACACGCAACATGTCACATGTGCCCTTGCAACCTCCGCATCAACTGTGTCAAACACCGTTCAACTGCTAGTCTCTCCACATGCATATTAGTCCTCACACACCATGTACTACTAATAAAAGTTGACTCACTACTCAAGGACACAATATAAGTGTTGAGCATATGATTAAAACAATGCTAAAAGTGGGTGAGAGAGGTAAGAGGATTGTACCTTGTGATGAATTATATATATATATATATATATATATATATATAAATCTTTATATCTCTATATATACACCCACCCATACACACACACACACACAGACATATATATATATATATATAGAGAGAGAGAGAGAGAGATGTTAGATTTTGATGCTCAACCTTAACAATCATTCAAGTAATGAGCATCTTGAAAATAGCCAAAAGCTGACATATTTTGGACCTTCACATTTTTCACAATCTTCGTTTTTGCCTTGCAACATTTTTTAAGCACCTTCGCCTTTTTTACCCTCTTCGCATATTTTGCACCTTCGAAAAAATGTGACACGGTAACCAAAATGCTTTGAAATCCATTTCAGGCATACCTTCGAGATTTTCGCACCTTCGAGATTTACATGCTTTCTCTGTTCAAAGGCACTTTCGGGTTTTTTGCAATAGTGGCAAATCGACTTTGCAAACTGTCATCAACCCTAAAAACAACTGGACAGCTAAATATTCCAAGGGCGGTTACCTACTTTGTACATATACAAAAACTAGCGTAAATAACATTTAATGTTTGTAAGATATTTTTTAAAGACGGTTGTAAATATATACTACTAGCTGAATCAAGCTAAGTAAGGTTTTTAACATTCAGAGTTATATGTAGCCAGCATAATCACGCTCAACAATCAAGCTGAAGTTCTCACTTCAAGCATTGTACTCACTGTTTTGATATTGATCAAAGTGCATTTTTGTCTTACTACTGTATCGTTCATTTGCGCAATTTGTCTGAATCATTAATCTTGAATACTTCTACTGCTTACTATTGCATTTCTGTTCCTAAGTGCCCACGGTCAAACTTCCGTTGCCGGTCACCCATGTTTTAAGACATGGTATCAGAGTAGACATTTCAGTAATCTGCATTTCATTAGTCTTGTTTCTATCAAGACATGTTTCTAGCAAACACGCAGCCAACAATATTATGATTTCATTGTTTCTATTAACTATCTCTTTCAATCAGAATGGATCCATCTTCTAGTTCATCTCTCATTGACAAACTCGATGGAGACAACTACCATCTTTGGAAATTCAAGATGAAGGTTGTACTCCTAGCCAAAGGACTGTGGGACATCATTGATGGCACTGAGCTCAAACCAGAAGGAGATGCAGCTAGCATCACCAAGTGAAGATTGAGAGATGGCAAAGCATTTGCCATGATCACCCTCAATATCAAGGATGCTCAGATCAGCCACATATGTGCTGTTCAAATTGCTAAGGATGCATGGAACATCCTAGCAACCCTTCACGATATCAGGGATGTTACTTCTAAGTTACACTTGAGAAAGAAGAAGTTGATAGCATGGAGAAATCATCGCATTTACATTCTATGTGATTCTTCATGGCATATTAAGGTGCAATATCAGTTTGTGAGGGAGCAAGTCATTGCAAAGGAGGTGGAGCTTCAACATGTGTCCTCAAGGGAATGTGTAGTTGATATCTTCACCAAAGCATTGGGAAAAGACTTGTTCATGAAGCATACGACATCATTGGGAGTGTTATCAAAGTCCATTATACAACTAGTTGAAGAGGGAGTGTGAAAGATTCAACAAGTTTGATCATATTTGCTAGATTTCCATATTTGGCAAATAGAGACCAACTTTGTTTTAGACTTAGAGTTTGACTTTTCAAAGTTCATTAGTCTAAATTTCATTTGAATAAACACTTTACGAAAGTTTGGGAAAGTTAGAAGACGAGTTTGAGTAGATTCAAATTTGAATGTTGGGTACTTTGAATCTGGACCCAAAAATAGTAGGGTTAGCATTTTGAAGGGAAAGACAAGTGGCCAAATAGGGTTTGGACCTACTATAAAAGGATGTAACTCATGGAGAGACATATCTTCTCTCTTCTCTATCTCATTTCATGCTTATGCATGGTTCTCTTGGGTTCTACCATCCATCGGTGCACTATACTTGTGATTGCATGCAATTCTATGTTTAGAATGATCTATATTTGCTATTTCTGGATCCACACCTGTGAGATACAGTAGCTTGCTGGTTTTGTACGGATGGCAACAGTACTTTATCATTTGATTCATGTTTGATCAAGTTCTACTAGAGTTTGCATCTAATTCTGTGTAGATGCTGATTTTTCTACATTGGTGAGATTGGTAGAGTATCTTCTTTTGTAATCCAAGATGTTTGTGTGAATTGGATCATAAATGATCTGAAATCCTTCATAGTTGTGAAGGAGTTGACTACCAATTTGTAGAAAGTTGAGAAGTACAAAGAAGAAGAAATTCGAGACTAAAGCAAAAAATACAAAGAGAATCAATACATAGGTGGCCCACAACTATTTCGACAAAAGAAAATATTGAAGGTGGAGACTATACATGCTGCATAGGAAGATCAAGTCCAAGTCTTCAAAAGGAAATTTCTCGATCTCTTACATGAAGAGAGAAATAAGCTCGAAGAGGAACCTAATGATATTAAAGAACTATCGATTTGGATGCTATTGTTACCACTTGCCCTGGACCAAGTCCGTGATGATTATTTTCAAGCCTAGCAAAAGATTACCTATTTGAAAGCTAAGATCAACGCTTTCAGGAAACGAAAAATAGTTTCCACTGATTCATCCTCTAGGCTAATAATTTTTCAATAAGTTTAGGTGTAGATAGCCATACTAAATATCTGAATGCTCTCGCAAATACCAACAGGCTATAAGGAGATTGATGATCTGAAACAACAAAAAATAATGTCATTTATGTGAAGGAGGTCGCCATAACCACACAAGAAGAAAATCAGGAACTTGCACCACCTAAGCATCTTCGTACCAGGCATAAGCAAACTAAACAACCCAATTAGGTACCAAGTACTGAATTTGATATTTTTCATAGCAAGGTTCGATTATGGACTCCCGTGCTGTTTAAGATTGAATTGCAATGGTCTGTTGATTACTGCTTGTTGCCATGATTAATGGGCATCACATTGAAAAACTCCATGGAGAGGAAATTTGACTTTTGCCCTTATGTACCAAATTAACAGAATTACAAAAGGGTTGTTTAGCTTGGGCAATTTTGCAAGGTTAACATATAAAGTGTCGACACTTGGCATTTTTATAGCCAATGCTATGACACCTACTTAGACACCTTACAAGGCATGTTTCCTTGGCATTTTCATAGCCAATGCTATGACACCTACTTAGACACCTTACAAGGCATGTTTCCTAGTCTGACTACTAATTTTTTTAAACACATTATTCCCGGGAAGAAAGACAAGAATGAGGAGGAATGCGTAGACAGTTAATGATGGGAGCATTTTGTAATGCCATTTGTGAGTTTTTCTAAATAAAAATATGCATGCAAGCATACATATTTTACCAAAATGTGTCAATCATGTTCAATTGCATGCATTAGCAAGTGCCTTAGCAAATATATATTGGAAACTTGAAAAGGGATGTCCATTTGAAGCAGATATGACAAAGGAATTAAATAATACTTTTGTAGTTGGACACGCAGTTGACCTGTGCCCCAGTCGCGAGCACGAGAGATGCTTGGCCGTGACTTTTTCACTGGAACGTCGATGTTTACATTTACTTGCGCAGCCGCAACTGAGATGCATTCTCTCCTCCACCTTTCAGAGTTATTGATTGATTCATTATCAGCTGTTTAGGAATCTTAACCTCATCAATGATTAATGAATGATAAACTCACTAAAGCAATTCTCGCAAAATCAACATCGTTGTTCTTGTATAGTTCTGCTAACTTGTCCATCTTCGTCCAATTCAAATGTTAAACACAAGAACACATTCAAACATCTGTGCTGCAGACGAGGTTATGCTGCAAAGGATGCAAAAAGAAAGTAACAAAGATTCAAGTCATGAAAAAGTTAGTTCTCCAGCCTTGTTTTTTATCAACGCTATATGGATGATTTCTACTGTAATTTTTATTTCTTGCATGATCTGTCTTGTGTGTGCGATCATTAAATTTGTGTCTTACTTCCGTCACCTCGCAAAGTTTCGATATTGACATGGAAAATCAGAAGATAACAGTCGTTGGCACAGTCAAAGATCCAAAAGAAAATCTTAATTGCAGGAAAAAGGGCTGAGTTAGTCACAGAGAGTTCCCAATCTTCCGCTGACATCGCTCAAAATAATCCAAATAGCTGTGGTTTTATGTAGAGGTAGCTTCAATCTCAATTCAGACTCGGTTCGCTAAGCTATCTTACAATTCTGAAATCAATATTGAAAGATTAGCTAGTTTGTCATATTCATAATTCTAATTTCTAAGGAAGCAATGTTCCTGTATACTAGTTGAAGACATTTGCGTTATGTGGCTTGCTCGCATATGATGATCATGAACCGGAATAAGCAAGCATATGTGCATTTGTGAAATTCAGACTATAACTCGGTATCACAGTTGAAATTTTGTGATCTATTATGACACTTGAAATTTTTGTCCATGTGCTCTCAAAATATAACACAATGCTTTTTAAACACTCACAAAATAAACAAGAACTATGTGGTATTGTACCACAAAGGCCTTGCCATTTCGTAATAGCATGAATCCAAACTTTTAGGATTTGTTTGAAGTGTTTTTTATATTGTTGTGATAAATTATTTTGTGTTGATAATTTTTAGTTTCAAAATTTGGATAGTAGTTTGTTGTAAGTTTTTAACAGACATTCACATTTGAATGTTAGATGAGATCTATAATATTTATTATTTATTTTAAAAGTCAATTTATTATAAGTTTTGTACAAAGTTGTTTTTTTAAATAGCTATGTTGATTCCATTCTTGTACTTGTTGGCTTTTTCGAACAATGGCCCAAAGTTTGAATCAATTAAATGACTTTGTTATATTTTGAGCATTTTGGCCCATGAGTTGTTGAAGAGCCTAGATAAATTATTTTGTTTTAGGAGAATCGTTGATTCTTTCTTTGTACTTTGCATTTTTTTTGAAATTTCTTCCATGCGTTTGTATGAAATCTTCAACAAATATTTTTTCTCACTGAAATTGCTCAGTGGATTCATTATTGTGTTTTTCACTTCGTTTAATAGTTGATGATATTCATTTGTTTTTATGTACTTTCTCAAGTAATAAATGATGATGATGTTTGATAGTTGTGAGTCTTGATATACTTGCTTAAATTTGTTAATAATCAACATTTGTAGCAAGTAGGGAAATTAATTTATTAGAGAGTGTAGATTTTGTTTCATTGCTTCTGTCCAGTTGTATCACTTTTGTTTTTTGTTGTTTGACGAAATATCAAAGGATATACTTCGACTTTGTTGTCAGTGTTTGTTTGTATAATGATGATTTTCATTGTTTCAATTTGGATTGATGCATGTCACAATTTCTCGAATTGTTGTTGTTGAATCAGTGTCACAGTAATATACTACTAACTTATAATTCATGCATTTGTGATTGATTATTGTTGTTGGTAATAAGTTTTATGATGTTTTGAATGATGTGATTTGCTCATAATGGATTTTAAAAATTGGATCATTTTTGTAGTGTTTTTTCCAAATTGTAGCATCACAATCATTTTCTCTTAAACTTAACAAAAAGCAATGCACAACATTTGTTCAAATGTTGTTCGACGGAATATTACCTACTGTAACAATAGCATCCAAATCGATAGTCCTTTTTACCAATATTAAAATTGAGTTTAAAATTTTAGTCTGATAAAAACAATTTAAAAAGATTATAACATATTGGAGACATTCATTTTGATATAATGGAGAGCCATCCTAGCTCTCTTCTTATACTTTTGTACTTCGACCAGAGTATTCCATGACGAGCATAGCCAAACAAATTACCTGGCCACTACGAAAAACAAGCTGAAAAAAATTTATCGTATTTAGTAAGGCTCTACGTAGGATTTTTCGAATCAAAAGGCAGGCCTGTCTCTTGAGCACATAGTGCTTTCAGCTCAAGTTGATTCACATCTCTTGCTTTAGAGACTCTCATGTATTCTTTGTGAAAAAAACAAATTCTTTGTATCACGGTCATCTTCATCCGGTAGTCCTGATTAATATTGTGGTCCCAAGCCAATAATTTTGCTTCTTCCACTATCAGGCCAGCAAATGCAATGGCACTCACTGTTCGAAAGCTTGGGATATGGGGATACTCTTGAGATAATTGTTTTTGATCTTGTAAACTGTGTATCCCCCCAAGAACAAAAAAATGATATGAATCTAATAAAGAAAAATCAAAATTTGCAACATTGACGCATTCGTTGAGATCAACCAAAACAACAAAGGGAGCAACTATGGCCTGTGTATGATCTTTAAATTATATTTTTAAATTATGTACATGTGTTTCATTAGGCTCTCTAACTTCCATTGGCATGTCTCCTGTTATTGGGTCTACAGGTGGCCTATCACACTAATTTATGTCTAAAATTAAAGTTGTTTCGTTTATTTTTCTGTTTATGGATATCCTCTCTTAATTTGGCAAGTTCGAAGCTGTCTTGTAATGGGCAGATGGATGCACTAGATAGCGACAAAGATGGTTCGGTGGCGGCTTTTTTGCTTTCAGCAGAAGGGATGGACTTATGGCGATGTGTAGCCATGGTCTTTGGGCGTGACTTAGGTCTAGTGGGGGAAGTCTCAGAAATATTATGAGATCTTTTTTTTTGAGATGAGGGACGGCTACGGTTTCATCCTCAACATTTTCAGAGGCCGGCTTTGTGACCTGAGCAGTGGTAGAAGCGGGCTTGCGAGGTCCAATAGATACACCTTTTGAACTCTGTAATGAATAGACCGAATCTTTTCCCTCAGCAATAGCAGCTAAAACCATTTTTAAGCATTGCTTCATGTTCTGGACAGAAACAAAAATCAAGTTTAAAATATAATGACTAAAAGCCTAAATCTAAAAGTTTAAATAATTTTATATCTAATAACAACTATGCTAAGAATGAAACAAACATGATTGAAAATATATATTTTATAATTACTCACCAAAGTAACTAGAGCTTTATCAAAATAGGCTTTGATGGCCTCATCCTGACAAAGTCGGATCTTTATCATAGTCTCGTTCAAAATGAAAATAGAACGAGACTTATCCGTCTCCTTTACAAGTATATTCACAAAACCTTCTTCTTGATCCTCATCTGGTTGATCAGCAAGCAATCTTCCTTGAACTTTGAATTGCGAGTCTCCTCTGCCAGGCTTCTCAGCTAAATGAATAAAAAGCTCCGAAAGCTTTGTGTTGTTGACCCCTTTGGTGAAATAGTACATGAATTTTTTCTTATCTTTTAACAAAATATCTTGAGGTTTCCTCGAAATTTTAAAAGAAATCCTCGACATTTAGAAAATTATCAAAGACAATTGAAAATCTGCAAAAAAAAAAAAGACTTTTTAGGATAATTGAAAACGCTATCTTAATGAAAATGCTGAAAACTTTAATAAATAAGCCATTTTTGAGAAAAAAAAATTTAAAAAACAAGACTACAAATTCAACATATTTTCTTACTAAAACATCTCAAAAGAATCACTTTTCTGAGACAATGTTAGCAACTGTGCTAACACAGAGAAAATAAAAAAAAATTATTAATAATAAAACTCTGTGGCATGTGTTTTTTAAGACCACGTATGAGTATCTGTCAATAAACTTCAAGCCATGGCATGTGTTTTGTAAGTCCATAAGTAGAAGCTTAAATAATAATAAAATAGCTTAAACTTAGATTTAGAACTTAAGACTTAGGAAACTTAAGACTAGAAATATTTTATCTTAAGTTTTCCTAAGTTAAGAAATTTGAAGTTCTAAATCCTAAGTTAGAAGTTCTTGAAAAGCTAGAAACAGATTAGTCCCATAAGTTAGTAAACACTTATGGAAGACCCTCCTTGCCATAAAAGGAGAGATATTTGCATTGTAACCAACACTTTTGAGATTAAGCTATCTTGCTCTCTATTTTGGAGAATTATCATTCTATGTCATTTGTGTTCCCTTTGGAAAGGTGCATAGCTTGAGGGAAGGTGCTCGGGCCTCCTCTTGCCTCCTTTTCATCGGTTTATTGTGGCATGTTCTTTATTGCTTATTTGCTTAATATTAGCCGCAATATTATTTTATTATCCTTTGGGTGTTAAGTAGAATTTAAATTAAACACCTTGCTTGGGTAAGCCTTAGCAAGGGTTTGTATTTTGTCACCTTAGATAGTTTCATTTCTGTTTTGAGCACTAGTTGGGTAAGCCTTAGTGCTTCCGTCATTACATCTTAGTTTCGCATTTCTGTTTGAACCTTGGAAGAAACTTAAAAAGTGGACGAATCTCTACATCCCTATACTACACCTATAAGTAGATCTAGCCACCGCACACACTAGAAATACTTCCAACATTGGCGCCGTTGCCGCTTTTAAGTATTTTTCTACCTAGCTTCTTCTCCTTTTTCTTTTGTTTTTTTGCTTTCGTGTTGTATGTTTGCTTGTGTGCTTATCTCTATCTACCAACAAACAGCACGTGTTGTCTCTCCAGGTCCTACATGAGCTGCGGAGCAACTTCTCAAACCGGGGGGAAGCAACAAAAGAATCAACTTGGGCATTTTCTTCAAAAGAAATGACCCAAGTGACCTTTTTTATAACCAAAAAGGTATATCAGAATTTGCCAGTCTGTCTGCAACCCTAACAGACCCTGATCTTTCATTTTATCACCTCTACGAATTCTGACCACAGTTAGATTTTGAGAAAACAACTTAATATACTGTCAAAATCCCTTATTTCTCATCAAAATCTTTGTCCAATTCGCAGGCTAGATCTCATTAAGATCAGTCCTTCAACAGCTCTGCGAATTCTATCTCACAGATTTTCCCCGTTTACTATCAAAACATCACATTTTTCTCTATATTCCCTATCTGTCAGTCAAACCTCTCTGTTAGAATTCACCATCCAGACTAAGAATTCATCCTCACAGAGTACAATTTCCCTGTATTATCCGCGAATTCTAAAACGCCAATTTTTTTCTAGAAAATCTAAAAAAATCAGTACTGTGACATTCAAAAATCTTTTTCAGAATTCGCAAATATTACAGTTAGATTTATCTGCCTTTCCACGATTTCTCAGCCTGTCCGTGAATTCTATAACAAATAGAAAGACTAGTTTCTATCCTACACTATCCATTTTGCAAGCAAACTACCCTTTTTGTCAAGTACAGTCCTGTCCTGCTCATCTATATTCTGCATCATGTCTTGCGACTATGCTGAATCTTCTAATTCAACTCCTCCATGAATGGAACGAAGAATTCCACGTATTTTTGCACCAAAGTACGATGGCGAATCTGACCCAGTTTGATTTCTCCAAGACTTTGATAATGCATGTCGTTTTTATGGAGATACCTCTGAAATTGAAAAGCTTCGTCTATTTCCCATGGTACTCTATGGCACCGCCAAGGAGTGGTACTTGAATCTCGAAGCTCCTGATCTTGCTTCTTGGACCACCCTCAAGGACGCTCTCATCAAGCGTTTCAAACCATCCAAACTGACTCAGAGCTTGTTCATTCAAATTACTCATATCAAGATGTGTCACGAAGAGTCTGTTTGAAACTACATTGAGCGTTTTAAACATCTCAAAGTAGAATGTGTTGATGAAAATATCACTGAACGAATGGCCATAAAACTATTTTTAGTTGGATTGCCAAAAAACATCTGCCATGAACTCAAACCAGTTGACCTTTATGATCAACTTAAAGATGTGATAACTGATGCTATCCGTGAAGAAGACGAAGGTTCCGACAATGACTTTGACCATCGTGAAAAGAAATCTAAGAATCTGGACCGTCCTAATCACCCGAAATCTGATAATATTGCTCAGTCTTCTGAACTTCTACATCAAATGAAAGCCTGGCAAAAAGCTCAACAATCTCATATGGATAAACTCACTACCGATTTCCAAACCGCCATGAAACAGATTGCTGAGAAATCCTTTCCAGCAAGGAAAAATGTCTGGTGTCCAATCTGCTCACAACATCACACTGCTAATGAATGCCCTCAACTACATAATCATTGTCCAGTAGCCACCAGACCAATCATCTATCGAGCTTACCGCTCGTACCCACCACAACAACCTCTGCCACGACCAGGGGTTTACCAACCACGACCACCTACACCAAATCAATACCCATCCCCACGTCAACAGTTTGTTGTTAACCAACCTGCCCCACAAAACGCTGTCCATTATCTTGATCCGAATACCATCGATCCGGCCACCTACTATGTGGAAGATAATACTCAATCACAATACTCTACTAAAACGGTTGTTTATCATACCTATGATTCTAATGCTCAACCGGTGGATCTCGATGCCCAAGCTTACAACCCAAACCAAGTTGTCTTTGTCGCACATCAACTACTTGCAATACGAGGATGCTTTATTTGTGCAGGTAAACATCCTAGTATTCGCTGACCAGATAAACTCCGCTTTCCTCCAGCTTGTGAAAATTGTGGTATTGAACATCACGTGAAGGACTGCCCATCCCGATCTAAGCCAATCACTCATGTCTGTTCAGTGCAAGTAGAAACCTTACCAATCGAAACACATCCTGCTTGGGTCTTGACTCGAGCACAAACCCAACGCCAAACCCCTACACTTGCACCCAGCAAAACTCGACCGCAGGCGGTTCCTCCAAGTGATGATTCAACCCCGATAGTTTATCCTCACCCATATGAAGAAATTCGACTGCATCATGAGTATTGCCAGCACTTCCGCAATGCCGACCAACAATCTTCCTCTTCCCATAAAGTACCTCACAAGCCCTTTGAAAGCAAAACCCTTGAAGGTACCGAAGTCTGGGGAGATTTACTACAAGCCAATGTCACCCTTCCCTTCCATGTACTCTGGAAGCATGCTAGCCAGTGAAAACAACAGATCCAATCCAATACCACCACCACTATTGATGAGTTGCCTGAAATGCCCCTACATCTAACCAATCCACTCAACAAACGAGGCAACATCAAAATCCCAGCTACCCATCATCAATCTCGTGAAGTTTTAGCAGTACTCGATGGAGGTTCCGGGGTTAATATCATTTCCACATCCCTCATGATGGAATGGAATCTGAGAGACAAGCTAGCCAAACCTACTTGTCAGCTTCAAATGGCTGATCAAAGTGTGGTCCGACCTACCGGTTTCCTTCCGCATGTGCTGATCAAACTAGGAGGTCTCAAGTATTCTGTTGATCTTGTAGTACTTGATATTCCCAATAATGCCTATTCTTATGAACTACTACTCGGTCGTCCGTGGCTCACCAATGCACGAGTCGTTCATGACTAGAGCAAAGGCCGAGTCACTTTTGGTAATCGTGACAGTTCTGTCACCATTGACTCAACGGGTAAACTCAAACCGGCATGCATCCATGACGAGGGATCCTCAACCACCAACTCGGTATTTGAGCCATACCAGTCCAGCCACAAAAAAGGTCATTATGTTAAATCTACTGATATCATAAACTGGCGTCACAGTCTAGCTACCATTGATTGTGTGAATGCCAATTACTGTGCTCAACATCAGGATAATTGTACCTCTCCACACCCGATCAATCATGACCAATTATCTGATCTGGATACACCCATCATCAATATCAATTTTATTGATATTCTTCCACACCATGATGAGCTGCTAAATGTTGCATGGCTACCTACTAATGAATCAGACGATTTATTCATTGATGATGAGAACGTCTTACGAATTCAGAATTGCCCAGAAGATATGGACATTTATGATATTTAGATCCTCAACTATATAGAAGCACTTCCCCCGAAGACCTATTCGCAACATGCTTCCAAGGTGGAATCGGTTGCCAAGGTTGCAATTGAAAAACCCGAGACAGAAAGGCGTCTCACCCCAAGTAGCTGTGCAATGTATCCCACTTAAACTAGGTGCAAGGCCCACTGCGAGTTATCCATACAGATGCAATCCCATCTATAAGGCCAAGATCAAAGAAGAATTACAACGCCTCTTAGACGCGGGATTTATCTATGAAATTGAGCATACTGAGTGGGTCTCCCCAATTGTCATCGTCCCCAAGAAAAATGAAAAACTCCGGATCCGTGTCGATTTTAAGAAACGTAACATCGTCACTGAACGTAATCATTTTCCACTACCTTTCGGAGAATCCATCTTAGAAAATCTAGCAAGAGATGAGGCTTACTCCTTCTTAGATGGCTTTAGCAGATATAATATGATCCAAATCACTGAAGAAGATCAAGACAAAACCGCCTTTGCCACATAATGGGGAACCTTCTGCTGGAAAGTCATGCCTTTTGGTCTCTCCAATGCTCCTAGCACCTTCCAATGTGTTATGCAAGCGGCCTTTTCTTAGCAGATGGGCGATACCTTAGAAGTTTACTTGGACGATTTAGGAGCACATTCCGAAGAAATACATCATCTGTCTGTGTTCAAAAAAAAATTTATCCAATGTCAACGCTTCGGTATCTCTCTTAATCCTGAAAAATGCCAGATTTTGGTAACCCACGGTATTGTGTTAGGACATATTATCTCACGAAATGGCATTGCCACTGACCTTGAAAAGATCCTTATCATTCAAAATCTACCGGAACTGTGTACGATATGTGAAGTTTACTCCTTCCTTGGCCACGCCAACTACTATTGGTGCTTTATTTTTTATTTCGCTAACAAAGCACGCTTAATCTACAAAGTAGTTGTAGTTCCCAAATGGACAGATGAACAACGCGTCATCTTTAATCACCTCAAAGAAGCCCTTACCAATGCACCCATCCTCCGGGCTCTTGATTATTCTAAAGAATTCCATGTGCATACTGATGCATCCAAGTATGCCATTGGAGCAGTGCACACCCAACCGGGAGAATTCAAAAAGGACTACCCAATTCGTTTTCTTAGAAGACAATTGATACCTGCTGAAGTCAATTATACCACTACCAAATGCGAAGCCTTGGCAATGGTATATGCGGTTCAGAAGTTTCGCCATTATCTTCTAGATAAAGTCTTTGCGTTCTTCACTGATCATCAAGCACTATTGTATCTCATCAACAAGACCTGCACCACCGGCCGTATTACTAGATGGATCCTATTATTGAGAGAATTTGAGTTTAGGATCATGGTTCGTAAGGGAGTTCAACATCTTTTAGCAGACCATCTATCTCGAATCCCTAACCTTCCTACCCCTGATCAAGGCGTCAACGATGATTTACCAGATGCAATCCTTTTCCAAGTTGACTCTACACCTGTATGGGCTAAGGAAATTCCGAATATTTAACTTCAGAACAGATGGATCCTTCCTTCTCAAAACCTGAACAACGTGCGTTGGTCCTCAAAACTAAATCTTATACGTTAATTGACAACTCTACAAGCAAGGAATAGATGGAATTATCCGACGATGTCTTACTGAAGGAGAAATACCCTCTGTAATTTCCCTCACTCATGAAGGTATTGGTGCCAGCCATTTTTCTTCTGAAACAACTGCTAAGAAAATCCTCTTAGCCGGTTTTTGGTGGCCAACACTCTTTAAGGATATGCACAATTACACTAAAGCTTGTGATATTTGCCAATGCACAAAACGCTTTCAAAAAACAGACTACATGTCTTTACACCTCGTACCCACTGATCAAGCTTTCCAGAAATGGGGCATTAATTATGTCGGACATATTAGTCATGATGCTCGACACACACAATCTTATTACAGTATAGTAGCTACGGACTACTGCACCAAATGGGCCGAAGCAAGAGCTGTTCGCAATGCTGACGCTCGTTCTACCGCCAAATTTCTCTATGAACAAGTTGTAGTTCGGTTCGGATGTCCTCTAGAGCTTATCAGTGATAGGGGTACACATTTCTTTAACTCTGTCATAGCAGATCTTTTTGCCAAATTTTTTGTGGTACATCGCAAAAGTTCCCCATACTATCCACGCTGCAATGGCCAGGCAGAATCCACCAATAAAATCCTATGTGGAATTTTCACCAAAACCGTCGAATCCAGCCGATCTGATTGGGAACTCAAACTCCATGCTGTTCTCTAGGCTTATCGCACTACCCTAAAGCGAGCTACAGGCTTAACCCCCTTCCAGCTCACATATGGTCAAGAAGTCGTTATGCCTGTGGAATTCCATATCCCCTCCCTTCGAGTAGCCTACAACCTTGAGCTCGATACTCCTCAGAATCTAGCAAATAGGTTATTCCATTTGGAGCAACTCTGTGAAACATGACGGATCAGCATCCATGCTCAACAAGTCCACAAACGACGACAAAACGCATGGCATGATCGATCATTGGAACTTGGAGATTTCCAGGTTGGTGATAAGGTCCTGCTATACCAGGCCAAAGCCTTCAAAGGCAAACTGAAATTTTTGGGCCAAGGACCTTACGTAATAAAAAAAATCTTTGCCTCTGGATATGTCCAACTCCAAACCCTTCAAGGCGATATCCTCGACATGTAGTCAATGGGAGTTGACTGAGAAAGTACAATGAACCCTGCTTTTATCTTGATATGTATTAGTTGTTTCTTTTCTACTTTTTTTTTCTCTTCTCCCTTTTTATTATTTGCATGTCATTTTGACCACATTTTTGCTGTGATTTCTTGTTCCACCCATCAAGATACTATCAGATCAGGTATACCAACAGTCTTTTCTGAGAAAAACACAATTCGCTTGACCTTTCTTTCACAGAGCACAATTCATTTTTGACCTCCGCGAATTTTGTCTCAGATAAAAAACTGTCTAAAAATAAAAAAAAAGTAGTTTTTTTCTTCAGATATCCATTCTCAGAATTTGCAGACAATTCGCTGGAGCTCAAATTAATTCTCAAGATTTTCCTACTATCTCCGTGAATTCTGATCAGATACATTTTTGCACTATCAGACGTTTTTTTCTCTTTTGGCAATAAAAAAATCACTTACAAGAATTCGCGGGCCCTAAGAAAATTGCCTCAAAATTCGCGACCATCATTACCAAATCGTGGAGGCTGAGGATGATTTCTGGGTGAAGTTGCGAATTCTTGCCAAAAAAAGTCTATATATAGGCCTCCACCTTCTCTCCATGAGTTCATTTTAGATTGCTGCTCTCGAGTTCATGCCAAATTTTTTTCAAAATTTCCAAAATTTTTAGAGCAATCTAAAATCACTGATCATGGCTTCTCGCGATTCCTCGTTGAGCTTGCATCACCGGAAACCCCCTCATCCTTATTCAGGGGATATAGTCATGATCTATCTTAAGAATTACGTCGAGCAGCTCACACTGGCCAAGGATATCCTCACAAACCTTGGATTTGATCTGACACTTTTCCAAGACTAGCAGAGCGAGAGCCTCATCCGAGCAGCCTACTCAACCTATTCGGATGAGTTTCAAACTTTTCGGATTACACCCAAGAGTGGCAGCTATACTATTATCAACGACCAAGATGCTTGACATAGAAAAGTGTAAGACCCCTACAACTAACATAAATAACCTTTTTGCATTTTGCCCTAGCCAGTTTACTCAAGATAATTTCTTGTCTAAATCTGTACACCTGGCTTGATGTGTACTCAGGAAGTGTAAACTGCAAGATAGAACATTCATGTATTAGTAATGGCTAAAAACATCAACAAAATAAAAAACTAATCATGATTCCAAAAATAAACATAAACAAAATTTATTACCTTAGAAATATCAACATCTTTCTGAAGGTTGAACCACTCAAAAAATAACTTGGCATTGTATAATGTGTACCACCCACAGCTGAATGAATCATTTTGTTGGGGTGACTGCAAAAAAATTCAGCACACAAGAAATCAATTATGAAATAGAATGAATTAGAATGAAACAAATACATTAGAATAGTGATTTCAAAATGCTATTAAGAAAGACAGAATTTACCTCCAAACCGACGATTGGCCAGTCCACGGAATGGGGAACATCTGTAGGAATATATCTACTTAAATATGGAAGGCATATATCTACATCCTTATGCGTATTGCTCGCCAAATTCATCTTGACACAAAAATCTTTAATACTATTATCCACATATCTCTTAATAGAGATCAGGTTTTTAAACTCCAGTGGTCACTACAAAATAAGATTGAAATTTCTTTAGCTGCAATTCTAAGAACTATTTCCATTGACAATGCCAATGTTAAATCATAAAACAACAAGAAGCATTTAATATATCTTACTTGGTGTGATAAAGGATGAGCAAATACTTTTTTGCTGGTGTGAATCCACTAGTCAGACACTATGAAAATGTGTCATTATTCTCCTTAAAGGCCTGAAGCAAAAAGTTACTCAGCACCAGCAACTCATTGGATGAATCTCTTGCAATGTCATATTGCAAGAGTGTAAGCCCGGACTCTATCACAGGATCACTGATAGAAGCCTGTCTATCTTTGAGATCCAAACAATCAAGAACTCTATAATCTATACTAAAATCAAGTTCATCTAGTCTAAAACAAAAAGGAGTACCAATTGTATCTATAGCATCGGATATGTCCTTCTCAAATTCAAGATAATCATCAAAATCTATATATGTATAAAGATTTGGAGGAGGAGGAGGAGGTGGATGTGTAGTATCTATCGAAATTAAAGGGGTATCCAAAACAGATGTAGCTATATTTACAACAGTATCAAGAGCAGCGTTATCTACAATTGATTTCGAGTTAGGCTTCACAGATTTTGTGGTGTCTACCCTCCTTACTTTCTTCGGAGCTCTCTTGGGTGCTGCCTGCTTCCTAGGACGCTTGGTAGGAAGATCAGTCCTATCTAGAGGAGTTGGTCTGGGAGCAGCAGGCTGAGATACGTGTAATTTGCAAAACCTCTCTCTCATTCTCATCAGGAGCTGAAAATCCTTGGGCATTATGGTGACTCTCTTGGAATGGATTGCAAGCAAAAATGAATCTTAAAAAAAAAAGGCTTATGTAATTTTCAGCAGCCTCCTGAAGGCACTGAAGAGCATTGGGTGTGAATCTAACCAGCTGTCCGAGATCATTTCTAGTTATGTTTTGGACAGCATGGTAGAATGGAGCTCTTGGAATCAACAGAGTGGTTGATCTCTGATACTTACGTATTTCAGAGCACCTGCTGCGGTTGTGCGTTCTAGATCTAGCTTGAGGTGTAATGGCAATCGCAGGAGCTGAGGACAAGCCAGCAGAGAAAAAGTCTTTCCTTGTCTGCTTTCTCCTATCAATGGAAGTGTACTATGGGATAGCGGACTTGTGCGTGACGGCTAGGATGAGCAGGGAAGGATGATAAAGCCCTCGCAGAGGACCGATATGTACGGACAGAATGTACGGTATATCGGACCTATGCAAGTCGGGTGTCACCTCACATGTGCCAGTGCATGGAGTCCAATTGAAAGTAGACACGTGTCCTTTGACCGTTGACCACACGTGTTAGTATAAATGGCACGAAGCCCGTATGTATCTCTCTCTTTCTTCAAGTGATATGTCCTAGGGATTGGGACTTTTCTGATTTGAACTTGCTTAAAAGCTTCTCTAATTATTTTAAATATTGTTGCATATGCTTCCCTGCTAATACCTGCAAAATCACAAGCACCCTGAACTATAGTCTTATCTAAAAAATTTTGAATGTCCACCATCAAAGACTCTACTATTTTACACTTTACATTTGAACTCCTATTGTTCATCATGATACGCTCAGTGGATTTGCAAGTCCATATTGTGCCAATGACATTCCTAGTGAAGCATTGTCTTTAATATTCCGAGGAGCTACTAATGCAGATCTGCAAAAAAAAACAGATAGTTAACAGAATATCACCATAGCTGAAATTAAATCCAAATGTCATGGAAAAACTTACAAAAATCAGAATATGCTTACTTGAATACACGGATCCTTCTATTTCGATAACCTCCTTTTGAAAGCATTTGAATATCCTTGCAACTTTGTCGCTTTTGCTTCTTACTTTTAGCCTTCTTCTTTGCCAAATCCACATCCTTCAATAATTGTAAGTTTTCAATACGAATAGACTGTAAGACTGATTGCATTTGCTCTAGTTCTGATTTGATATTGATTGTTATCTTCTGTAATGATTCATTATTTTTCAAGTTGTTCATTTTCTTCTAACGTCTTTTGGAGATGACAATCTCTATTCTGACAATAAGAGGATATCCGAATTAACTCACCTTCTAAAAAGTGAACTTTATTCATATAAAGTTGTTTTCCATGGTTGTGCAATCTTTCACAATATCTTAGTAACCCACTATGCCCATTGCATATCCATGTAACTAAATGAGTTATTGAAGAGAATGTGGGATGTGTCAAAGTGCTTGGATCTTGTGGATATAATGCTCCATCTATCCACAAATCCAAGTTTTTTTTCCCTTCTTCCCTGTAACGAGAACGATCCTCAGCAGATATTTGAATTCCTTTTCCTCCTCTTCTCTACAAAGGTGTCAAATCAATAGGGATATCCACATGTAGATGATACAATGTCATCATCAAAAAAACAATAGAGTAATCAGTTGCATCAAAGGACTATGACCAGATTCTATGAAGCAAAACAAAATACTCATCTTTGATTATATTATATACTATGTATGATCAATCCAATCTCCATCCCTGTATGCTTGATTCAAATTTGAAAATGCCGCTCATTTTTTCATTCCAATAGGTAGTTGGCGCTCATATTTCCATTCCAAGGTGATGATGGCGTTCATTATTGGAGATTGCACTCATATTTCCATTCTCGTGGAAGGAATGCATATGTAAACATTTTGCAATTTTTCCTGATTCGAATTTGGGGATGGCGGTCATATTCTAGATCCAGTGAGAATATTGTCCTTTCGTAACCAATGGACGGAATATTTTTGAATTTGGTCAAGTTATACTGCGAACTATTTACAGTTCTTAACAGTGACTATAGACACTGTGGTTAGATCATTGGGAGTTGGGGAGGCCTCGGGAGTGGTGGGGGCAAGCAAATAAACAATATTGTTTTTTTTATTTTGATATTTTTCTATATCCTACATGGCATTCCTTAAAGGGTCTTTTTGATATTGCGAACTCCTCTAATGTGACGTTCATTGATGATTACTCAAGAAGAATATGGATCTACACCATTAAGGAAAAATCTAAGGCATTTGAGTGCTCTAAAGACTCTAAAGCATTGGTGGAACATCAAGCAAATGTCAAAATCAAGATGTTGAGGTCAGATCGAGGAGGTGGGTATCGTTCTACCGCATTCATAAACTTCTGTAAAGAGCATAGAATCAAGTAGCAGTTCGCACAAGTTGATACACCTCAATAAAATGGTGTAGAGGAAAGAAAGAATCGTACAATCGTAGAAGCCGCTAGAGCCATGATGACACATATGGGCTTTCTTTTTGGGTGAAGCTATAGACACAACAATTTTCTTGCGGAATAGAAGTCCAGCAGTTGTCGTACAAAATTGTACTCATGAGGAAGTATTTAGCAAGAACAAACCAAGAGTGGATGGTTTATGTATTTTTGGATGCAAGGTATATGTCTATATCCCTAAGAGTGAGAGGAGCAAGATGCAACCAAAAGCTTTTAAATGCATCTTCATAGGTTATGATGAACAAACCAAGGAATATTGTTGCTATGATCTAGTGGGTCGACACACGCACATTAGTAGAGATGTTGTATTTGAAGAAGTTCACAAGTTTGGTGATGTTGAAAGAGATAGTGATGACATATCAAGGATGCTCATAGAGGATGAAGCGTCACAACCACCACAAAGTGAACCCATGGTTGAGGATGAAGGACATAGAATACCTCACATCAATGAGGATAGATGGAAGAGAGACAAACCCTTTGGTACTGGCAAAAGGGAAGTGGCTAGAGAAGCATAAGGAGAAGGATGTTCCTTGGGATACATACTCCCCTAGTAGTGGTTCACCGTAGTGGAAGCTACCCAAATGGTACACCAAATTGATGGAAAGTGCAAAACACGACAGAAATCTAGTAAGCAGGGAGAGCTGCGATGCTCCAAATGTGAAAGGAAGAAACCTAAAAAAATCAAGTTGACTTTTCACTTATGAGCCACATTGATGAGTCTAGTGAGCCTTCTTGCTTTGAAGAGGCTAAGAATTAGGAGATTTGACAAAAGACTATGCAAGAGAAAATTGACTCCATTAACCACCACGATACTAGGGGACCTTCAAGAGGGAAATAAACCCATTGGTAACAAATGGATATATAAATTAAAGTACAATGCCGATGGTACCCTATCAAAACACAAAGCGATACTTTTGGTTAAGGGCTACACATTGAACAAAGGCATTGACTATGAGGAGGCGTTTGCTCCTGTAGAAAAATGGAATACACTTCGTATGGTAATAGCATTGGCGACTTTGTTGGATGGAGTCTACATTTGATGGACATGAAGTCCACTTTCCTAAATGGTACACTTGAAGAGGAAGTTTACATGCAACAACCAAGTGGCTTTGTGATGCGAGGCATGGAAAACAAGGTATGCAAACTAAAGAAAGATTTATATATTGAAACGAGCATCTCATGCTTGGTATAGCCACTTTGATGAGTACCTCCTATACAGAGGGCTGGTAAGTACTTCCTTGGATTCTAATATTGACTACTTTGCACGTGATTCTAGCATCACCCTGATCGTATTATATGTAGACGATCTCATTATCACAAGTAATGACAAGAATTTGATTAGTGCAATCAAGAAAGACCTATCTTCCAGTTTTGACATGACTAATCTTGGTCTAATGCACTATCGTTTGGGAGTAGAAGTTTGGCAAAGACATGATGGCATTGCACTTACGCAGACCAAGTATGTAAGAGAGATTTTGGAGCGTTTCAAAATGTGTGATAGCAAGCCAGTTTCTACATCTGTGGAGGTTGGTGGGAAACTATCTCTTGAGGATGAGAGTAAGTTGGTAGATGCTACATTGTTTCGCCAATTCATTGGTCACCTTATTTACCTTACTACTACTTGTCCTGACAAAAGTTATGCTATTAGCCGTGTGAGTAGATTTATAGCTATGCTTAGAGAGACGCATTGGAAGACTGTGAAGAGAAATCTTCGCTATGTGAGAGGTACAACTACTTATGGTCTTATGTATGATGGGTGGACTGATGTCCCAATATTACAGGACTATGTTGATTCAAATTGGGCAGGTTGTGTTGGTGACAGAAAATCCACCACAGGTTATATTTTTCACCTTGGTAATGGTGCTTTTTCTTGGTTAAGTAAGAAACATGAAACAATTGTCTTATCCACAATAAAGCTCAATACAAAGCGCTATGCTCAGCCACACATGAAGCAACATGGCTAAGAAGAATGCTAGAAGATATTGGCATTCCACAAAGTAAGCCCACTATGATCAAGTGTGACAGCGAGAGTGCCATCAAACCTTGTATTCCATGCACGCACAAAACACATTGAAATTAAATATCGTTTCATTAGAGAGAAGCTGCTATCCAGTGAAATAGATGTGGTGCATTGTAGGACAGAGGACTAGCTAGCTTATATATTTACTAAGTCTTTAACTGTTGACAAATTTGAGCATTTTAGAGAAAAGCTATTTGTATGTAAGATAAACCAAGACTTAAAGGGGAAGTGTTAGAGTAATTAAGTCTAGTTTATCAGAAAACTCGACCAAGACTGATGTTTATTTAGCAGATTTTTACATGTTGTTGTTTGCAATACACATCAGTAAGTGGCTAGTGAGTCAGGCCACACGTCCCATAACGGGGACCGAACTGCCATGGAACGGTACCTTCCATAAATTAGGCTGTATATATGTCCTCTATTTCCTCTTTTGTGAATAACACTTGCAGACAAGCTTCTTGAGGTTGGTGTGTGCTCTGAGTTAATGGTTAAGCTATGATAGTTGCTTTCTTAACTGCTAGATAGATTCTTGACAATAACCCTGTCTTACTCCCCTAACAATGTTGAAAGGTCTGGACAACTATTTTCTTGGAAGTGAATTCATGATTTGGCCAAACTAATGAGGACTTTAGTGACTTTGATGAAGAATTGAGAAATGCCCATTTTCAAGTTGCAAGAGGAGTATTTGTTTTTTTATTTTTCAACAATTTAAATGCCATGCATACGACAAAGCTTCTCGTGATGTATGTTGATTTTATAACACATGCAATTTCATGAAAGGCATTATATATATATATATATATATATATATATATATATATATATACTAGTAAAGGGTGCCCGTCGTTGATGGGCAATGGACGGCCGACGATCTAGACCGAAAATATAGTGGGTATGTCCGTCGTTGACGGGGCGGCTGGCAATCTGGGTGACAGACGGTCCTAATGCGGTCTAAAATGGTCAGAAGTGCCCTGAAATGGCCTTAAATGGTCGCAAATGGTCCTTTGCAGTCAAAATGCGATCCTGTGCGGTGAAATGTGGTCCTGTGCGGTGCAATGCGGTCCTTTACCGAGAGAGAGAGAGAGAGAGAGAGAGAGAGAGAGAGAGAGAGAGAGAGAGAGAGAGAGAGAGAGAGAGAGAGAGAGAGAGAGAGAGAGAGAGATACCTCGCATACCTCGGAGCAATATTGCTTTCTATATCACTTGAATCGCAGCTCATACTTAGAAGATATTTAACTCGAAAGAAAGTTGGAAATTCCGTGAAAGTTGTAAAAAATCATCTATTTAAAAAGAATCTTTAAAAATCTCAGTCAAACTGAAATCATATATTGTCATGCATATACTTGCTGGAATCAACTCGAAGAGTAAAAAAATATTACAGTAATGGCTATTTGATTTGTGGTCATTATTTTAATACTTTTATTGATAAAAGCATTTATAACACTTACTTACAAAAAAATTTAATCTAAACAAATAATTAAATAGAGTCTAGTAATGTGTGTGAGAACACTATTTTCATTGTTGAAGCCAACTCATGTAAAACGATCCATAGTTGTATAGAAGTACTATTAAGTCCTCACAACTCAAATTGGTCCAAATTGTTTCAGATTGGTTATAACTATACATAAAAGCTTATTACTTTGGATAGTGTTTAAGGTAGTACATTTGTATGCATCGTACATCTGTCGAAGTAAAGGATTCAATCTGAAACACATCAAAATGCATGTTAGCTAAAATAATTTTTAGTTATTTCATTGATGCATGCAACATCGTTGATCCATGCAACATCGTTTCTATAGTAAAAATTTAGCACATGCTATCCAAGGAGCTAGGACGATACAGGGACTGAAGTATGGTTTGCTTGCTTCTTGATATATGCATTGGTATTTGTTCAGGCAGAGTGACTTCCATGATTTTCTTTTGAAATTCTTCCATGGACGATTTTCTAAGTCTATATGTTTTTTGTTCATTCATCTCAGCAAATTGATCATATGAGATGTGAATGGTTCACCCTTTTTTTATATGGAAAATCATTTTTTTATCATCCAATCTCACCAACAGGAGTTATTTGACCTACATGAGGTAAAAATATTATTCGATAGATTTTACAAAAAAAAAAAAATTGCTTGTAATAATTTTTTATTTTAATCAATACATGTTATTATTATTATTAATTTGTTGCCCAAAATTTTTCAATATGAAGTCTATGAATTTGGACAACAGACTCTTAAAACTATCATGCCAAATTTTGAGCCAATTTCTAAATTTTTTGAAAACCATCTTGATTGATATGTTAAGTTCCTCGAATGAGAGGATGTATGGCTATAATTTAATTTTAGACTAGATTGTGTATGTGAAAAAACAAAGATGTATATATGTGACACACCTACTATTCCCTCCTCTGTCTCTCTCCTATACCCTACTTTCCCCCTCTCACCGAATTTGAATTTCCCCTTCCCTCAGCTCATCTCTCTCTCCATGTAGAATGTGATATGTACCATATTGAAGTAAGCCATGAAAAAAACCATGCTTAGCCTATTATTAGCCTATTATTTTGGACGCCAAGGCCTGTAGCCACCCTTTTTCCAGAACAAGATGTGTAAGGGTCCGAGAGAGAGAGAGAGAGAGAGAGAGAGAGAGAGAGATATGGCATGAAGGAGGAAGGGGGATGATGATGCTTCGGTTAAGCCTCAGATGTCCCACGGCGTATAAGGTATTTCGGTCGTGGATTGTGAGATGGTGGAGCGCCATGGATATAAAGCTTCAATCAATAGAATGAGTAGAATGAGTGCTTTGAGATACAAAAGGGCGATGGGCAGAATCTTGCTGATTGAAATTTGGCTTAAAGAAAAATGGGCTTAGGGGTTGTTTTAGGTTGCTTCTACGGGGTTTGACATGGTCATTACAAGATATTTGCTAGCTAGAACTTATGAAAGAATGGATGGATTGCATTTCCTGATCGAGATTTAGCAGCTAGAGGTTGTGAAAGAAGACCTGCATCCACGAATCAATTGTTCTATATGTGAACAAGTCTTGGAATTTGAATATTCACATGAGCTGCAAACCTGATCTTCGGAGGCTGCCTTGAATGTATGCGTTGAAGCTTTGATCTACTGAGCGACCTCTGTTCTTGAGATGGATCGATTGTGTGTCACAAAACCGACCAGTGTGAGGCGATTTGACTGTTCCACTCTATTTGAGCCAAATGTTTGTTGTTTGAGAAATGCATCGTGACATAGATTGGTCAATTATTGGCCGACTCCCCTGTTGTGTCACTTTACATATGCAAATATACTAACAATTGCTTCTTGATTCCATTGATATAGTGTTGTTCTTGTAGGACAATTTCAGATGCTTTTAGCATAGTTAGTCGTTCCTTGTGCAACGTTCAAGGATGCTTTAGATCTGAATGGTCTTGAAAAGGGTAGAAGCCAGATTGGAATAGCCATTAACGATGAAACTTGGATCTTGTAGTTGTATCTCTGAGCCCATAACGATAGTAAATGTCAAGGAAATTCATCTCACAAACTCCAAAAATTGAGCCATTAATTTGATAGTGTAGCCACAATATACCCATCTATATTAATGGTTATGACTTATGAGTCATGAAAATGAAGACCAAATCTGGAGACAGCAACAAAAGGAATAGCAGCAATGCTGCGAGCAGTGCGAGCGATGGCATTACGACTGATGCCCATACACATTTCCTTAGCTTTTACCGCTACCATTGTCTCCGGGGTGAGTGATCACTCATCACTGATTAGTGATTGATTAGTGATGCCTCATGGGTATCTCCTGATCACCTCACTTTCAGCTGCCGCAGGATCAGGCTTAGGCACTTAATAATACTTATACTGGTTATAGTAGTAGTTGTTATTAGGTAGTACATTTAGTCGTGACTCATTCATGACCTCCGCCTCTCCTCTCAGCTGTCTCACTGTCTCAGTCGTGGCAGCAATCCATGAGTGAGTAAATGATTTTTGATTCTTAAAGTGACGAGTCTTCCCCTTTGTTGCGCTGGTTGATTTGACTTTATCCAATTTTTTAAATTCTTAGTCACTTCTTCAAGCCCTGCGTTTGGAAGTTGTGACACTAAGTAAAGCTTCCATGCGCATCAACTTCATTATGCTCCTCAGTTGTTGAGTTCCTTCGTCTGATGCTATGTCGTTGCAGCAATGCTTCTTGGTTTCCAAGGGGAGGCTCGAACCTGGGACCAAAGAAACTTTGGATGCCAAGCCAACCAACTGAGCCAACCCCGTTGGGTGTCGTTGCAGCAATGGAACAATGTGTGTGAAATGGGTTGATAGCTTTTATTAATTTAAGTGTTTGATTAGAATGGGGACAGATCAAATAAAGGCTATAAGAAACATGGAGGCTCCTCAAATGCAGCGTAAAAGATGGTTGTGTTTATAAAGCTTTAAAGTAGACAAAATCAGAAGTAAACGGTCAAATCATAACAAAGAGTTATGACACTAAGTTCAGATAAGTGCATATTGTCTCTAATTGCAAGACTCGATTGTCAGAAAGTTGAAAGACAAAAAATTGTATTGCCAGCCTTATTTCAATGTAATTCAAGGCCTCTTTGTAATTTCTACTCGGATATCGACGAACAAATCCGCGGAACCTAAATTCTTTCTAATTAAATAGCATTCAACATGAAGGCCAGAAGATGATCACTTAAGCGTAAATAATTTCGAAAGCAGGCTAGTTGGACCTTCTATAGATGTTCGTTTAAACATTAAAATTCAAGTCATCATGGAAGATCTGTAAAAAACATACTACTCCACCCATACATATCTATACAAATATATATAGGGCCATGCATGCTTTTCCCCATACATGGTCCCCAAGTTTTTTAGTTAGAAAAAGCTCATGCATGGGTGAGGGGAGGAGCATGCATGGTGCACCCATACACATGCACAAAACTGTACATAAGTTTAAATATATATATATAGATATATATATATATATATGAAAAAATCAAAATACTAAAAAAGCTTTGGATGGTCAAATGATAAATATGTATGTGAAAAAATTGCACATGTATTGGATAACATATGTGATTATATTTTGCTCTAATATATTTCCTCAAAGCTTTTGTTTCCATTTTTTTACCATCATAATTTGACAACGATGGCTCATACAATGGCCTATAATGCCATATTCCAATAGGCCAATATTAGAAAATGATATTGAAAGTGGAACTACAAGGCTAACATTAGGGGAACTCTTGAATCCAAAAGGGCCTTTTGTTAATATGCTTTTTTTGACTTTTCAAAGGTGTTATGTCCACATGGCCCAATGGTGTGTTTCCATGTATGCTAGACCGTAACGGAGGCGGCCAAACTTTAATTTTGGGCAGCCAGTTTTGAGATGAACCAATCACACTAAAATTCAAAATGAAGTGGGTGGGAAACCCGAGGCCATGTCCTCAAGCATATGTCGTTGCGTCGTGTCGTGCCTCGCCATCGGAAGGCAGGTGGAGTGAGCACATGTGGAGGAGGAATATAGAATACCTCTAGTAAAAGAAGTGTATCATCTCTTTACACCATTACGTAGATCATGATAAACTACACACTTTTTCTTTTTGGATCACTTCAATCTGACGCACGGTTAAGAAGTTATGGCAGTTTGAAAATTCATACCCTACCTGATATCGGAGCCGAGCGACCAATTACCTGTTCACACTCAACATAATGCTCTAGTCACGTGGCTGAGATATTGTAGCATCAATTTACATGATTGCGTAGATCATGAAAAACTACACACTTTTTCTTTTTGAATCACTTCAATCCGACACACGGTTAAAAAGTTATGGCCATCTAAAGATTCATACCCTCCTTGATATCGGAGCCGAGCGACCCATGGCCTCTTCTCACTGAATATAATGCTCTGGTCGCACAGCTCCGATATCGCAGCCACGCGACCAGAGCATTATGTTCAGTGAGAAAAGGCCATGGGTCGCGTGGCTGCGATATCGGAGCTGTGCGACCAGAGCATTATGTTCAGTGAGAAGAGGCCATGGGTCGCTCGGCTCCGATATCAAGGAGGGTATGAATCTTCAGATGGCCATAACTTTTTAACCGTGTGTCGGATTGAAGTGATTCAAAAAGAAAAAGTGTGTAGTTTTTCATGATCTACGCAATCATGTAAACCGATGCTACAATATCTCAGCCGCGTGACCAGAGCATTATGTTCAGTGTGAACAGGTAATTGGTCGCTCGGCTCCGATATTAGGTAGGGTATGAATTTTCAAACTGCCATAACTTCTTAACCGTGCGTCAGATTGAAGTGATCCAAAAAGAAAAAGTGTGCAGTTTTTCATGATCTACATAATGGTATAAAGAGATGCTACAATTCTGTTACTAGAAGCAATCTATTTTCCTCCTCCACATGTGCTCACTCCACCTGCCTTCTGCATGTGGCGAGGCACGACGCGACGTGATGACATATGAGCGAGGACACGACCTCGGGTTTCCCACCCTTTTCATTTTGAATTTTAGTGTCATTGGTTTATCTCAGAAGTGGCTGCCCGAAATTGAAGTTGGGCGGTCTAATGATGTTCTCTCTCTACATTCTTAAAGGGCCCATATTGAGTCCGAAGTTCCCCTAATGGTTGGTTTTGCCAACAACCCGGTGAGCCTGGTAGGGCAAAGCTGGGTTCCAATTGCAAAGTCGGACTGTATCATATCTCCTCAAAATCTTTATTTACCATTGCAGAGTCGACAAACTCTATTATATCTTCTCAGAACGTTTATTTCCAATTTTCTACCATCATTGTATGAAGATGGCTCATAAAATGCTTCTTGGTTTCCAAGGGGAGGCTCGAAACTCGGACTAAAGAAACTTTGAATGTCAAGCTAGCCAACTAAGCCAACCTCGTTGGGTCATAAAAAGCATCTTGGTTTCCAAGGGAGGCTTGAAACTTGGGATCAAGGAAACTTTGGATGTCAAACTAACAACTGAGCCAACTTCGTTGGGTCATAAAACGGCCTTCAATACCAATTTCCAATGGGCCAGTACTAAAAGGTGATATTGAAAGTGGAACCATAACTTTTCCCAAGAACCCCCAAATGTGAAGCTGAAAAACCCTAACTACTAGGGCTACTCACGTAATCATCCTCCTTTGGTGTTGTTGGGAGCTAAGTTTCATGGAGGGGAAGGCCCTCCCTCGATTCCGAGCAGGTGGAAGGCGCAAGGGGAAGAGGGCCTTCCCCTACGTAATGGATACCTTGTGAATATTATGCTCATTTTTAAATGGATTAAAAAGTAGAAAATATATGTGCTTTATTTCACAAGCAGGTTGTGCACTTTTCTGCTCTTGTCCGTATGGCGTCCGTACGACTGGCACGTGTCGCAAGTTCATAGTGGTCGGTCAAAATCAAACTGCCTGTTATGCTTCGTAATGTACATGTGAAAACGTTTAAGGTACCCATTACGAAGTGGAAGGCGCCCGGGCACAGGCCATGCTGCCCGATTCGGCTTTCCAAAAAAAATTAGGCTCGGCCCCTCCGAGCCTCGCCCAAATTTTTTTGGAAATCCTTATTGAGCAAATGGCATGTGCCCACCGGCTCCTTCCATAGTGCATAACGAATTGGTGGGAGGGTAAGTGGGAGGAGAGAGAGAGAGAGAGAGAGACAGAATGCTAGTTTTCAAAAAGGGAACATAATAGCGTTTTGAAATGATGGAGAGAGAAATCCAAGTGTACATTCTACCTGAGAAGGTGCGTGTGAAATACAAAAGAAACTAGAGCAGCTGGTACTATGACCACATTGTAAAAGAGAAGAAAAAAAGCATCAAAATTGTTTTTCTAGTGAAATAAGTGATCATCTAGATTCTACACATGAATTGTCTACACGTGGCATACAGATTGTGGTGAATTTGGTAGCTCAAAATCCTTAATTCTATTGGCGACCGACCCCTTGAAATGCATTCTTATTGGCCGGGTGGACTATCCCATTTTATCTGCTTTATCCAAAAATAATTAAAAAATGGAAAAAAAAAAGGGATCGCAATTTACAAACGCACACCAACAGACTGGAGGAGAGGAAAGCTGCAGCTAGTGAGCGAGCGAGCGAGCGAGCGAGAGAGAGAGAGAGAGAGAGAGAGACGGGGGGGAGGGGAAGGAAGGGATGGCAGCTACGGCTGCGAAGGCGCTGATCTTTTGCTCATACGGCTGTGCATTATCATCATCAAAGGTTCAGGGCAATGTACTTGAGAATGCGGGCAGGCAGCAGCCGATGCTCATGGGCGGCACAAGCCTGCGAGGAATGGCTTGTTCACCCCTGGTCTCGTCTCGTGGAGCTTCCTTGAGTGTGCGAGCGACATCCGACAAGCCTGTGAAGGTCAGCTCATTGATTTTACTTCGATCCAGAAGAACAGTGCTAGAAACAAGCTAAGAATGCCTTCCGGGGTTTCATACCTGCTGTGCTAGATTAAGTGCGATTCTGGAAGTGATAGTAGAACTTTCATTTACGTATCTGTCTAGGATGAGAGGGGATTGTGAGGATTAAAGGCCGCGGAAGCTTGTAAGATCTATTGCTGTCATATAGCAGAAGGGCGTCTGTTGTTGAGAGCTCTCATTTTCGTTTCTGTTCAATTTCTCTGGGGGTTTTCAAGCGTACCAGCAGAGAATCTACGAACTCTACCCCCTTTTGTGCATCTATTACAGAGCGCTCTCTCTCTCTCTCTCTCTCTCTCTCTCTCTCTCTCTCTCTCTCTCTCTCTCTCTCTCTCTCTCTCTCTCTCTCACATTAAGGTCTAAAGTTTTTCCGTAGCGATTATCCTTTCAATTTTCAAATTCCGTTTGCTTAAGTTCAGAGCGGAAGCACAATGCTAGGAGAAATGAATACAGCAATCAAGCAATGAGCCCCTTTCATGCTTCTGACATTTACGATATTGTTGTTTTGTCACGACCGTGGTGCAGTCGCAGGGTAACAGGCAACTGTGGTTTGCTTCTCAGCAAAGTTTATCATATCTGGATGGAACGTGAGTTGCCCTTTCCTTCAAAGTTAGCTTCAGAAAACCTCCATTATTGTGCGCATTTGAAAATAAATCACACGTCCAAAATCGCTCTTTGACGCCTTCTCCTTTCTTCAAACTCCAACAATGATGGAGAAGAAACAAGAATTTTGTGGTTGACCGCAAAGGCCTTGTCATGAAGATGGCATTTTTGTTTGAAATATATGAAGATACAAAAATTTTGAGAAGAAATGTCATTAAGTGGGATGCAAGTCACACGACAATGGTATAGTCACAATAACGAAGTAAAAGTGAGATGAAAAAACTTTGTGAGCTTCATTCACAAACAATACACTTTCAAGATAGAGATAACAATAGTGCTTATTTCATCTTTTGTTCTGTATAATCATATCAAACAAAAGCAAGCTGGGTTTACAGATCGTAGATCACCTCTGTGAAGAAGATGACTAACAAGAAATTTAACATGCTTAAAAAGAATGGGAGTCCAAGGGTTGGAATGTTGCGTGTTTGTTGGGGAAACATCTATGTTAGTCCGCTCTTATAGTTGGGAATGCAACCTCCACATTGCATGCTTGTGTCATGCATTATTGTGAGAGTATTTACACCAAAGAACGTGGAAGTTTGATGTTGCACACTCGTGAGTCGTGTTGTCATGCATAGTTTTGTTATACTCTACAGTTGAGATACATGTATAGTTGTAAATGTCTACCTAAACTTCAAAGTAATATACACATGTCATATAATAAAGGAAATTTCTGAAGTCTTGGACACTTCCTTTACCATTGCCTTTTCTACAAACTTTATTGACAAACTTCAACGTGTACTCTTGCCTCTGCAAGACAGGACCAAACATGCTTGTGATTTTCAACCCATTTCTGAAACACTTAAAAACGTCACTGTTGGTGTAACCTCTGAGGTGCAGACATACAGATTTAAATCGAATTTGAACTGTAGTCGAGTTCAGTGACAGAGTGATACGAGGATCATCGTTGTACAATAATACTTATAGGTGTTGAATATTCAGAGCGCTCAAAATCTTATAATCAAATCTGTGGAAAATTACATCCAATAAAATCTTTAACCAGTACGTCCAATTCTTCTATTCGTGTATGCTTTTCTGCATAGCAAAAGTATGCATTGATGATTATCAACAGTTTTCACCTTTTTACATGTTCAATCCATTCGAAGCAAAGAGCTAACAATGCTATTTTCAATTTTTCGAGTTTTCGTGAACGCTAATCTGGTACTCATGAATCTGAGATAGATCACAGATCTATGTTTCAAACTATCAAAACAAAAATAAGTTTTTTTTAGCAACTTCGTAACTTGGTCAGGAAAATTTCAGGGTTAAATTATTACAGCTTTGTACAGTCCACATTCCTTTCATTCTTTTATTCTATTAAGCTTATGATCACTATGACATGATCCAATTCATCATACCATGTGTTGCTAAACCAGTGTTTGGTATGGTAGGGTTCAACTTTAATGCGCTTTTCTGAACGCTATACAGCCATAAATAGTCCTATGGGATTGAACACAACTGACTTGCACCATACGATCTTTTCTCATTATCACTACTTTAGTGTTAATAACATGAGCTGTTGGCAGCCTTGCAGGAGATTATGGCTTTGATCCATTGGGTCTCATGGATCCAGAAGGGGCCGGAGGTTTCATGGATCCCAATTGGCTCGTATATGCCGAGATCATTAATGGTCGATATGCTATGCTTGGTGCTGCCGGAGCAATTGCACCAGAAATTTTAGGAAAACTGGGTCTGATTCCACAGGAGACTGCTGTTGTGTGGTTCAAGTCGGGGGTCTTCCCCCCTGCTGGAACTTATGACTATTGGGCAGATCCTTACACATTATTTGTCCTTGAGATAGCTCTGATGGGATTCGCAGAACATAGGAGAGCCCAAGACTATTACAAACCCGGTTCTATGGGGAAACAATACTTTCTCGGTCTTGAGAAGTTTCTGGGTGGTTCAGGGAATCCTGCTTATCCTGGTGGTCCTTTATTCAATTTCTTGGGATTTGGAAAGGACGAAAAATCTTTGAAGGAGCTGAAGATCAAGGAGGTGAAGAACGGTCGCTTGGCTATGCTTGCCATATTGGGTTACTTCATCCAGGCCATGGTGACCGGAGTTGGTCCATTCCAGAACCTGCTTGATCATTTGTCGGATCCTGTCAATAACAACCTTCTGACAAACCTGAAAATCCACTAGGCAATGACATTTGAATGTTTTTCCAAGTTGCAATATGCTTTTGTACCATGATCTGTAATAAACTGTCTTATTCTCAGCCACAAATATTATGATTTCTTAGTGATGTTTGTGCCTGAAACAACCTTTCTCATTCTAAGAAAGGCCCCATTTTATCTTTAAGGTCAATCACTGACAAGTTTTAAGATCAAATTCTATAGATGGCAATTGAGAATAGTTGGATAGGCTTTTTACACCTTATATTACTGTTATGCAGCCGTGATTTATAGACTGGCTGAAAGTATGTCGTCTCATGGGATGAGTATATGAAAGGATGCTCAAGCTTTTTACGATATGCATCTCTACCATAAGACGATTCTGAGTGTTAAAAGCTAATGGGTATAAGTACCATAAAAAAAAAGGCATTTTTTTAATTAAACCATGATCTATACACTTCTTCACACCTATCTTTTTAAATGTTTCCCTAAAACTGAACTAATGCCCATTTAATTTCACATTTGAAGGCTGCATTATTTAAATGTCCTACGACGGGCATTTCAATCTGCAGCACTGACTGGACGGAGATGTTTTTTCCTTAAACTACATTCTATTGGTTATAATCATGAGCTCCTCCAGCTCAAAAGACCCGAAAAGAATGTTCTCAAAATGAATTATAGAACTTAATATATCAATTTTGGTGCTCCCTAAGAAGAAGTGGTAATAATGTGGTGTGCATTCAAATAAAGAAATTGCAGAATTAAACCAAGACATTGATGAGTTCCCAACTTCTATTCATATCTTGTATCCAACTTGAATCCATCCTAGTGTAGCAAGTGTTAAAACAACCAAGGGAGGATGATATGAAAAAATTAGATGTGCAATTGTAGTACAAATGATGGCTTCTAGATCTCATTAGCATACACAAATTTGATATCAATATTTCTTTTGTACAATATTATCAATTATGTGCACAACAATACAAGGTCGCTAGGTCAAACTTGTCATTGTGCGCAAATTTGGTAATCACTAATTCTGGTTTAATATAGTGATGTTGAATGTGTGAGCAACAATACAAGGTAGCTTATGCAAACTATTCATCACACATGAATTCAATATTCTTCTATATGGATACAACTCTAAGCTTTGACTATTGATGATATGACACAAGGACAACTTAGATTGCTTGGGGCCTGTTCCCACCAACCCATTAGCAATACTCAAGTATCGCTTGTGTAATCAAGACTCTGCTAACCTTAATGGACACCTACGGCCTCACTTGGATTTTGCATATTCCTTAATGCAAAAGCCAGGTGGGGCCGCAGGTGTCCACTTGGGCCCACAACCAGAGTTCATTAGCTACATTGTTGTCCATAATTTTTTGACATTCTACAAATAAGTTAAAATGTGCACTTCTTCAGCTTTCTGTTAGAGGTCTCATTACCTTGGCACTGCTAATAAAATGTTTGGTTAACTGGCAACAACCCTACGTCTTTCCCTCACTTGTTGCCTCCAATTCCTCCTTTCTCTTGCCTCATTGTCTCCATTACATCTTGTTTCATGTCTCATCTCCAACCTCCTTTGCTACCTCCATCGTTGCTTGTGCTTTCACCATTTGCCAGCATCCCTAGCTCCACTATTTTCATAGCTTCCTCTCTAGGCTTTGTTCTAATATAATCCTATGGAACCACTCTATAGTTATCGCACCAATTGATTAATTTTACTTGATTGCACTGATTGCAAGCTAGGGTTTTATTTTTTGCCCTACATCTAAATAACAAAGGTATCATAATCAAGGCCACAAAGCTAACATGGCATAGTTTACAACAAAAGACGAATTTATGTCTCTTTTGTGATGCGTTGAATATTTAATTTGGTTTCTTTTATATATTTTTTCTATGACAATATTCATAAATACACACACACACACACACACACACACACACACACACACATATATATATATACATGTGTATATACACCACATACATGTATGTGCATAGATATACACATACATGCACATATAAATATGTTCATACGTATATGTATATGCATATATACACATGTTGTGTGTAAATATACACATACATATACATATATACTTGTGTATGTACACACACACACACACACGTCAACAATCCATGATCTGAATTGCAATAAAAGAAATATTCTTTCCAAAAAAATGGCTGAAATTTTTTGATAGTTTAGTTAGCAAAATGGATAGCTGATTTGCCTATTAAAACATTTTTTTGATCCATTTACAATGGTAAATTGGTCTCTAATAACATGATTTTGTAGGTCTTCATAAAACTGTTTTGGAAGCTCAAGTCAAAAATGTTTATAGGTTGTGTATGGCGAAATCTTAATCCCTTGTTGGGTCCAAGTTCATTTATCCATGTATGCCTCCAAATTATTGACATTTTATCCATAAAATAGGCCAAAAAGTTTCTTTCACAAGTTCATCAATCCTCACCCCACCTAGCTTTAAGATTTATAATTACTTGCAATTTTTTGTTAATAAAATGACACGCTTCACAATTTCTCCTTAAAAAACTTTCAAGGAAAAGTACCAACTAAAAATAAATTTGCATTTCAAAAAGCCCCAACATTTGGACAATTGAGTTTCATGTTCATACTGATGCATCAAAATATGCCATTGGATGACGCAGCCAGGTGAATACAAAAAAAATTATCCTATCAGGTTTGCAAGTTGACAGCTTACAAATCTTGAGAAGAATTATTCGACAACCAAACGCGAAGCGTTGGCAATGATTTTTTCTGTTAAGAAATTTCGACATTATCTATTGGCAACGCATTTTGCATTTTATATTCTGGAATGCGATTCGGATCACATATCGAATCATGACTACCACTATGATATATATATATATATATATATATATATATATATATATATATATATATATATATATATATATATATATATATATATATATATATATATATATATATATATATATATATATTCTATTTTAGAATGAGTGTGTGTGTTTTTACCGTCAAAAATGTCACGCTGTGCCTCCAAAAATGTCACGCTCTGCCCGCAAAAAATGTCACACTTTTGCAAAGGAAAAAGCTAAAAAACGTTTGAACAAAAATGTATGCAGATGTGTCTCGGTTTAAAACTCATATGTGTGTGTGTGTGTGTGTGTGTGGGCACTAACTATTTGTCATCCTTCATGATGACAAATGTGTGCCCTTCTCATACCCTTCTCACCCCTCCCTCCCCCTCACTCTCATTATGACCTTTAAAGCTCTCTGACATATGCTGGGTATGACAAAAACGTGGGCCCTCCTCATGCATGCATCTAATTCAAATTCAAATTGCCCGCTCTGTCTCCTTCCTCCATTGATGCTCCTGCCCTCCATTCGCCCTCCTCCTTCCTCACGCGCTCTCTCTCCCTGCTCCCTCTCTCTCTCCATCGCTCTCTCCATCGCTTCAGGCTTCCCTGCTCTTCTTGTGGGCATCCCTCTCTCCATTGCATCAGGCTTGAGATTGCCACATATTGTAGGTTATGGCTCGCTCTCTACTCCGTAATTCTGTACTGCGGGTTTTGGAAGAGTATGGTTATGGCTTCTGCAATAAATTAAGCACCCGTTGCATCTCCCCAATCTCTCTCTCGCACCTGAGGCAGGAATCGGGGGCATCTGAAGGGAGGCACATAGGAGATGTGAACAGAGCGAATTTGTTGACTTCCTGTTACAAATTGGAGACGGTAAAGTTTCAACATTCTTACATTGTGGGATTGAGGTAATATCTCTTCCAGGAACAATGTGTATACGAATAACAAATATTGTATTTTGATGTAGTTCATCATCCTCTCAACCGACCCCTGATTTCGAGTTTGATATGTTTGTCGTTGAGCCTGGAGCAAGTGAATCTGCTATCTCTCTAACGGATGAGCTATTTCTCAAAAGGACAGCTTCTTCCCCTCCATCTTCCTCCAAGACTCCAGATGGTTCAGAATCTATCTTGCATATATGAAGAGGAAGCTGTAGAGGTAGCAAATGAAGACGACAAAAGTGACTCTTTTTATTTCAAAGCGGCCTGCAACCTTAAGCACAAAGACTTCGATTGCAGCTTTTGCAGTCCAGATAGGTTCTCCCGATTTGTTATGGCGGGATTCTCGAAGCTCAAGTCTTGGTTCTCAGTTTAGTAGCTTTTGGAATTCTAGAGATAAAGATTCTGTTGATAGCAGCTACAGAGATTCTAATGGCAGTTCTTATCAAAATATTGTGTACATGGAAGTGTTGTGAACAAAATATAATCTTTAAATTGTCAAATTGTTGTTGTCAAATTGTATCTATCTTATAAATAACACATTGATCAGGGATTTGAGAACGTGTGGAATGTCTTTTGTTCCATGTTGCATAAAGAGAGAGATCAAGAGAGAGAGAGAGAGACTTATTGCACCCAGATCGCAACGACAGGCACACACACACACACACACACACACACACACACACACCCTCCCCGTCTAAACCCTAAACCCCTCCCCTCCCTTCTCTCTTTGGTCTGGCCATCATCTTATCTCCCTTCCTCTCTCTCTCTCTCTCTCTCTCTCTCTCTCTCTCTCTCTCTCTCTCTCTCTCTCTCTCTCTCTCTCTCTCTGGAACTCAGGCCTAGTCTTGCTATGAGCAAAAGTCAGCTGAGATCAATGGTCTAAGAAGATTCCATTCAACAGACTACTAGTGTGAGTTCTAGAGGATCAGAGCACCGATTTGGGGGCCCAAGAGTTAAAAGAAGAGCTGGAGTTCTGCTCCTCCTCCGTTGTGTATTATCAACAATTTTTATGTTTCATGGTCTCAAGATACAGCCAACAAGTTTAAGGTTCCACAATATGTATTCTATACTTTGACATCTTTATTTCTTGCTCTTATGTTGTATCTACCTTGCCTCACATAAACACCCACTTCCAAGCGAGATGTGGTATGTGCGAGATATGCCAAATATGTGAGATGTGCGAGCTGTTTGAGACATGAGATGTGCGAGATATGCCCGAAGTCGCTCTCTCGGCCTCTCTCTGGCTTGGACTTTTGCTATCATCTCTCTCTCTAAGTGAGATATGCGACACACATCTCGCATCTCTCTCTCTCTCTCTCTCTCTCTCTCTCTCTCTCTCTCTCTCTCTCTCTCTCTCTCTCTCTCTCTCTCTCTCTCTCTCTCTCTCTCTCTCTCTCTCTCTCTCTCTCTCTCTCTCTCTCTCTCTCTCTCTCTCTCTCTCTCTCTCTCTCCGCGAATTTTTAAAAACGACTCGAATTTTTCGAGACTCGAATTTTTTCGAGTCTCGAAAGCTATTTTTATTGGAACGTTTATTACTGTTGGAGGTGTCGCCATCTGTCACCCCTGGGGTTTTAAAAATCAGGTTTGCAAATTGGGGTGATCAATCGCTCTCTGCTTACTTTTAATTGTAGCATTCAAACAAGGAGCTGGTGGATTACAATAGATTAAACTATTGCTAGCATCTGTTCTACTATAGCATCTTTCTCTTTTTGTTGGAGGTGAGCCATTTTTCAGTTTCATTCAGCCAAAATCTGGATGCATGTATTCTATGACAAGCAAAAGATATTCAAAACTTTGCATCCCAGTTGTCCTAGATAGTTTTCTAGCTTTTTACTGGGTCTTAGCTCAGTTTTCTGGACAGATTATTAACATCGATGCTTTGGTGCTGGGTTCTCCTTTAGATGGCAGAATCTGGTTATGTCTCTCGTCTTTTTCCTGGGGTATGCAGGCATCATGTTTGAAGAATGCTTGGCTTTCAACAAGAGTGGTGTTGCTCTTCTTATGGCGGTGACTCTATGGACAATACACAGCCATGGGGTAAACTTTGAAGAACTTGAAAATTCTATTGCTCCCATTTGTTTGTTTTCCCTTTGCTTATCACATCTTGAGGCTCCTTGATCAAGTCGTAGAGTTCTCAGAAAAGCTCTATTTGAATTTTGACTCAAAAGCCGCTATGAAGGTTAAATTCTTATTTTTGGGACTGTACATATTCCAGGTCCTTCTACATGTGTTATAGGAGAAGGTAATGTTCTAGGTGGCAATAAGGAAGGAATTTTGCTCTATTGACATTATCTCCATCACTATCAGCATTAATAAACACTTCTATCTATGCATATTTTATGCATATTACATTGATCATGCACTAGAAAGAAGGCAAATCTGCAGTGTTTTGGGTTTTACACGCTTCAAAAGCTCAAAAGTAATCCAATTCTGATAACAACATTTTGACTTTTCAAAGGGTCTCACTTCACGAAGCATGAAATATTAGGTTGAACTTTGTTTCACATGAAATGGGCAATATGATAAAACTCAAGTGCAAGAAGAAAGTAAGATGCTTGAAGATTATTACTTACATCTCTGCAACCTGTGACGACACACTGAATCAACTCCAAAGAAATACCAACATCTCCGCACATTCTGCATTCATGCTATTCCTTTGATGGTTCTTCCCTTTCCACAAATCGTCTTTTATCCACAACAACACTCTTTGTGCATAGATAATTGATTTTCTCACTTATTCCATTATGTTTTCTAATGGTTTTGATGCTATTGACAGAGTAGGAACCGCATCTTTTTTGCATTCAATTTTTCTTATTTTCTTTGCAAGAACAAGATCATTTACGTAGGGTTATCAATTTCCTTTCGGGATTTAGCGAGACGAAGTGATATACATAGTTTTGTGTATTAGGGTAATTTGGGGTGCTCTAAAATCGACAACTGCTCTATTTCATAATTGAGCCTTTACCTCCTGGATATTAAGTATTAAGTGCAGATGATTTGATTGAGCAAGACGAAGTGATTACTGATAATCATAGTTTTTTGTGTTATGGTAATTTGATTGTTGGTGCTCTGAAATCGACAACTGCGTGAATCTTTGTATGGTGGAAAAATTCCGAGGCAGACAACATGTCCACAATAATGCGAAATTGTGCGAGGATTGTGTTTAAAGCAGCACATACAAGTTTTCCTCTGCATCGCTGTCAACGACATACTGAATTTTCAAATCATCGGCCGTCACCTAGATCGGCCCCCATTGCCCGTCAACGACGGGCCCTCTTTACTAATATATATATATAAAGATATTTGTGCCTATGCATGGGGTAGGAAGATGCATGCATGGGTGCATCCTCCCACATGAACTGTTTTAGTTCGAAAATGTGGAATGTTTATGCATGGAGTAGGATGCATGACATAGTATGCATCCATTTGGTAGGGCCGAGGCTTCAGATTTGACATGCACCCTTACCTTTCAACCCAATGGGCTTTATTTTTCTGACCTTTCACATGACATCTATAATGCAAGAGTACCTTTCAAATAAAATAGATATGAACCTTTCAACCACTTATATACATATATTCATGTTATATTTACAATAAATTTCAAAAACATTTAAACTAGCATGACATTTGACTTTTTTAAGTAACATTGCATATGACACCTCTCATTATCCTCTCTCTCTCTCTCTCTCTCTCTCTCTCTCTCTCTCTCTCTCTCTCTCTCTCTCTCTCTCTCTCTCTCTCTGCACCCCCCCCCCCGCGCGCACACACACACCATCGGTCGTCTGCCATCGGTGAGCATAGTTCGCTCTTTCTCTCCCTATGTCACGCCTACTCCCCCCTATGTCACCCCTACTCTCTCTCTCTCTCTCTCTCTCTCTCTCTCTCTCTCTCTCTCTCTCTCTCTCTCTCTCTCTCTCTGCACACAGGGAGTCCGCGCTAAAAGGGCATAAAGGGCGCAGGGAGGTCAAAGGGAGGGCGTGTCGGGAGGGTGTGGGGAGGGGGCGTAGCGAGGGCGAGAAAGGAAGACACAAGGGCGGACGCATGGGGAGGGCGCAGGGAGGCGTGCAAGGGAGGGAGCGTGGGGAGGGCTCTCTCTCTCTCCTCTCTCTCTCTCTCTCTCTCTCTCTCTCTCTCTCTCTCTCTCTCTCTCTCGCTCTCTCTCTCTCTCTCTCACACACACACACACACGGAAAGCTCCTCAAGATCCTGCTTACAAGACAAACACACGGAAATACCACCCAACCAAGTAGAAGCAATCAATCAACTCTAGAAGCTTCACCCCCAAGCCAAGGAATAAGAAGCATGAAAGTAGAGTGACAGTCTGGCAATGAATCAACCACAAAATGATGTAGTAGAGCGACTGTGCACTACTTAGTCATGAAAGGTCCTAATTCCCCTATACATAGATTCATCTAGAATATAGTCTCTATGCGTGGATCCTCTATTCATAGAATTGTTATTGATAACTCTAGACATGCATACACTGTCCCAAACCTTGTACTAACTCCATTTAGTGTTTTTGGGCCTCACAAGGATATTAGTTACTTTCGAGTCACGTCCAATATGACGTGACATAACTAACAGCTGGAGTACCATGTATCCAAGACTAGATACTGAATTCTATGTACTAGTCATGGACTCGACTCTCGTTCTCTTTCTCTCTCTCTCTCTCTCTCTCTCTCTCTCTCTCTCTCTCTCTCTCTCTCTCTCTCTCTCTCTCTCTCTCTCTCTCTCTCTCTCTCTCTCTCTCGCACACACACAATCGGCCGCCCACCATCAGCGGGCACACTCCATTTGGTAGGGCCCCCCAAAAGTTCCTATTATTCCCTTCCACTCACTTTTCTCTCTCTCTTAGTGTCATTCTCTGTACCTCTCTCTCTCTCTCTCTCTCTCTCTCTCTCTCTCTCTCTCTCTCTCTCTCTCTCTCTCTCTCTCGTGCACACACACACATACACATAGGAAGGGCACAAGGAGAGCGCGCACAAAAAGGGGGCACGAGCACAAGGACGGGGCGCAAAGGAAGGGGCACGGGGAGGGTGTGCTGGGAGGGGAGGGTCTCTCTCTCTCTCTCTCTCTCTCTCTCTCTCTCTCTCTCTCTCTCTCTCTCTCTCTCTCTCTCTCGTGCACACACACACACATACACATACATCGGTGACCCGTCAATGACCATCGTCTTTCCTCCTAAACCCATCGGCTGTCACCCTGATCACCGCTTGCCCATAAAAAACGGGCATAGCCACTAGTGTCTGTGTATATATATCTATATATATATATATATATATATATATACACACACACACACACACACACACACATATAGTATAAAACTATTTTAGAGAGAGAATGTGTGAGGTGTCATAAAAATTGTCACGCTTTTGCAAGCAAAAATGTCCGCTTTGTCGGCAAAAAATGTCACCCATTTGCAAAAGGAAAAGCTAAATAGGTTTTAAAAAAATGGTAAAAAAAACACAGCCTCCAAAAATATATAAACACTTTTTGTGGGTAAGTGCCCATTGTCTGCGTCGTCAACGGGCACAACCAACTAGTCTATATATATGTGTGTGTGTGTGTGTGTGTGTGTGTGTACACACACACACACACACACATAAATGTTGTTCGAAATGCAAAAATAAAAAAACAAATAGACAAAAAACCAAGGAAAAACCATTATTTGCTCGGCAATTTTTTGTTAATATTGTTAAAGATGCTTAGAAATATCATAATTAAGAATCCTATCTACACTAGTCAAGACTGAGAAGGTCAAGAAAACTTCCAAGATATTGCCATTTAGGGTTAATGGGTCCCATGAGTGTTTGTCCCGTAAAGCTTGGCCACTGGCCTGGTAAGTCTTAGATGTTAGTATAGTGGTTTTGTCCTCATAGCATTTCCAATTCACTGAGAAACTACCAGTATGGAATGAAATCCATGTCAATATTACATATTTCTGTAATAATAATGATGAAACACTATTCTTACTGTAGTTTAGCTTAAAGATGACGGGCCCGGACACGGACGCACGTCCGAAAACTGGGCGTGGGACGCGTCCACCCGGACGCGTCTATATATATATATATATATATATATATATATATTATAGTGTATAAAATAGCTATATTAAAAAAAGGACGCGTCCGGGTCCGACGCCGGACGCGGATGCCAAAAAGCTGTGTCCGGTTCCCTTGAAATTTTTTTAAGGAGAGCAAAAAAGTTTAGGGAGAAGTTTTGAAAAAAATATATAGATATTTTGGGGTCCCAAAACACATTATCTATACATTACAGACTGCAATCTTCAATGTCCATTGCAACCTATATATACATACCTCATCCTCTAGGTTAATTTCCATGCAAAGAACTTTTTTTCAGTTCTTGCTTTTGCATGCGAGTTTGCATGGAAGCAAAATTTCCTTGAAAGTACTTGAGCTTCCATGCAGCGTATTCCATATTAGTTGCAAGAATTTGAATCAACACTAATCATGATGACATTTACACAAAAAAAATGGCGTAGAGTGGAATTAGAGCTTGCTCAAAAATTTCAAGTTTATGTGCTTTGAAGAAAAGACTGCTGATAATAATGTGCACAAAATGATATTCACAATAAATCCACACTAGGCTGCTAAAATATGTTTGCAGTAGTATGGTGCACACTGCACACTAAGTGCATACATGCTGAGTGATCCAAGAAATTAACCTAGCATAAATTGCAGGGTTACCTAGAACAATTCATGCCAAAGGATCACAGCAGTTTGTTAGGAAAGACTGGAAATCAGTACTTTCAAGTTATAGATTAGAAGCACAATAGTGCGAGGCTTTTTCAAGCATGTAATTTACACAGTATTGTTAGGAGGACAAACATTATGCCCTGCAGCACATCATATGCAATGATGCATTGGAATTGGCAAAGGAAGAAACTGTTGTCAGAAGATATGCATGAGAAAAATAGCCTTCAAAACTCTGATCTCTTTGCATCAGCAAGTGAAGTCATATTGTAAAATAAGCATAAAAGGATACAACTACCCTGCTAGCCGAATGAGTAGGCCAATGGGATTATGGACTACATGAATCTTGCCAGAGCCCAGCAAATCTCGAATATGAAATTGCACACCTAAAGATGAGGTGCGCAAACCCCTTTTCTCAAATTGACTCAGAAAAATCTCTTTGTATCGTCGTCTACTGAGAAAGTAAAGTAGTTCTTTACGACCCTGTGAAGCCAGGGTTGCTTCAGAGCAGCGAAACATGTGAAAAATGGTAACCTCACATTCTATTACTGCTAATTCCATACTTGAATCTTTTGGATGTGTCACGCTTGAACTGGAATCCATACATTCATTCGAAACCTTGAATATTTAAATTAAAAGTGTTACCTGTGTCAGACTTTTGAGAATAGGGCCCACATTGGGGATTGAGAACCAGTATGTTGTTTCGTCAGCAAGCTGCCGGACCTACAAACACCCCAAAAGCAGTCAAGTTGAAATAATAGCCACAATACTAGTGCCCAAAATGTAATTTCTTTATTCTGCATTGCGGATGGAAGCTCTACTGAAATTATCGGTTGTCATGAGAGAACTTGCCCGTAAGAAAGCTGATTATCATTTTAAACACAAGTTAGAAAAGCTGATAGGAATCAACACATGAATCACAGAAGAAACTTGACTATGCTGCTAATGTTCAATCAAATAGTTTCCTGAATCCAGGTATTCTTCCTTCCACTTGGTCCTCACTTCATTCTAGATCGATTTGAGAAGTCTTTTTTCCTTGGGTCAAAATCATATGTTGAAAGTCGGTCAAGAAAAAAGCTTTTTTGTTCTATGAAAAGATTCACAGGTTAGAGTTTTCCAACTCAGTTCATATAAGCTCTATGAAGTGTTTCAAGCAAAGATAGGATATGTAAATCATTAAGTCAAAACAGGAGCTCTTGAGAACACTGATTTTGCCACTACCTCGATATTTCTGTAGACATACACTGCCATATATTGCTACCATCCACATTTTCATCTCCCTTTGAAATCTCTATCAAGCAAAAAGAATTTAAGAAATCTGAGAATGTGCTTAAGCAAGAAGAGATTGTCTCTAGCAGGATATCGTTAACAGTAAGAAAGTACTATTCTTAGAACCCAGGCGAAACTGGTTGAAAGAGACCATATCTTCTCGATGGCAATGAACTGCAAATGTATTCCTCACAGTGTAATCAAGCCAGAGCAACCAATTTCAGAAGTCTATCCTTTAAAGTGAAATATGCAATCCAGTCTACAAAGATGTGGTAAGACCTTTATCCAGCAACCTGGTGACTATAGCAATCATATTTACAAGAACCTGAAAATGTCAATCCTATGCTAAAGTTCTGCATTGACAAGAAGTGACCTCTAGAATACTCAGGACCGACTTCCAGCTCTATGACGCTGTGTTCTAGTTGAGCAACCACCTCATCTGAGGCCTCAGAGACTTGAAAGCCTAGTAGATATCAAGTCTTGGCATACCATGAGTCTGAAAAGTTCTACTTTTCTCATAAATAGATGGGATGGCATAACTGTGAATTCATAATGTTCCTCAAATAGGAAGGCAGTCTTATATTCACTATCAAGACAAATACAATTCTCCACAGAACCAGAGCGCGAATTTAGTTTTTCTGAAGCTAGCTACAAACTCTAAGCAATCAAAAAAGATATTGATGAAAAGAATAGGGTGACAGTCTTGTATGGTAATTTTAGTCAAGGGCCAGTCGCTTATATAAGGAAATTTAGTAGCATCTTTTTTTTCAAGAGAAAGAATAAGAGAGCGAAAGGAAAAGCTCTAGGAACCACAGGAGATTGGTAATTTGACTAGAGACCTCAGGGAGTTTGAGTTCTAACATGGTGCGTATCAAACAATAGGTGCATAGCCAGGAATAAAATCTATAGGGTGATTGATGGCACAGAAGTGGGAAAGATTAATGGATTATAGAATATTAACTCACGATGCTGAAGTGATGATCTAATTCTAGGCCATTAGGACAAAAGGACAAGAAGTCAACAGGATGAAATTGGGCAAATTGAATGTATGAGGCATGTTTATTTTTTAGATTCTTAACATAGCAAGGTTCCTATACTTGAAGAATAGAGTACGCACTCTCAAGATGACTTTGGGTGATTCAATACCCAAAGACATTATGAAGATCAAAGAATTCCGAGATCAGCTTGCAACTATTGGAGAGGATGTTGTGGCAATAGATTTAAATAGCTTGTAATATGTTTATTAGAACTACGTTAGATGGATTCTGTTTTAGATCTCATTTACGTTAACAATAACCTACATACAACTCAGGCCAGCCTTTTTTAATCCTAACCATAGTTGCACTGCGTTTCTGAAACGCGTTTCAGAATCGCGTTCAGAAACGCGGTTCAGAAATGCGTTTCTGAAATTTTTGAAAAAATTCCAGAAACGTTTTTTTTTAAAATTTTTTTTTTGGGTTTTTTTTTGGGCAATATGGGTATCAGATGAAAGCTCTAATTAAGAGCATAATTACTGTGTAATTTGCCGACTGTTTCGGGTGCAGGATGGTCCAGTTCAGGTGCATTAATCCATGTTGGGTTCTGTCAAGGGTAAAATTTCAAAACTAACCTCTGTCCGTGTTACGATCACAGATGGTCCCAGTAAGTGTGTTTTCGCTCAGGGAGTTGGAAGGCCAAGTCATGAGGAGGCCTTACCGTCGGGGCTGGGGTCTACCGGCAGCCCCCGGACCCCGCCGTTGGGAGGCGTTGCCCCCCAAACCCCCCACCGGGGGGCTACCGCCCCCCGAACCCCCTGAGTATTTTTTGAAAACCAGAGCAAATAACAACCAAATAGCTATTGAAAATAAGATCTGTTTGTGCCCCATCTACTGCACTTCTGAGAGGCAAAACGCTGGTTTGACCATGGATCCCCTAAAAAAATTTCAATCCTAAACTACTTTTCCGAAAAAAAAAATTTTCTTTTTTGCGATTCTGGGTATAGAATCGCGTTTCTGTGCAACTATGATCCTAACTAACTCGTGGAGAAGAATGCTCCTTCAAATGTTTAATCCAAGCTCCTCCGATCCATCTTTCGCTTTAGATAAGAGTTTCGAAGCCTGGTTTGGATGCTACAAGCAGTGTGTCCAAAAAAATGGAATTTCGAAGCCACTTCCAAGAATTTCGTCAAACACTCTCCAATGACAGGAATAGATGGAAAGCATCCAAAGTTCACCAATTTCTCCTTCGGATGTGCGCATCAAGCTTCTGTTAAGATTAGAAGAATAGGAGGCTCGCATTTTGCTCTAATCATGTGTTAAAAAAATACGTACTACTTAAAATTTTATTTTGGTTAGGTTTCCGAAACGGGCAACTAAGGTTATATTTAAGGTTTCAACACTTAAATTAGCAATAGAATTGTTTGAAACCCAGAAGAAATCAACAAAAAATTTAGGGTTTTGTTTCAAACGTTTGGAACTTTCCAACGTGTCAAACACGTTTCAAACGTGGACGTTTGATACATTTTGAATCGTTTGAATGCAACTATGGTTCTACAATGACAACTATGGAAAAGATTGCTAAGCATTCAATCTTTCTTTGGTGCCAATTTTGAGGTGAATAGAATCAAACTCCAAACCATAGTTGCACAGAAACACGTTTCTGAGGGCACGCGTTTCTGAAACCGCGTTTCTGAGAAACTCGTTTCTATACCCAGAATCGAAAAAACAAAAAAAATTTCGGAAAAATAGTTTAGGACTGAAATTCTTTTAGGGGATCCATGGTCAAACCAGCGTTTTGCCTCTCAGAAGTACAGTAGATGGGGCACAAACAGATCTTATTTTCAATAGCTATTTGGTTGTTATTTGCTCTGGTTTTCAATAAATGCTAAAGGGGTTTGGGGGGCGGTAGCCCCCCGGTGGGAGGTTTGGGGGGCAACGCCCCCCAACGGCAGGGTCCGGTAGACCCCGGCCCCGACGGTAAGGCCTCTTCATGACTTGGCCTTCCTACTCCCTGAGCGAAAACACACTTACTGGGACCATCTGTGATCGTAACGGACAGGCTAGAGGTTAGTTTTGAAATTTTACCCTTGACAGAACCCAACATGGATTAATGCACCTGAACTGGACCATCTTGCACCCGAAACAGTCGGCAAATTACACAGTAATTACGCTCTTAATTATAGCTTTCACCTGATACCTATATTGCCCAAAAAAAACCCAAAAAAAACATTTCTGGAATTTTTTCAAAAATTAACCACGTTTCTGAACCGCGTTCCTGATCGCGATTCTGAAACGCGTTTCAGAAACGCAGTGCAACTATGCTCCAAACCCTGAGGAGACCAAAGGAGTTCTTCAGCAACACACCACTTGATGGAGGACAACATTTGGGAAATATCAAGAATCATGAATCAAATATCCAAGACATGACTATGAAATAGACAAACAATGAACAAATTAGCTAGAGTACAAATGGAGAGAGAGAGAGAGAGAGAGAGAGAGAGAGAGAGAGAGAGAGAGAGAGAGAGAGAGAGAGAGAGAGACCAAAAGGCCTGCATTTATCAAAAGAGAAATGTGTTTGTCAGCCACAGGCCCTCCTTTTGATAATAGCATCACCTATGATCATTTCCAAGTTAGCAAAATCAAATGTTCAAGATAGTGAAAAGCCTTTAAAACAGAGATTATGAGTTGTTTTTGAGGTAAATGTTTACACAAAAAACATGAGAATAACTTTTTTCAAGCAGCATCATGAACATAAGAAAGACTACATTTTTCAGGTATCAATAAAGATACAACTAAAGAGAGAAATTTCCTTCACAATTATAATGTAGATCATTTCAGCTACCTTGTCTTAAGAGAGTTGTTCACAAATTTCAGACTTCTAGCTTATTGGGTTATGCATCAGAATTTACATTGCTTATATACTTAAGCTAATGAGCAAGTATTGTTATTAAATTACAAAACATAAGAAAACTATCGAGTTTTGAGGATTAATTTGTCTTTCCTACTTATAGGGGATAATGAGATCATAGAACAACGGGTAGTATACTAAATATGACATGTTCTTAGTGTAGTTGTGCCACAAGAAATCTCGATTCATCAACCAATTTTACGGCAACAAGTGTAAGCAAGCTATCGGTGATGATAATTAAGTGTGTAAAAACAAGGATAGCTCTTAGACTAACTATCTCCATGCTTACTTTGAAGAGTTTTATTGAAAAGTAATCTCCACATCAAATTGTTGGAGTCCTTACCCACTTTCACATTGTACTTTACATGCTTCTTGTTGATCTAAACTCCACTTTTTCAAGTTAGGTTTTGCAATGATAATGAGTACCCAACCTCTTGCATATTGACCAAGTAAGGATCCGCTATGGTTCAGAAACACAAAAATCAAAGATAATGTATCATTATCCACACTACTATTAGTTGAAAAGGGCATGAGCTCAAACGAAAAATTTATATCTATCAGCATAATGCCATCATTTGAATCTAGTTGTCTTATAATCTCTCTCTACATTAAATAAACACACTGAAACATAGATATTTGATGATTGTGGAGACTATCGCAGCCTCTAAAAGCTAAGAGTGAGTTATGTTAAATATGTTTTGCCCACGATACTTTATGCTACTTGACTGAGGTTTCTATAGAGAATGCAGAATCTAGTATACGGTAACTATAAGGGAAGCTCCCTAAGATCCTGCTTACAAGACAATACACAATGGAAAACACACCATGGAACAACCACCCAACCAAGTAAAGGCAACCAATCAACCCTAGAAGCTTCACCCCCAAGCCAAGGAACAAGAAGCATGAATGTAGAGTGAAACCTTGGCAATGAATCCATGATCACAATGAGGAGTAGGGCTAGTTTGGCCTCAATATATAGAGCCAAAAGCAACTTGGGCACATACCTAGAATAGAGTCCTATGCATGGACCACCTATTCATAGAATTGCTATTGATAACTCTACACATGCATACACTGTCTCATACCTTGTCTAATCTCCATTTAGTGTGTTCTGGGCCTCACAAGAATATTACTTACTTTCGAGTCACATCCAGTATGACGTGGCATAACTAACAGCTTGATTTACTAAAGTACCGTGTATCCAAGACTAGGAGTAAGGAGCGGCGCATCTCTGAGCCCGCGATATACTGAATCCTACTTACTGCTCATGGACATAACATTCTTCCCTCCTTAAACCGTTTCTATCCTTAGAAACTCTCTAAACAGGAAAGAATAACAGGAACAGTTTCTTTAACTTTAAATATCAACCTAGAAAATCATTATCCTTAGTCAATCAAGTACTCAGAGATAATCCTATTTCCGAGTGATAATCTCTGCACTGGAGTACAACTCAGGTTTGAAAAAGTACACTAAGCGATAAATTTCCCAACTGGGTTATATTCACCATAAGTTAGTAACATCACCTTCATGTAAAGCATTTACATGAAACACTGGGTGAGATAACCTAACTTAAGAGATTAAAGTTAAAGAAATAATAAAATAATTATAATTACAATATGAAATTATCCACAACTCTGACAGATAATTCATAAGCTTTCAAGTACATATATCCTTAGAATCCAAATTCTAAGATATAATAATTCATTCAATTAGAATTTCTAGGAGAATCATTAAGATATAGAATGATTAAAACTCAACTCTGAGTATCCCAGATACTCTTTTGAGTTAAATGCTCATGTTTCTAGCACCAAATGCAAGAAAATAGCATTCATTCATCTTAATAGACTTGTTTGTCTCCTATGATAACTGGAGATCCAATCAGATGAATAACTGTACTCAAGCATCTATAGACCATAAACTGTAGTAGAATAACATCCACTAGATAATTTAAATTCTCCACAAATAAAATACTTATCTTTGTGAGAATATCTGTGAGATCCATAAGCTCTCAAAGAAAATATTGGAGTAGAGAGATTCAAAAACACTGATTTGAATTCTTACTCAAATAATAGAGCAAGAATTAATCATCACACTTAAGAATCATCACCATTCCTTATAATCCTCTGACAATAATTAAGTATCTATTTATAATCCGTCAATCATGATTATTTAGATTTGTATGATTCGTCAATCATAACTTTCTGGAATCCACAACAATACTTAACCATTTATAAGATACTGGAGTATATGTTCCACATAACTCAAGAAAAGTAAGAATCATTCCAAAATCTTTCCCAACAGGAAAATACTGGATTTTACGAATACTCTCAAATCAACTAAAATGCAGGATATTCAAGTTCTCACTATGACCCAGTACATAAACACATTTTTATCTGGCAGATTCCTCCAGAACCCACATATGTTACTCACATATCTCACTGAGATCTTGTAACTCAGCTACAAAATATTTCCTATTTCTCCTGAGTAAATAACATATCCGGGAAATCTCTGAGATGAATAAAATTCACTCTCGGCAGTTTTCCAATCCCACTTACTTCTAATTACATGATTTCTCCTACCGATTAACCCCTCTCTGATCCTAGTACTTAAACTAAGATTAGCTTGATCCAATATAGAACTCTCAGACTTAAATTCTGATCAAACTTATTCCTATTCCAATCGAAATAGAATTAGTAAACTTTTGACCCTTTTACTGTACTACTAATAGATAATGATTCAAATTCCAAACATGTTCCAGTTCCAAAGTGTCCACACAATCCCTAGAGAATATTTCATATTCGAAAAGTTCCAATTGGGCATCTTATTGTGAATCTATCTGAAATTACTTTCAGACCACATCTCATTTCTATACCACAATTGGCTCTTTTCCAAAACTATTATTTTCAATCTGAGTGATAGAAACTACTATTCCATCGAAATCCATTTACGCACCAGAGATATTCCATGGTTTAATAAATTGAAACATTTTAACCTTAGAATTTATCTGAATTCCAAGTCTATTCACACAAGTAGTAATTTATATGACATAACAATCATTCAGAAGAATAACTTCATGCTGGAAAGAATCATATAAATCAGTCTAATGTCTTATATTCGAGAAATTACTAAGAAGTAAAGGATTAATTAAGAAAGCGAGAAATAGATTTGAGGGCCTCTGATTTTGTAAATAATGAGATACCACATTGGGATCTAGATTAAACCTCAAAATTTCCCAAAATACCCCACATTTGATCGAATGGTTTTTTTTCTTTCCCATATCGCGACTAAGTACTAAACACACCATTGATCATCAGATCTTTACAGTCCTAAAATTTCCTTTCCAAAATTACTGACATCCCATACCATCAGCTTTTCCTTCCAGAATCTGATATTCTAGAGATCCACTGATCATCTAGCTGTCCTATAATCCATATAGGATATTATCTCTTGTTCCCAAACACTGGAGAATCCATTTATTTGGATGACTGGCATGCCTATCAGATGGATACCCATAATCTACATTCGATTATGTGAGTTAGACAGAAGAATTAACATGGTTCACTATTACACTCTGAACCTTTTTGGTTATTGACAAGCTTCGAAACCCTACTGATGCATCAAGTCTAGGGACAAGCTTCTGTCAACTAACAGATCCAATGTAATCCACGTATCAGATTCCACTTCTAACCCTCACAATTGACATCCAAAACTGCGGATAACTCAATGGTTACAAAGATATCAGTTACGAATTCAACTGAATGAATTCTAACCAGGAAATTAATGACCAGTATTAAGCAATTATTTACAGGGATTACCAAAATCCTAACTGCAAAATACATTTCCCGATCACACTTACTACCTCTGATGTCCACTCTTCTTCCCTCCTTAGAATTTTCGGTTCCCTGAAAATCTTTTTCAGCTAAGGTACCAAGAAGACGTAATGACATTAGTAAATGTTTAAAAACTAATTATTGTAGGAAAAAGTCCAAAACAATTTCATTTCTGTCCTATACCTGGGTTGAATATAATTCACCATAGGATTTTACTGGAAATGACATCTGTTATGTAATTCCTATTATTACAAATTTCCAACCAAGTTGGACTGTTCTTCCTTTTTATTGATTGGTTTGGCATTACTCCGTTAATATTGACAAAACCTATCCAAACGTAGAATATGAAATTACATGAATGGAAATCCCACCAATAGGATTTCAATAATTCTTGAACCGTATCCTGTCAGATTTACTGATTAGATAAAGAGTACTATTGCCACTCATCCAATCTGGTTATTTCATATTGTTTGATGATTTTAATTCAAATTTAATGAGTATTATGCACAAATGATCACTTGACTAATTTTTATCGATCAATATCAATTAGAAAACTATCAGACAAGTAACTGAATTCAAATTTTAACCAATTTGAAATTCAACAAAAAGAAAAAAATTCAAATTTTAACTTTCAATCTGGGAGTTCACCTCCAAAGTTAATAAATGACAGCACAGTAAAAATTGTCGGTAATTCATTGCGATTCCTTCTGTAAACTAATCTAAACTGATTCCATAGATAACGAAAAAATGACCGAAATTTCGGTTTTTTCCAAAAAGCTCAATTTTTGCTTTATTTTAAGTGATTTGAAAATTCTGACGAAAATACTGTTAGTGTAAAAGGCAATCGAAATCAAAAAAATCAAAACACTGTCCGATTCCTAATGTTACTAACCCAATGTCAAATTGGCATGCAAAGCACACTACATCAGTCACAAACGTCATTACGGAATTTCTTATGTAAACTTCAGTTTTACGGAATTTGTCAGCCATTAACAATGATTTGTGACCGAACTGTCAGAGCACATGCGTATGACCACTCAAATCGATTGTAAATCCTTCATGCATGTCAGAATCACTCTGAGAATCAGCATGCAACTAATCCATGCAAACACAATACTACAAATTAGGGAAATGACTGGCATGCAATCAGAACAATTCCAAATTTTGCAAATTTTACTCACAAAACTGCAAAACTTCAGATGATCATAACTTTGGCTACAGGACACCAAATTGGGTGTTATAAAGCTCAGTACAGAGGGAGACCAAGTGAACAAGATGCTTGCCACGTCAGCCTGCCACCTAGGCTTCACACGTGCGAGATCAGAGCTACCAGAAATCTGTAGTAGGGCGCACTTCCACAAGAAGGAATCATGCAAAAACGTGCAAACAACCATCCTAGCCCAAAATTGATGCTAACAACAGTCTTAAACCATCAATTAGACTTCCATGAAGCATTCATACTGATCCTAAGATGCAGTATAGGCTGAGAACGAAGATTTCTTGATTTGTAGAAGTCAAAATAGCTTCAAACTTGATGGAGATGGTGCATAAGCCACCGGCCATCAATTCACAGGTCTGATAGCTTGTTGGGAAGTAAAAAGGAATGCTAATCATGCTGTAATTAATTCCATAATGATCTCCTTATGGATTTGGAGAAATCCATCCCCCAAAAATCACCAAAAAATGGTCATTTTTTGAACTTTTTTGACTTCCTACAAGTTCAATTCCTGGAATTCTTGGTTCTAACTTCAAGGAAAGCTTCAAAAGACTTTGGTCCACCTCTTTACAAGCTCTACATGGTGTTTTACAGCCACCTACTATCCAACTTTATGAAAAAACAAGCAAAAATGATGATTTTTGGCTATTTTCTGGTTTTTTCATCACCATAAAGTGGAAATTCATGACATACAACTCTTTCTCTAACACATGCAAACCAATTACCATCTAATTGATCTGATCTTGCTGGATTTTGGTTCTTACTATCTATTTTGTGCCAAAAAGCATGAAAAACCAAGCAATTTTGACCAAAACATAGCCTAGAATCATAAATCATTGGAGAGAACCGGCATGCATCATTAATTTCATCATTAATGAACCCTAAAGTACACTTGCTGGAAAATTCAGATCTACCAAAGACTTGACCTACACAAGAAAAAGCTCCAAAAAAGCATCACAAATTGGCCTTCAAGGACAATTTCCCACAAAACCACAAAGAATCCCAAGAGTAATGGATCTTAGCAACATGCAAATTAAAACTGGGATAGTACACCCACTTGCACCACTGGTTATCCACCTTGGAAGAGAATTCCCATGGATCCAATCCCAAAATTTCGACGAAAGGTAGCCCTTCTCCATGTTCTCCAATCTTCGTAAGCCTTGCTCTAATACCACTATAAGGGAAGCTCCCTAAGATCCTGCTTACAAGACAATACACAATGGAAAACACACTATGGAGCAACCACCCAACCAAGTAGAAGCAACCAATCAACTCTAGAAGCTTCACCCCCAAGCCAAGGAACAAGAAGCATGAATGTAGAGTGAAACCCTGGCAATGAATCCATGATCACAATGAGGAGTAGGGCGAGTTTGGCCTCAATATATAGAGCCAAAAGCAACCTGGGCACATAGCCATGCATAGCCCTAAGTTCCCTATACATAGATTCACCTAGAATAGAGTCCTATGCATGGACCACCTATTCATAGAATTGCTATTGATAACTCTACACATGCATACACTGTCTCATACCTTGTCTAATCTCCATTTAGTGTGTTCTGGGCCTCACAAGGATATTAGTTACTTTCGGGTCACATCCAGTATGACGTGGCATAACTAACAGCTTGATTTACTGGAGTACCGTGTATCCAAGACTAGGAGTATACTGAATCCTACTTACTGGTCATGGACATAACAGTAACTGTCCCACGTGCTTTAATGAAAGAATAGCTTTTTAAATGTGAAGCTTTGGACTTTGTCAACAAAATTTAAAAGCCAAAAAAATCCCTATAAAGGAGGTACAACATGGGGAAGAGTTTTCTTCGAAAGTAACTAATAACACACTCTGTATTTATATGTGCTTCTCCTCCACAATTTGAACATAAAGGTACATAACCAATTTGTCTGGTGCAAGTGTCTCTAATGCATGCGGTGACATGTGTCTTTGTGCATTTGTATAGGGTGGCATCTATCTTTGTGCATGTACATAGAGTGACATGTGTTGTGCATTTAGACTTCCATGACACTTGTCCATGTAGGTGTCACTTGACTAGGGCCCTTGTCAAATTTGTTATTAACTTGACAATAGTTCAACTTGGGGCTTCATGAAAGTATTTTATGCACCAAGGGCCCAAGTACTAATAATAGACAACGTAACAAAATGACATTTACCTCCAACAGGATTGGCCCTTCCCTAGTTTGCATATGGTGGTAAACATAGGACCCAAGAAAAGTAGTCCTAAATATGCATATGACAAGACAATATCCAAGGGCCAATCATCTAAGGTGAGAATCCAATGTTGCATGAAGGAGAGAGAGAGAGAGAGAGAGAGAGATTAATGTGTTTTGGGTAGCCAAAAGTACATCTCAAGAGTGATCCATAACAGTGGCAGTGCAAATGTCTCAAATGAAATTGAGCTAAATGTGGCAACACCAAATTAATATAAACGCCATGATGCCTTAAAAGCAACTAGCAAACAAAATGTCTCATATATTTGCTCAATTGAAAAGAATAAAAGACATCCAGTAGGATCATGAGGTGGCTACTTGGAGCGTCTTTCACATATAGAGTGAGTAGGAAAAAGGTTTCTTCTCTATTTTATGTTCTTTAGCTAATGCTATGTAAGAGAAAGAAGTATAAGAGAAATTTTGGATGATTCTTGGAGAAATCTTCCACGATAGCTTTTATATGATAGTTATTTCCTCAATGAAACTAGAGCACTTTAAGGCTAATGGAATATTGCATTTCTTAAAAGTCACAATTAGCAATAGTGAAAGTATTTTAAGAGATGCTATTTGCTATCTTTCATGCTGAATCTATAGATATGTTCTTACCTCCCCTCCTGTACTTCCTTATAAGAACACTGGGGCTATGTTCTTTTTAGGATAGAAAAGAGCTACATGATTGGCACTCTCCTCCCTCTCAACTTCCTTATACGGACATTGAGGACAATGTAATTTTTAGACAAGAAAGTGCTACATGATCACATTATTACTCTTGATAATAAATAATATTTACGCCCTTATGTTAGCATTTGGGTCTACATACTTTATTTCTGATTAATTTACCTTGTCACTTAGGAGTTCGGTTCTCAAGGACACGCCAATTAGATACTTGACACTTATTGGCATTTGGTCTTATTCACTCATTGAGTCGTACAAATAGGGCTATTGGGTCCTCCTTTGAAAGGTGATTTACTAGAGAGTAGAGCTTAGGCTAGCTAAGAGAGATTTTGTTCTTGTTTCCAGCTTTATATTCAATAGTAGGTTGTTATTTTGATATTTGTCGTATTAGCTGAGTACAATTATTACATTTTTATAGTATTTCCAGCAATTGTAGGTTGTTTTAGCCATACCAAGAGACATAAGTGGCATTCAGGTCAACTACAGAACATGTCTTAACAGGGGAAAACGAAATTCAAGTGGAACTCAAAATCTCAGCTCATAAGACTACCGAAAGAGCTTAACTAAATCAAAATGAAATGAAACAAGCTCCTTAACGATTAAAAACAGCATCTAAGTTAGACCAACAAAAGAAACTAAGCATTGGCTAACAAAAAATTGTGCAATATCTAACCAATAAATTAGAACCAAAAAATTGGTAAATGAAGAGATCCTTCAAGCTTACATGAGAGAGAAGATAAAGAGGATGGAAAGAGAACATCATGAACATACCAGCTCGGAGTGCGTGATGCTCACTTGTGTGTTGGTGTTAATTACATTGGTAAGAAACCAATCAAACACGAGAGTGGGATCTTGTCCATGTTTGGACTCCATCCGTTTTTTAGCTGATTCTAGCTAGTAACAAGTAAACATTTCAAACTTCAAAAGAAATCATTAATGGTTATCAACTTCTCAAAGATTAGTATATATAAGAGTAAATCACGTAGCACACAACTCAACAAAAGCCCAAAATTACCAATGAAGTAGAAACACAAGTGCATGGAAACATATTGATTGAAAGAATTTGAATTTACTATGTTTTCTTTCTGAACTATCACCATGAATGAAGCATGCTACTATCTATTCTTCTCAAATCTTCCAATTTCTCCACATAAAACAAGAGGAGCTTCATGATTTAATTATGTAGGTTCCATGAACCTAAAATTGCATGCAATATGGAAAAAAATCTAGTCACCCATTTAAGACAAGCAATTACATAACCTCTTTATTAATGTAGGAATGTTAATAGGCACTAATGCCTAGTTGGTCCCACTATACTTTGTATATTGTTTTATGGTTGTTTTTACTTAGTTTAGGTGGTAGCCCCTCACTCTAACACATGCAAAGTAAAAAAAAACATAGCGTTCTGGATTGTACTACAATGTTCAGATACGATGTGTCAACATAAGGTATGCTACGTCACAGCAGGTCTGGGACAAAGCATCACTCATAATAACTTTAAAGATCTGAAAATGGTAAATCAACTTACTCTAGGTATGCATAAATTCAATGACTACTTCAAATACCGAAGAGCATCTCTCACAAATTTTAGATTCCCCTATTGCTAGTTTACCATCGAGGAGCAATGTTACGATATTTTCAAGGCTAGATGATTTTAAGTCACTCAATGATTTTTCCCATGTTTTGATGGATCACAACCACATGCAATCATACCTTAACTACTATGATTCAAATCTCAAAACTCATGCACGTACTAAAAAAAATTTATTATGCTCAAGATTGTCTCTTATTGTTCGATTTTAGCCAAAATCATCAAGTTTTGACCAAAATAGAGTCTAGATCCAATATTGACTACATAACTGGCATGCAATCATTAGAACCTGTCATAATGACAGCAAACCAATAAGTACTACTTTGAAAATCATTAACATACAATAGAATTTCATGCCAAAACAGCAAAAAACAGTCAACAATCGAGTGAATTGTAGTTACGGCTATGGAGAACGTCCATAACACTGATCTTTAGGCTAAGAACAATCAAGATCCTAAGAAGCCTCTTACTTGCAGGTCAATTCCACCACCAAGAAGAAAAAGCAAAGAGCTACTATCAAAAAGGTGCAAAGAACTTCTCCACCTTCTAATCAATGCAAGCCCATGCTCTGATACCCCTGTCAAGATCGCCACGTATAGATCCTTAAGATCCTACTGCATATGCCAAAAGGAGTGTTGTGGAGCCAAACCACCCAACCAAATAGAAACTAAAAGTCAAACCTCAATCAACTTAGCCACGATAATTGAATACAAGAGAGGAGAGGTTTCTAATCACTAAAAATGAAAATCTAGAAGTGGAGGCGGCGAGTTTCTATAGGTATATATAGACCCCTGGAGCCTAGGAATATTCCTTCTAGAACTCTGATCCTTTACAAAATCTATATTTAATTACTTTTATCTCCTCAGCATGTAGAAAAGTTGTCAATCAACATGCACTACTCCACATGTCCTAATTGGAGTGCCTAGGCCCTCACAAGGTTATTAATTACATTTTTGGCCTAATTCGGAATGATGAGGCATAACTAATAAACTTGTACTCTAGAGTGCCAAATATCTCCTGAATCAATATACCATGCTTGATCTTGATTCATAAATAATGCTATTATAATGAAGATGCTTGAATCTTCAACCCAGCTTGCTTTATCTTTCCCTGATGTCTCACCATCCTAATACTTGGAAACCTATTGTTTCCCTTTCTTTTTGCCTTTTCCCTTGGCTTGCTTTTCACAAGCAGCCAATGCTTTTGATCTTCTCCATTGTGACGTCAGGCTTTGACCACTTCTTGTCGTTACTGTTCCTGTATCAAGATTCTTGTGAGCTCATCAAATGTGGGCGTTCTCTCCCTTGATACTAATCAACTTACAAACATTTCATATGATCGACTAACTAGTGGCGGCCTAGCTACCATGTACAATTGGTCCTAGTCTATTAATTGGACTCCAGATCCAACAAACCCAGTGATTCTAGTTTTATGTTAACACAAAGTGTGCATTGTAAAGCTTTAACAAAACCTATAGAACGTCAAGAAAGTTGTTGTAAAGCAGCTTGTCAAATGGTGGAGTGGTTTGGGTGCCCCAAGCATTTCAAAACCACAAAAAATCAACGACAAAAAGCTTTTTTTTGAGAACATAAGTGGTTAGTGTACTTAACACACTGCAAATCTCTCAACATGGCTTTTTACGAAGATTCTAGGAGGTAGGGCGCCTCAAGAATGCACTTACAGCGTGCTTGCATATTGTAATCAGAGACCATAAAATGGTTCTAAGAGAACTTATCTTTGTATGTGTATTTTTGAGAGTTTTTACATGCACATGCTCTACAATGTCTCTATGCATTGAAGGCTTGAATAGGATGTTGAAACTTGAGAGTAGGGGCGCCCATAGCCAAGCAAAGATTCAAAAGAATGGTGGCTTCTTGTGAGAGAACTCTCTCTCTCTCTCTCTCTCTCTCTCTCTCTCTCTCTCTCTCTCTCTCTCTCTCTCTCTCATATGTTGTCATGAGCAAGAGGACAAAGTTCGGACATGGACGCAAGTACACTAGGATGCAACTACAACACACGGCTGGCCACAGGTGCCTCTGATGTGGAGTCATCGACCATCTCAAACTAGTTATGACCTTTGGAGCTACCGCTCTCATCAGAATAAGTTATCCATGACTAGATCCTAACAAATACCACATACTTGACATGAAACTTGCACAGAAACGAGTCTCGTTGAGGACATGTTTTGTTTGAATTTCTGTTTTTTAAAAACCAAATCAATCAGCAAAAATCAGTTCAAATTAGACTGTTTCAAACGTTGCTTCGCGAATCAAAACACGATCCAATGAAACATTGCTTGCTATGGCACTTGGCCCAGTTGATGAGTGGACGGTCCTCCTACTTGGTTGCCTATGTGTTAGGGTATTGCCAAGTGGCAAGTGTCAGTTGTACAATGTTTATGCTAGTATCTATGTACTGGCTTGGGAAAATAATATAGAAAAGATCTTGACAAATTTGTTGTGCAATATTTGTCATGTGTGTTTTTCAGACTGCAGTGTGACAAATGGAAACCACTTTGAATCTATAGAAAGCTCTGCATCAATGGGCTCACTTGGCCCAATAGCAACACATGAAAAATTTTACGCGAAAGGTGATTGGTAGCTGGATCACTGATTGGGCCTACAATATGCAAAATTGTGAACTCCAAGGCAAAGTTCTTCCTAGACTTAAGTCCATAAAATGTGAGCTTGACTTGCAATGCGAAATATTCTTTTGAAAAGGTAAATGAATTCTTAGAAACTTTAAAAAAAATCAAATACAAATGAAAAATGCTGAAAGTCATTCATTCACATCAAGCATCCACATGAGACATGATGAGAGGTCAAGATGGGGACCCCTCCTCCCGAAGGAAAATCTTTACTTATGCAAGATCAATTGGCAAGAGCCAATTACATATACATCTTTGAAGTGTTCTCAAACACTTTTTTTAAAAAAAAGGTAATCTTTAAAAGTGAACAAAATCATATGGGATTCCAAAGACAATCTTTCCTTGATCCAAATTCGAAAATATCAAAGCTAGACTTTCAAAACATGGAAACTAGAAACATAATCATTGGTTTTGAATACATGCAAAGGTAAAGGACTCAAGAATAGTGACACGCAAAGAGAAAGGAATGGAGATCTTATGCATGCAATTGTTTTAAGAAATGGAAAATGCATGCATGCAACTAGTTTTGTGATTCTTGGTCCAAAAAATGGAAGTTTCTTAATCATGCAAGCTTGGGAATGGATCTAAAATGATAGTAGCTTTATTGCATGTAGGGAAAGAGTGTTTAGTTGCTAGAAAAAGAAGGTTTGAAGGCCTAGTTAGAGAGAGAGTAAGAGAGTTGTTGGTGTAGGTACAAGGGAGAGAATTAGCATTTTTGGTGAGAAAGAGAGGAAATGGTAGAGAGGGGGTTTGAGAAAGGTGAATAGGGATGAAAGAGTGTGTGAGGGGAAGGGAAGAGAGAAGAGATAAAGTGTGTGTGTTGAAGATGGTGGATCATCCAAGAGCTCCCATCAATTTTGGCATGGTCTCCTTGAGCCGTAGCTCCAAAATCACCTTCTCCAAGCACCTACACATACAACCAAACAAAAGACAAACAAAATATTCATTAATTGGAATTAGGGAGTGGTGGGAAGGCGCACAACATCTTTTATAGGGAGTTTGGAGGCTTGCCAAAGGTGGTGATGTGTCAAATTGAAGTGTGTGAGGTGTGGGGGAGACTTATAGTGGAGTAAGGGTAAGTGGACTGAAAGAATGATGTGTAAAGGTGAGGGAGGGTTGCATGGGAGTTAGAATTTGTCAAGTGAGAGGGGAGGAGGGCGCCCTTACCTGTGTGTCCATAAGCCCTTAAGCCATGTGGAAAAGTAGGTAAGTTATTGTTGCCATGCAAGGAAGGTAGTTGGCTCAACATTTAATGTTAACCATGATACAGTTTAATTTTCTATGTTACAACTTGGGAATTCACCCAAGTGCAAACTTTCTAGGGAAGGGGGTCTAGTATATTTCCATCTTATCTTGCATAAGAATCATCAATAACTAGGCTCTTTTTTCTAGGGGTTGCCCATCCCCAATCATGGCGGAGAAGATCCAAAGAGGTGATCAATCCCTCAACTCATCCCCAGTTCTTTCAAATTGGTATTTCTTCACATACCTGCACAAACCTTAAAGAATGGTTAGTTGTGAAATCTTACCATTTAGAAATGGTTCATCATATAATTTTCTAAGTTCTTAAATCTTTAGATTCTACTAATAGAATCTGTACATCATCAAAGCTATTAGTAGGAATCACAGTTTCATGAATTTCTCATTTTTAGGTAGTAATGCCTGCACGTGCACTCAATTCTTTTGAGAAATCAAACTTATTAAATATGAGATCCTATCTTAGTTAAATCATTTGTGCAAAACCAAATGAATGGAAGATGGGATAGTCTTTATTTCTGGGGCATTTTGCCTCTACAATTTACAAAAATTGTCAATATAACTTGGGAGCCAATTTCTCTGCTATGGCTTCAATGCCCTGAATAAAATGTCATATGATTCTCAATGTTCAAGATTGTGATTTATCATATATTAAAAAGACATAACAGACATTGTTACCTTTATAGCCGTTTGCAATGTGAACCTTTCAAGGCCTTTTTTTGGGAGGGGGGGAAGGGGGGGTTAAGTCATAAGGCCCCGAAAAAGGTCAAGGGGCGGACATGACTTTTAAGGCCTAGCTCTTCTTCTCCGTTGTAGTTGAATCTTGAAGTGAGCCCCCTTCCTCCCATCATGAAGAAAAGACCTATCTCCTCTCTCCATCCTTTGCTAAGGTTTTTTGCTGGAAAAGGGATTTGGATGTGCTAAAGCCATTAGGAACAGTAGTTTGTTGTTTTATTGTCTTCATTGATTGTTGTTAGCAAGTGGACAAAAATCTTGCATGTAGGAGGCCTCTTCAAATGATCTAGAAAACCTTTCTTCTTGTTACTTGCATTGAAATTTGATTCAAGACTTTGACTCAATCTTCCTCTGCCTAGGGTGGCCAATTCAAGCTACTATTACAATCACCAATTCATTGCTTTGAAATAGTGGAGGTGTGCCATCTTTTCAAATTTAAGACCTAAATCTTTCAATTTTTCCTCTTAAAATATCTAGAACTAGATCTATTGGTGGGAGAATTTTCTATCATTGGAAAAGCTTATAAGAGAGGAAAGAGTGAGGAGCATGAAAAAGATGAAGTGTAGATACTATGATCAGCACTACCAAGGGGATCCTCAATGGAATGTGTCACATTTACTTGGCATGGGAGTAGACAAATGTGATAGGCTTCCTATGAATGGGGTGCAAGCATTAATGGCCAGGTTCCCAAGCGTGATAGGAAGCAAGGAAGAGGTGGGTATTGATGAGATGGCACAAACTTCAAACATGGTGGCTTCTATAGGGCCTTCGCCAAAGAGAGGCCAAAAAAGGGGTGATTTGGTATCTGCATGGGCCATAGATAAGAAAAACGATGTTTGCATTGCATGTAGGAATTTTTTTTAGAATTGATTTGAAGTCAATCTTTTCAAGGTATGTTAAGAGCTGCATGGGAGGTGGGTGGTTGACTAGAAGCCCTTTCTTTTGAAGCCATCAGATTTAAGGAGTTGTGAAAGGAGACATGCTTGGTTGAAAGAGAGTTTCAGATAGTTACTAGAAAGTGAATCACGTATGAGTGCACCATTCTTTGTGACGGTTGATCAATTATGATCAAAATCTCAGGTGTTGAATCAATGAAGCATAAAAGACAGCAATAGACTAAAGCCCTACAAGCAATAGACAAGACAATAGGTTCTCCCACGAAGAGCCCAAGCAATACCAATCAGTAATCTGAAAAATGAGTGTACAAATGCCCCTATAAATACCCTACCAATGAACCCTAAAATAGGAATTCAAAAGTAAAGGGAGGCAAAATGTGGAGGGAAAATAGTGCGCCCTCCTAAGGGCCCCCACTCCACATATAACCATATAATAAGGGCCCAAGGCCAGTCAATGTCATAAAAAAGGACCCAGTGCGGGTCATAAGCATATAAAAAGGCTCTAAGGCCTGTACATGACTAATATAAAATGCGTAACCAGAAATATACATAACCAACAGTAAATGTAAAGAGGCCTGCGGAATATATGCAAAGTAGCCAAGTAGGCCTGTATCCTGTAGTCCGTAGCTTGATCTAACACATGTAGAACGCCCATTGTAAAAAATTTTGCTACTAATGTTTATGAGTCTATCTTCCTACATAGCGTGGATGCCAGTGGATTGAGAAAGACAAAAGAGTTTTATCTTTTGAAATTTGAAAACAATCATATCATTGAGCAGGTAGGGAAAGCCAATATGGCTTAGGGTTGTGGATAGGACCTAGGGCCAACAGAAGGCCCCAACTCCCTGCGTTGTGCACCTAGAAACAAGCCCTAGCATTTCGAAAAGTAATCCATCTCCATGTCTCTTGGCATCTTGGAGAGGCTTCCCAATGTTCCGCCACTTGCATGAATGTGATGTCATCATCCACAAAAATGCAAGTGCTCCAATGCTTGACCCACTATTTCAAAGTTCTCTGAGGACTATCCATGGACTCTATCTTTATTTTTCCTTCAAGTTCTCTCCATCTCACTAGTCAGAAGACCAATGGTGGTATCTAGGAAATTCTTAAGCTCTTATGGCACCTTAAATGTTGGTTCTGTCACGTACTCTATGCAAAGGGCATTCAGCTCGTGAAACGAAGGGGTGTAAATATCCCCTTCTTGAGCCGTAACAAAAAAGGCAGCTGTGATGATAGCAATGCAATCCAAAGGTAGTTCTAAAGCAAGGGAAGAATGAAAGGCAGCAAGCAAATCCTAGAGGAGCACGGGAGGGGATAGATCAAAGTTGTTACAACGATGTGAAAAAAAGGCACCAGTGATGGCAGGAAAATGGGGGCATTGAAGGAAAAAACAGGGGCAGTTGCAGACGAGAGCTGGTGCAGCAAAACAAGTTGGCTGTAGCAAAGGGAGGTAAATTACATGAAGAGGAAGGATGCTATGGCATTTGTATTTAAAGATACACCTCATAGGTTACCTAAAATGACTGTCAATGTCAGAAGTACCTCTAGCCTTAGCAAGCATTACTCGTATGAAAGTTCCGCATCCTATATGGACTTGACTTCCCCGATACAAGAAGCTAGAAGAATTGATATAGCCAGAGATGCTTTCAGACTAGTGTTTCCACGAACCGCGATTCATCAAAGAATCAGTCGGGTCCGATTTGAATCGGAAAGAATCGGACTCAAGAAAAAAGAGACGGTCCTTTGATTCTAAACGATTCTTTGATTGTGAGATTAACGGAAACTTTATTTTGGGTTGCCAATGTTATAATTTGTATTCAAATGTTTACCTAGTATATTCTGTGATGGATGTTTGATGATGGATCATGAATAAATCATAAATTACAATGTTAAGTGGAAGTTGGAGCATGCAATCTAGTTTGTGAAGTTTGAAATGTATCCATTCAACATTGTTATGTGCACTTGTGATTCTGTGAACGCTGAATTCTGATATGGTTTCAGGCTTTGGCTTTCTACCAGCAATAGTGAACTTTGAAATGTATGTTTTCAATAGCAATCTAATATCTGTAAGATTTTAGACACATTGTAGACATTATACATAATACATTACATATTTTTTTAGCATTATATCCAAAAAAATGCAAAAAAAAAAAAATAGCCGATTCTTTTGGAAGGGACCCAGTCAGAACCACAATTCATGCCGATTCTGAGAAGGTCGATTCTGAACCGGGTGGAAACACTATTTCAGACAATGTTTGCTAGAAAAGACCAACGTAAAGTAAAAGATTACCACCCATGTAGAACATAGTACCTGAAACAGGTAATTATCCAACAACATAATGGCAAAATCATCTTGTCCCGTATTTAGCTTGAAAACTCGAATTGTTCCTTGTTTCCGGAAAGCCTAAAATGCACAGATAGCACACATGTACATTAATTAGTATGCCATAAAGGTTTGTAGTCATACTTGGTGAGGTTCAATACATAGTAGACTATATACAAAAAGACAAGTTTCTGATGCTGTAAATGTGACTCAAATAACAAAAAACAAGGATTCAAGTAATGACAAATAAATTATGACAAGCTACAGCCACGGGCAGGACTTGGAGGCTACAGGCACGATGGAAGCTGAGAGAGAGAGAGAGAGAGAGAGAGAGAGAGAGAGAGAGAGAAGAGAGAGAGAGAGAGAGAGAGAGAGAGAGAGAGAGCTTCATTGATGTATTTTAACTGCCAAGAAGGCATATAAATCCCGCAGTAACCACCACAATATTATTCCAGTGAGCTTTGCTCAATTCTTCTACAATCTATAACCTCTTTAATCTCTATGCTTGATTAATGAGTGATAGTAGCACTAGTCAAACTCCATCTAGAATTTGTATGACAAATTTTGAAATGGTATCAGAGCAGGCTTTTTAGCTGGCTGTATGTTGATCGTTGTGCTGGAATCAAAGAGATTGTTTTAGACCGGTTCGCTGTTAAAAAAAATGTCTCAGATCTGATCGCTGGTGGAGCTGAGTTGATAGGCATATTGATCGCTGGTGGAGCTGCAGATCTGAATCTGTCTGACCTGAATCTGATTTGGTTGGATTGCTAGACCTATAGACCTGCCGCCTGTTGGATCGCTGCCTCTTTGAATGTCAATCACAGGCTGCAGGGATTATTTTCTGATTTCAGGTTGTTGAAGCACTACTGTTTCTGATTGCAGATGGTTGGTGATAATTTTCAAAAAATAGTCAGATCACTAAAGAAGTTTGCTGGAAAAGACCTAATCGCTGGCTGAAAAATCAGGCTATAAAAATCAGTATAATGGCAGGATTGAATGATGCTATGTTGCTGGAGTCTAGCAAGCTAGATGGAACGAACTACAGTATATGGAAATTCAAGATGCAAAAAATTCTCCAGGATCGAGAATATTGGGAGATTGTCATAGGTGTCGAGGTACCTCCTAATACTGACAAAGAGTTGCGGGAGTATCTGAAGCGGAGAAGAAAAGCTCATCATATCATGAACTTGTTAGTTAGAGATATGATCATACCTCATATCAGAGATGCTACTGGACCCAAGGAGGCTTGGGATATACTGAAGAGCTTGTATGAGATGGTGAATCAGTCACGAATCTTGTTCACTAATAAGCTACACACATTGAAGATGGGTACAGGTGAATCAGAAACAAACTACTTTACTCGGGTGAAAGATCTGAGAGGACAACTTATTGCGGTTGGAAAAAGTGTTTAGGATTCAGTTTTAGTATCCTTAATAGTCCACCTTTGACTTATCAGAACATTGTGATGATGCTATCGTTACAGGAGACGAGGCCTTCTTTCAATGAGCTGAATGCCATATTACTACAGGAAGAAATGAGACGACAAAATATTGTCAACAAGGACGATATCAAGGAACAGGCATTCCTGGCAAAGAAGCAACAGCAAAGTTCCAAGAAGGGTGGCAAAGCAAAGAAGAAGAAGAAGAAGCAAGTATGGAGGAGAATCAATCCAATCGATCAGAAGATGGAAAGAAAGTAGTTCAAAAGGGAAACTGCTTTGTTTGCGGCAAATCAGGGCAAAGGAGTGCTGGCACAACAAGTTCAAAAAGAAGCAGGATGGGAATTTTGTTGAAGAAGAAGCATCTAATGGAAAATTAAGTGCCTTGGACCTTGAAGACTCTGAGTTGTTTTCAGCATCAACATCTTCTAGTGGCTTCTCGAAGGAAGAGGAGTGTTGGTTTATTGATTCAGGAGCTTCGAAGCAAATGACACCTAGGTGGAAGTGGCTATCTAGTTTTCAAAGTTTAGATGATGGATCAAATGTGAAGTTCGGAGACAACTACACATATGATATAAAGGGAGTTGGAAAAGTACACGTTCAACTACCTTCAGGGAAGATTGGAGAGATAAAGGACGTGCTTTATGTACCAGGAATCAAGAAAAAAAATTTCTCAGTATCAGCTATTGCAAAGCAACACATGGTGGTGCAATTTGATGAAGAGCGGTGTCTCATCAAGAGGAAGGACAATGAAGTAGTAGCTGAAGGCATACTTGCAGGATCAAGCTGAGGTGGTGGGTCATCATGCAAGTATTGCGGATATTGGATTAGTGAGTAAGTTATGGCATGGAATGTTTGGACATCTGAATTACAAAAGTCTACAAGCCTCGAGGAATTACAACATGGTTACATGTTTACCTCAAGTTGTTTCTGATCACAAGGTTTGTGAAGGCTGTGTCTTAAGCAAGCATCATATGAAAAAAAAATTCGTCTAGTACATTCAGGGAGAAAAATGTTCTAGAACTTGTTCATACAGATTTGTGTGGTCCTATGAGAGCTCAGTCTTATGGGGGAGCAAGTTACTTCATGGTGTTTGTGGATGACTATTCTAGGAAGACATGGATCTATCTTCTCAAGAATAAGTGCGAAGCATTTAAGTATTTCGCATGGTTTAAGACATAGGTGGAGAAAGAAACAGATAGACAAATTAAGATACCATGCACGGACAAAGGGGGAGAGTATATTTCTACGGAACTTCAGGTGTTTTGCAAGGATCATGGTATAAAGAGACAATTTGCAAACACGAACACGCCTCAACAAAATGGAGTTGCAGAAAGGAAGAATCGGTATATTGTGGTCTCATAAAGATACAGAGATACCTTATGATAGAAAGCAAGATCGAGGAATTCCTATCTTATGTGACAAGTCATTACAGGTGCCTGAATCGACACATGTATTGCCTACACCAATTCAAGTACCTAGAGTGCCTTGGATGAGAAAGGAAAGAGGAAGGAGAGACCAAGCATATGGGATACTTATTCACCTGCTACTTCACCAAGCAAGAAGCATTCTACATTAGAAGCATTGCCTAGATGGATAGTGAAATTATGGAACAGGGAGACTCCAGTACACATGGGACTAGGAGATCGGCTAGACTTGAAAAGCAACATGAAGATCAAAATGGACAGGAGGTTCAACAGGAGGACGGGGATGTACATTTTGCATATATGGACACAGTATTGGAAACCAAGGATCAATCTACTTTCAAAGAGCCTGAAAAAGAGGACATTTGGAGGAAAGCTATGGATGAGGAGTACGACTCAATTATGAAGAACAAGACTTGGAGACTTATTCAGTTACCTACAAGTAAAAAGGCCATTGCATGCAAGTGGTTCTATAGAACTAAGTACAAATAAGATGGTTCTATAGACAAACATAAGACAAGATTGGTGGCAAAAGGTTATACTCAACAGGAAGGGATTGACTATGAAGAAACTTGTGCGCCAGTTGGTAAGTCTACTACTATGAGGACAGTTTTATCATTGGCAGCTCAGTTTGGATGGGATATTCAACAAATTCATGTGAAGAGTGCATTCCTGAATGCATTTCTAGAGGAAGAAGTCTACATGGAGTAGCCAGAGGGATACACACAGTAGCCGGACATGAAGACAAGGTTTGCAAGTTGGACAAGGCATTATATAGAATTAAGCAAGCACCCAAGGCGTGGTACACCAGGATTGACACATACTTTGAGGAGCTTGACTTTCAAAGGGGTAGTTTGGAGCCTACACTTTGTGTTTTGATTAGGGATGGTCATATTGTGATTGTAGTAATGTATGTGGATGCCCTTGTTATTACAGGATCAAATCATGGTGTGATTCAGGGTATCAAGAAAGATCTCTCATCAGAGTTTGACATGAAATATCTTGGTTCACGACAATATTTTCTTGGGATTGAGGTATGGAGTAGCACAAGGGCTATTTATTTCTCAATCTCAGTATGCTCATGAACTTGTTGAAAAGTTCAATATGTCAGAGTGCAAACCTATTTCTACGCCATGTGATAGTGGATGTAAGCTTAGTAAAGCTGAGGAGGATCAGGATGTAGATGACACGTTATATAGAAAGCTTGTTGGAAGCTTAATCTATCTAGCTACTACGAGACCAAATATTCCTTATGTTGTTAGTATGGTTAGTCAGTTTATGGCTAAGCCTAAACAGATTCATTGGAGAGCTGCTAAGAATATTCAGATATATCTAAGGTACATTGAGGTTTGCTATTCTCTATGGGAGACGGGATCATTCGAAGTTACAGGAATATGTGGATGTTGATTGGGCTGGAGATGCAGAAGACCGAAGATCTACTACAGGTTATGTTTTTAGTCTTGGTTCTAGTGCTATCTCTTGGAGTTCGACAAAGCAGCATACTATTGCATTATCATCTACAGAGGCAAAATACTAGGCTACTACAAGTGTGGCAAGTGAAGCAATATGGTTATAAAGGATTCTACATATGGTAGGATACACCTACGGTCACAGTTGCAACCACAAGTTTGAAACATCCAAACGTGAAATGTTTCAAAAACGCGTTTATAAAGTATAGTGGCATATCGGTCCAAGTCTGTAAGTCTGACAGGATGGGAGGAGGAGCATGTTATGTACCATAACGGTATGCCCTTAAGTGACAGCCTTGCAAGGGGCAGGATGCAAGTCTGTTGGCGTTATCAACTTCTTTGGGTACCACACGTCGCCATCCTAGGTGGTCACGTGTCACTGGCAGGACCATGCTTGATGGAACCCCCTTGTACTATGCCTATATAGAGATGGGGTTTGCCATTCACTTAGTCTACCCAGAAGTTGGTGGATGGAGAGCATGTCAGTAGCCAGGATGTATCTCTAGGCCAGGAGATGAATGCTAGGGAGAGCTGATGGTGATGGCTAGTGGTATGGGACGCTAGTTATCGTTGGAGGCTTGATTGGGCAAGTCGGTGTCAATAACTCCAGTGCATGGGGGTGGGTTGGCAGTGACCCTACGTATGGGCGGTTACAGTGCGTTGTCACTTGTATGGGATGTGCATCAACCTTCAAAGTTATAGGAGATCTATGGGAGTTGTAACAGAGCACGTGGAATGAACTCATGCCAAAAGGCATCCAAAGAGCAGCTAAAAGAAGGATTAGTAAGTCTCCTCCCTTCAGACTCGTCATAAGCATGCTTTTTACAACGGAGTAGATGGTGATAGGAGCGACGAGTGGTGCACAAGAGATGTGGAGCATGAGATTGGGCATGGATGACTTGCAAATGAAGGTGATGACACTCACTATCATACCACGAGTGACGAATGGAGCGCAATGAGATGGATTTATGACGGAACAGCTTAGAAGGGAAGGAGAGAGAGGTAGCAATATGGAGAGTTGAGGAAAGTAAGGTGGTTTGCTCATCCATAGGACGGTTGAGGGAACTGGTGAAGCAAGGAGATGAGCCATTCAATAGAGAGCATTGAGGATGTTGAGCTTGTCCAAGTAGTTTTTAATGGCTTATTGGATGATCATGCTAACTTGGTGCAAAGCTTTGCTATTCAAAAGACATTGTCAAGTATGGAGGACTTGCAAGAGGTCTTGGTGGCTTTGGGCGAGGCACTATTTTCTATTGAAAGTCACCTTGGTGGCAATACAGAGTTGGATTTGTTGGCAACTATCAAAAATATGTTCAGAGGAGCATATTGGGATATATAACTTACACTTGCTTTTTGGTCGTCAATACTTGCATGTCCTTGAAACCATTGCACAATCAGTTTACAAATGCGATGCACAAATTGAAGCCATTAAATAAAAAAATGCCACATTTTGATAGTTTGATACATAAACCACCAAGAAAATGCTACTCTACTGTTCAAATATGAATTACACATAAAGAAGTCTAAATGCCACTTACCTTAGAACTAGCACGCTAAGATCATATGTTCTCATGCATAAAAAAGATGAAATCTAGGAGCCTACTCTCTTTAGAGATAAAATACCTTTATCAATATTTTACATTTTGACAAGCTTTCAATATTCAGCTGAGTAATAAAAAGGAAACCACTCCATAAGAGCTGAATAAACTTATCTAACCAAGACAAAAATAATAACCTCTAATTCTTGATCGACAGTAGTCCGATCTTTAATACTGCTGTATAATTGTGACCGCAACACAAAAGGTTGCACTGTGACCTAGAAACCCACCAAAGTGTTGAAGTCAGACTTGAGTGGAGGTACATGATTTTTCTCTTACTGGTCTAGAACAAAAGCTCCACATAGGCTTCAATTCCATTTAACCTCTGAATATCAGCTGCAAATTACCAATTGAGATGTTTTGACAGTCTAGAGATACTCGCAGCAAAAGTTAACTTCCTGTGTATCCCTGAATTCAAAAACTTCTGGTTGAACAAGTATACTGATGTAAATCTAATAAAACTAGATTCAGAATCCAGATGAGCATAATTGTTTCAGACCGTATGAGCATACTTTTAGGTTTGGAATACACTACAATGTGTAATTCAAGTTCTAAATCTTCTGTATGCTTGACCAATCATTATAATGATTTGTGACCCATACATGCTTCTGCATTGTAGCAATGAACAATAGATTCAAGTTCATGGATAGTTTTTAGTCATATATAGGTAATCAGAAAAAAAAATCTAATACACAACAACTCGATCACAGCGCCGCCTTAAAAAATGGACAGCATCCACATTTGTTCATGTAGTTATATTTATACAAAGTGCAGCAAGAACCACTACTAACTTTTTTTGTGATTTCAACCTTGTCCGATCCTTGTAGGTAGTCTCCCTTCAGAGAATAAACAAAGGAAGACGTAGCAGTGCTAACTTCTAAAAAGCCACTAGCTAAATATCCAGCAAGTTTTACAAGGTATCAACAAACACCAAATTGACAAATTCAAGAAAATACAAGCTATAGCACCTATTCAAAGAATATACTCAATTTCTTGTGCTTTCCAGAAAAGTACTATTCAGGTCCAGAACAAAAAAATGTTGGTGATAAAACTAAAGTACCTTGTCCAAAGGTCTAATTTAGATTTTTTGATAAGCTAATGCATACATCAGCATACAGGATGTTAATACCAGGAGTCACCAGAGGGTTAGAAAGCACACAAGATGTTAATGACAGCAATCATCAGTGGCGTTTTATGTATTTTAAAGCAAGACAAAGCCGGCTGCTAAATTAAGGCATTAAAAATTAGTGAAGGTAGGCTCCTAGTGTCCCAGGCCCACCACTTCCCTACTTAGCATCCTATGCACAAGTACATTCAAATAACAATTTTTTAGGGCTTCAATGATTCAAACATCCACATTCAGATGGCTATCATTCTGCAGACATGGTCATCAAAGTTTGTAGAAATGTAAATCTTCACCATACACCAGACCTCATGATCTAGATTCACAATTTTGGATCATTTCTGTTCATTCAATTCCATCAATCTGCGTGTGTTCGCAAAAGAGCTTCCAATAGTTTTCTGCAGATGATGATGGTCAAACATTGTGCTTAGAAATTTGCTCAGGCTAAGGTGAATTGTCAAAACACTTACCTTTTCCAGCTTTGGAAACTGATCACACATCAATCTCAAAGCTACCATAGTATCCGCCGGTACGTTCCATTCTTCTGTTGATGAATCACAAGTGAATAACGTCAAAGAAAACTCGTCATTAGCTCTATAATTGTAGTTGCAATCTAGTTAGCACAAAATCATCCTGTTCAATAGGTCACTAAGCAACTACCGTAAGGCTCATGAACTGAAATCTTATTCTAAAATAGTCATACAAGAGTCTTATCTCTACTTCAAACCATGTTGAGTCTGTTTCTTAATCGAGATATCTCCTGAAAACTTGAATGCGTGTGCCAAGAACGATTTCCTATTCATCAATTCAAATACCATGCCCACTTTTCAGTACTCAAATATATAGGATATATTTCTTAGCATCTGTATATTCGGTATAAACTTCATGCATAATAGTTATGCATTCACGGAGTTACAAATACATGATAATAGCGGTGCTAACTTCTCTCCAAGAAAGAAATATATGTTAAATGTGTAATGCCTATTTTAATGTACTACTGTGTTTAGAAAGGCAAGTAGCCCCACCTTATTACTGATGTCACGAATGTACCAAGGTTCAAGGTGCTAGATAGGTCAGTTGCGAAAATAGCAGGTCAGTTGACCTACAATCACGCTAGGAAGACTAAAAATAGGTCTCTAGTCTCGAGCAACTCTAATAGAGCTTGTCACATTCTTGTGAGCTCCTACCACAAATTCCGACATGGAATCAAAGCCATGCAGGTCAGATTATGATTATTATTTCTGATATTTGAGACTTGTCACAGGTATTGGATCGTTTCTCTGTCTAAAACCAAAGATTCTTGCAATAAGAAAAATTCACATTTCTTCACTTCAACTTTCCTCCAAACCTAAATAGATAGCATAGCTCATGGGTAAAGATAGAAAGAATTAGCACAAACCAGTTTACCATAACTTGGATGACGTCTCAAATGAGAACCGCTATATAGCAAAAGAATAAAGCGACGTTTTGCCTAAAATAGTAGCCAGCATTGTTAATATAGGAGTTCCACAATGAGAGTAGTAAAAAAGGATCACTTGTGGTGAACACGTCAACAAGACAAAGAGGTATCACTTCATTCATCATCATTAAAAAAGACGGTCTATTGAGGGAGAAGTAATCACATATTGGTCATCACTACTTTGACTCTTCATATCCATGCATCAATTATACATCATAAATCAGCACTCACAAGTTTGTTGATAGTCATCCTTATCAAACCCATCTCTTTGTGGCTTGCTAGAAGGCGTTCTAGAGTCCCTGCCTACATAACCTAGCTACATGACCATGCAGACCACAGGCTCCCATCTTAATTAACTCAGACAACATCTTCATGCAGACTGGCCCCATTCCTAGTCAAAGGCACTACGTACTAAGGCAGCAATCCTCAAATGGTCAGGTTTGTATGCCTTACTACACCATCCCCACCCCCACCCCCCCCACCCTCCCCCCCGCTAGGCCCAGCCAACCCAATAGACTAGCCAAAATTCAGCAAGCCAGGTAACAAAATCCCTTACAGAAGTTCCTTCTATTTGGCAGTATTAAGGAAGTTGCAATTCTCCCAGGCAGTACCTTGTTCTTTGGCTGTAGCAATCATCTTGTTTATATGTTGCTATGAGCAATTATATTTTTTTTAAATAATCTTACTAGTTTCCTACTTACATTCCATTGTGTTTTTCTACGATCACATCAATAATTGGCAATTATCAAACATTCTGAGGTGAGCATTTCCTTCTTTAGCAGAGACTATATACTAGTATGCAAAATTTATAATGAATCCTTCCTATGATGGAGCAATGGGGGACATTTGAGGAATCTTTATATCATACCACATTATGCCCACTACGTGAAAGTCTACCTGTACAATCACTGTCTTTGGAGGGATTGCTCCCTGGATGGATTCTTTACGTGATAAGTTGCAACAAATGCAAAGACCTATAGAAAATTTTGTATAAATCTTCATATAGGCTTCTGCTTAGCAATTAAAATTAGCAACATCTGCAGCAGCATTTGTGCTTCCATGGCCACCACCACCACTTCCTATTGCAATGGATACCAGCTAGTTGGTTGTATTTTTGGTTGTGTAGGCATCATCGTAACCTTCTTTGACCAACAATTCTTCAAGAACCTATGCAATTTTCTCAACACTTGGTGCAATCAGAAGGAAATAATTGCTTTCTTCAAAGAAACTAGCATTTGTTTTTCCTGACTAAATACGTTGAACTTCAAATAAACTCCAAGCTGGCTGAAATGACTTATAGAGCGGTTCATCCTCCAAATGATATAGCTCACCAATTGTTAGCCGAATTTTTGATGACATAATTCGGGCTAAAAATGAGCTATTTGAAGTTTATTTGATTCCTATAAGAGGTTTCATAATGGTTATTTAGTATTTTTAGTAAGTAAATTGGCATGGCATTAGCAGTGTGGCTATAATTAGACATGATGCCAGTTTTACTCTATAAAGTTTAGAGATGATATCTACAGTAATAAATGCCTTACAATTGACATAATTAACGTTAATTAGAATTTACAGTTTTTTCGGCATTGCCGAGACTGCAATATGACAATGTACTCATTTTTCTGCTGTTAATAAAAAATGCCCAAATAATTTCAAGTACTGCCTTAAAGTTCAAGGGGGTGTCCTAAGGTTAAGGGTTTGAAGACAAAGACGTTCAGTTGCAGTTTCTAATGACAAGCAGTTCAATAAATGTTACGGCATCTCGAATTTGAGCAATTGTTGATTACTCACTAAAGAGTATCCGAGGGTTGAGTTCGGAATTACAGTTGATGATGTAAAGCTTTAAGCGAGGGTGTGTGCAGATGGAAATGATACCAGATAGATAAGTGGAGAAAGCCACAAGTATTTACAAGGCCTATATGGTGATCAGGCTATGGTGAAGTTAAAAGCCAAATGGAGGCCAAAATGAACATGGGAGCTTCATTTTTCATTTTAAAGAATTAGTGTTTTTCAAAAACTAAGAAATTATGAATTGAAAGGAGGTTATGAAAGGCACCTTCTCTCTCACGAGAATAAGGCAAACGCGAGGAGTTTCTTGTTCATTTTGCAATTGTTAGAGGAGAGACTAGCAAGAGTTCCTGTGTGCATGAGCCGTCAGTTCGCTCAGCCTCTGACAGGAACGCGAATCTTTCCCTGATGAATGCGTGATCCGTCTGAGTCATAATCACACTCAGAATTACCATGAAAAGAATTGATCTGTGCTAGAAGGAATCCGTGAAGGATTGAACTGTGAAGTTTGAAGCCATGTTGCGTTGCCCACTGATTCGTGTGGTCACAGGCCTGTTGAACTAATTGCTGAAAGTTCAAAATCAGTAAACCTGTTGTAGCGCGCCAGAACCTATTACAAATGCTTGATTGACAGCTTACTGCAGAACTGAGAGTTTGTGCCTCTGTTAAAATAGACATTTGGAAAACCTGTTGCCAATTGCGACCTGTAGGCGCGATGGGAATGTTGCCTGAAATTATTGAATAATGTTGCTTGTTGATTGTGAAAAGAAATCCATTGAAGCCCGTCTGTAGATCATTTGCAGCCCGTATTTGAGTACACTTGCTTGAGGAAGTGAAGTTCCTGGCAGAATCTGAAGCCAGAAGATCTGTTGAAGTACGTTGGTTAAATCTAAAAGTAGAAGGCAGGTGCCAATTGCTCCATCATCGCGGTTCTGATCCACGCGACCCAGGCCACGCCTTCTTGAAGGCCAATTTCTGATTTTTCAAGAGTTGGGAGTGACGGGACCGTAAAAAATTGGTACCCGTTCATTTCTGCAATTGTTTCTTGAAGCAGTGAAGTGAGGGACCGGCATCACTGATAATTGAAGAGCCGGCCCTGTCTGACGGACTGATTGGACCCTTAACCTCTCGACACACTTTTGGACTGAGAGGCAGTGCTGTGATTTTGTCTGAGGTAAGTGGTTGTGAAATTTTGTGACTAGAATGAAAATAATGAACCGTTAATAATTTTACCGATTTTACCATCAATCTTTATTCTGGCTATATTTGGAACCGGTTTCTTGACTGTATGTAATTTACAGTCTGAAGTTTGATTTACTAAAAAGTTGAACCAAAGTCATAACTTTTGAATTGTGAAAACGTAAGGAACTGATAGCTTTATCTATGAAAACAGCATTTACGGTTTTCCTAAAGCTTTATAACTTACAAAGGGCCTTATAAAATTTTATATAAAGAAAAATTGCAGCCGAACTTAAAATGGTTATAACTTGTTTGTTTTACATCGGAGTTGAACAATCCGAAAAGCAAAAGTGAGCAGAATTTCGTGTAGAATCCATCTGCAATGAGAAAACTGAACTTTGGCAGACTGTTTGAAAGTTATTAAGTGATCAGATGCACCAATGTTAAACTATTTTCTAACAAGGGATTGAACTAACTAGAAATGTTCAAAAGGGTAAATCAGCGAAATCAAGTATCAGATCTCACTTTACGCGAGTATCGATGATTCTCTATCTGTCAATCCTGAATCTTTATAGGATACACCGTATTTATATAGAAGAGAATTCCAAACTCTTCAAAAATCAGAAACTGGCCTTCAAGAAGGCGTGGCCTGGGTCTCGTGGATCAGAACCGCGATGATGGAGCAATTGGCACCTGCCTTCTACTTTCAGATTTAACCAACGTACTTCAACAGACCTTCTGGCTTCAGATTCTGCCAGGAACTTCACTTCCTCAAGCAAGCGTACTCAAATACGGGCTGCAAATGATCTGCAGACGGGCTTCAATGGATTTCTTTTCACAATCAGCAAGCAACATTATTCAATAATTTCAGGCAACATTCCCATCGCGCCTACAGGTCGCAATTGGCAACAGGTTTTCCAAATGTCTATTTCAACAGAGGCACAAACTCTCAGTTTTGCAGTAAGCTATCAATCAAGCATTTGCAATAGGTTCTGGCGCGCTACAACGTTTACTAATTTTGAACTTTCAGCAATTAGTTCAACAGGCCTGTGACCACACGAATCAGTGGGCAACGCAACATGGCTTCAAACTTCACAGTTCAATCTTTCACGGATTCCTTCTAGCACAGATCAATTCTTTTCATGGTAATTCTAAGTGTGATTATGACTCAGACGGATCACGCATTCATCAGGGAAAGATTCGCGTTCCTATCAGAAACTGAGCGAGCTGACGGCTCATGCACACAGGAACTCTTGCTAGTCTCTCCTCTAACAATTGCAAAATGAACAAGAAACTCCTCGCGTTTGTCTGCCATATTCTCGTGAGAGAGAAGGTGCCTTTCATAACCTCCTTTCAATTCATAATAGTTTTTAAAAAACACTAATTCTTCAAAATGAAAAATAAAGCTCCCATGTTCATTTTGGCCTCCATTTGGCTTTTAACTTCACCATAGCCTGATCACCATATAGGCCTTGTAAATACTTGTGGCTTTCTCCACTTATCTATCTGGTATCATTTCCATCTGCACACACCCTCGCTTAGAGCTTGACATCATCAACTGTAATTCTGAACTCAACCCTCGGATACTCTTTAGTGAGTAATCAACAATTGCTCAAATTCGAGATGCCGTAACATTTATTGAACTGCTTGTCATTAGAAACTGCAATTGAACGTCTTTGTCTTCAAACCCTTAACCTTAGGACACTCCCTTGAACTTTAAGGCAGTACCTGAAATTATCTGGGCATTTTTTATTAACAGCAGAAAAATGAGTACATTGTCATATTGCAGTCTCGGCAATGCCGAAAAAACTGTAAATTCTAATTAACGTTAATTATGTCAATTGTAAGGCATTTATTACTGTAGATATCATCTCTAAACTTTATAGAGTAAAACTGGCATCATGTCTAATTATAGCCATATTGCTAATGCCATGCCAATTTACTTACTAAAAATAGTAAATAACCATTATGAAACCTCTTATAGGAATCAAATAAACTTCAAATAGCTCATTTTTAGCCCGAATTATGTCATCAAAAATTCTGCTAACATTGGCGATTCCACTGGGGAGTGTGGTCCCCACACGAACGGATCCAGAAAAATATATTCATGATAAACAGTCGGCTCAGCACACATTATAATGCGATGCTAACCACTCTTCAGAATAGCAGCCAAATCTAAAGCCATCGATTAAGCCTTAGAACTCATCAGCAACAAAAATCTTCAAATTGTAACCTGTCAATATATCCATCCATGTGTCTAAAGAAAGAAATGCTCCCATTCCCATCAATATAGTAAGTAAAAATATAAAACTCCCGATCATACATTGGAGGTTTCAATATAGGGGTACTGGCTACAGCTTCCTTTAAGTCTTTAAAAGTTGTATCACAAGCTTCCGTCCAATTCCATACTCCATCCTTTTTCGATAATACCGTTAGAGGGAGTGACTTAAATGAGTATTGCCTAATGTATCTTCGATAATAACCTACAGATCCAAGAAATGACTGTAACTGTTTAAGCAGAGTAGAATGCCAAGGCTTAATATTATTTTTATCTTATCCGGATCAGTAGATATACCATTCCTACTAATCACATGTCCTAGTAGTACACCGTAAGGCACTCCAAACAAACATTTCCCAGCATTGAGTGTAACACATGTTATCTCACACTTCTTTAAACATTTTTCCAAAATAGCCATATGATCTTTAACAAAAGAAGCTCCACATAGATCATCGATGAAAATTTTAGGATTTTCGTCAAGTATATCTTCAAATTGTTCATTCTCTGATATGTACCAGGGGCATTCGATAACCCAAATGGCATCACGTGATATGCAGAAACTCCAAATGTCGTAGTAAAGGTAGTTTTCAACTTATCTTCCTCTTTTATTGCAATCTGATTGTAGCCCGCAAAACAATCCATAAATGAATATCTTTCTCTTCTGGCTAATTCATCAAGAACTTGATCAATAAATGGTAATGGATAATAATCTTTAATCGTGTGCTTATTTAATTTTTTGTAATCTACACAAACCCTTATTTGTGTAGAATTTTTCTTAGGTCTCGGCACTATTGGTGAACACCATTCCGTGTTTTGTACAGGAAATATTAATCCAGCTTGACGTAGTCGCTCTAATTCTTTATAAACTCCCGCTTTGAGATTATAAGGTAATCTTCGTTGTTTCTGTCTTACTGGTTATGTATCTTCTTTTAAAGGTATCGTGTGTACCACTTTTTCTGGGGGTATCCCTTTCAAATCTGTATAATCCCACGCAAACACATGTTGGTATTTTCTACAAAGATTTTCATATTGCTTCTTCTTAGTTATACTTAAATTAGCTCCCACCTTTATGTGTTTAGGATGTTCATTTGTTCCCAAATCGATTAAACATATATCTGCATCGCTTACTTTTGAGGGGGAATCCTCAGGAGTATTCCATTCAACTTCTAGAACTTCACCATATTGAGAGTCCTCTTCACTTGTAGTTGAAGAGGAATCTTCTATAGAAATCTCTTCCCATTCAGATGATGGGATTGGAGCACGTTCCGATAAAGGAGTCCCTGGATAAGCATCTAGTACTACCCGTTCTTTTCCTCTCCCAAAAATTAATACTCCTGCTGGTATATCAATAGTACAATCACTCAACCGTAACCAAGGTCTTCCTAATAAAAGGGAATATCCTCTTATATTCTCATACATACGTATCACATGTAAATCAACCTTGATGGTCCTTCCTCCTACTGTCAAGGGTATGTCATGTAATATGCCTTCTGGCTTAGTAACTGAATTGTTTGCCAGTTTTAATATTGTAGTATTTGAGGGTGCTATAGTGAAACCTAACCTGTTGGTTAGTTCTAAACTGATAATATTCACGGCAGCTCCTGCATCCACCATGGCTCCTTGTACCACCAATCCATCTATTATAACATCTACTTTTGGACAATACCGATCTAGATTTTCTGCACTCACATTGCCTAATTCAGGAGTATGTGTTGTAGGATCTAAATCGTAAGAGGGTTTCATCATTTGCTTCACATATCGTCGTACGATTGATGAGAGTTTTAATAATTTCTAAAAGTTAACATCCAGACTTAAATCATCCAATGCTTTTTGCATAGGGATTGGCACTACTCTCATAGCCCTCCCCTCCGCATTATTTCTTCTTTTACGAACCAAGGGTCTAATAGTATCTTTTCTTGTTGGCTTAACGATCACTTTTCTAGAAGGTTTATTACCAACTACTCTAGAAGTCTCTCCTTGTTTTTCATGATCTGAATTAAGAGTCTCTGTGCTATCTTTCAATTCATCTACTTCTGCCGGATTCTCAAGTTCTTCCTGTAGAGGTTCATGAAATGTTACCTTATTCTTTTTTTATATCGGTTTTTTAATTTGCTTGGTCAGATCACTCTTTGGTAGACCTTTATTAAGCTTACTTCTAGTGACTGCCAACAAAGATTCCCTTCTCCTGTCCATTAATGGATCAGCTTTTTCTATAAAATTCACTGGTGATCCTTGATCACTAACTTTAGCTTTTCCTTTCAATTCTTGTCTATCATCTCTCTGTAATATTTGAGCAGGTTCAGGAGTATTATTCATTCATGCATCTTGTGAACGATGATTTATTGGTCCTGGTAAATTAGTTCCTTCATTCAAGGCTATACGTCGTACCCAACATCCGTCTTCCAAATGGCCTGTTTTTTTACAGACAGTATTAGGACAATTTCGGTTAAAATGAGGCCCCTTACAATAACGACAGACTACCTTTGGAGTTATATCGTCACTAAAAGGTTTACGTTGTCCTATCACATTTTGTTGTCGCTTTAAAAAATTTACATCAGATGCTAGAGATGTAAATTGTCCACTCATAATATCCATATATCCTTTCAGCATTTCTTTAACATCCTCAATACCATTATTAGATCCAGCACTTTTATAATTTGGCTCAACTAATTGTACCTGATTTGGTCTATTAGACGGTAGTGCAAGCTGATTTTGTGGAACTCTGTCATACACTTGGAAACTCCCCTTAGCATGTTCAACATCTCTATAGGGGTTCCGAGACTGAAGAGGAGTTAGATTATAGAGTTGTCTATTACCTGACAACACTGGAGGAAAATCTGCCCTTGTCCGATCATAAGCCTTATCCATTGAGCTCATACCTTTTGACAGATCTCCCGCCCTATCTGTAGTCAATTGGGCTTTCTTTATTAATATATCTTTTTGTATTGCTCCTTCTAAATCAGATGGAGCCAATTGTCTCACAGCCAATTGTATATCCCTTTTTAATCCTCTCAGATAAAACAATAATAATAATTTAGGTTCAATTTTTACTAATATAGCAGCTTGTCTGGCTAACTCGCTCACTCGTCTCGTATATTGTCTAATCTTCTCCCCATGATCTTGTTGTATTGTGGATAATGTGAATATTAGTTCATCCATATTTCTAGTCGGCCTGAACTCCACTAAAAATTGTTTATGGAATTCCTCAATGGTAGCTATAGAATCTCGTTGTAAACTCTGATACCAATTCCTTGCTGTACCAGTTAAAGTAATAGCAAAGAACATCATCTCATGATATGGGTTGGTTATCCTGCTTATAAAGCAAGCTGTCCAGAAAGCACTGATGTGTCTCTCTGCATCTTCATAAGGTGCTCCGGTAAACTCAGGTGTTGTTCCACGTAACTTAGGTAAAGGTTCTACATTATCAGGAACCACCAATGGTTCGGTTTGTCGACCCACCATCTTGTGATTATTATCAGATGATGTAATTGGATTATCTATCAAAGATGGTATCTCCTCAAGTGTTGTCTCAATACCTAGCTCTATATTATGATCCTGTAATTCTGGTACTCCTTCTAGTGTTCCAGGTTCAGATTCAATATCAAAGTTTTCAAAAGATACAGGTAATTCTTCCCTCACGTCAAAACGGGATTTCTGGTCTATCTCTGCTTGTAATCGTCGGGAATCACGTATGACTCCTCTTAAAGTGCGTGGACTAAACGCAGCAGTTAATGATAATTGTTCTAATTGTCCTTCCCAAGGATTACCACTTGGGGTACCTATCGTTTCCGAGTCAAATTTAACTGCTAAGTATAGCTTGTTGAATCATAAAAAATGCCAAGTCACCTTCAAAGGTCCAATTCACTATAACTTCAGCTTTTACTAAATTCATCAATGGTTTGATAATTTCTGTAAAGCTGGATATAAACTTTTTATAATACCCCGCTGAACTTAATAAAATTTGTAATTCCTCTTGTGTAGTTGGTTTAGTCATCCATTTATTACACCTATTAATTCTCCCCATAACAAGCGTCGTATTCCGCTCTAGAATTTATCCACTCTAGTTTTTGTAAGTAAGTCTCAGATAATCTCTATTGAATACTTATTCAAATCTAGAGTCCTTGAATAATTCCTCTTTTAGTATTCATATCATCATACAGACTCAAATTCCATTCTGCATTGCCCATGCTATATTTTTGCAGTCTATGATAAAGTGATAGATATGTTAACCCAATTGAAGGTATCTCTTTGACCTTTAATTTGAATAACGTCAATATTTTATTTATAGTTTCACGGGGGGGAATAAAGGAAATGCCCATATGCAATATTTTTTTACCCTTATCAAATCCTCCCTCCCGGCAGACGCACCAATGTTAAACTATTTTCTAACAAGGGATTGAACTAACTAGAAATGTTCAAAGGGGTAAATCAGCGAAATCAAGTATCAGATCTCACTTTACGCGAGTATCGATGATTCTCTATCTGTCAATCCTGAATCTTTATAGGATACACCGTATTTATATAGAAGAGAATTCCAAACTCTTCAAAAATCAGAAATTGGCCTTCAAGAAGGCGTGGCCTGGGTCGCGTGGATCAGATACGCGATGATGGAGCAATTGGCACCTGCCTTCTACTTTCAGATTTAACCAACGTACTTCAACAGATCTTCCGGCTTCAGATTCTGCCAGGAACTTCACTTCCTCAAGCAAGTGTACTCAAATACGGGCTGCAAATGATCTGCAGACGGGCTTCAATGGATTTCTTTTCACAATCAGCAAGCAACATTATTCAATAATTTCAGGCAACATTCCCATCGCGCCTACAGGTCGCAATTGGCAACAGGTTTTCCAAATGTCTATTTTAACAGAGGCACAAACTCTCAGTTCTGCAGTAAGCTGTCAATCAAGCATTTGCAATAGGTTCTGGCGCGCTACAACAGGTTTACTGATTTTGAACTTTCAGCAATTAGTTCAACAGGCCTGTGACCACACGAATCAGTGGGCAACGCAACATGGCTTCAAACTTCACCGGTCAATCTTTCACGGATTCCTTCTAGCACAGATCAATTCTATTCATGGTGATTCTGAGTGTGATTATGACTCAGACGGATCACGCATTCATCAGGGAAAGATTCGCGTTCCTATCAGAGGCTGAGCGAACTGACGGCTCATGCATACAGGAACTCTTGCTAGTCTCTCCTCTAACAATTGCAAAATGAACAAGAAACTCCTCGCGTTTGTCTTCCTTATTCTCATGAGAGAGAAGGTGCCTTTCATAACCTCCTTTCAATTCATAATTTCTTAGTTTATGAAAAACACTAATTCTTCAAAATGAAAAATAAAGCTCCCATGTTCATTTTGGCCTCCATTTGGCTTTTAACTTCACCGTAGCCTGATCACCATATAGGCCTTGTAAATACTTGTGGCTTTCTCCACTTATCTATCTGGTATCATTTCCATCTGCACACACCCTCGCTTAAAGCTTTACATCATCAACTGTAATTCCGAACTCAACCCTCAGATACTCTTTAGTGAGTAATCAACAATTGCTCAAATTCGAGATGCCATAACATTTATTGAACTGCTTGTCATTAGAAACTGCAACTGAACGTCTTTGTCGTCAAACCTGTGAGGTGAATTAGAGTTGACCCCTTTGACAAAAAAGGGGGGTCTTCACCAACATGCAATCAAATGAAGAAGCGGTCTCCTCTTTATATTGCAAGATTGACAACGTCCTTTGCATGACCACAGCATTTTATTTATATCACAGAGTTGGGAAACTTTGTTTCTGAGAGAGTTTACATGCATATGTTGACAGCTCCCTGGGTCTTGGGCACCAATGTTTTTATTACCATTCTATGATATGATTTGGGCAAACATTTCTTATGGACATCAGTAGTTCTTTGACCATTAATTCAGTTCCTAAAATAGTCTAAATAGGGATCCTTACCTTTGTTCTCTTTGAAATATTGATTACAAAGCTCTACCATTGATTATTGTCATTCTACAATGCTTCATCCATGCATCCTTTCTCTATTTCATCAGACTAATAGTTGACTTGAGACAAGATTCAAATCGACCACATCCAGATTGGGCAGTTCCTTTGTTCTCAAAAAAAACCCAATAGCACTAATGCCTAGTCTTTCCAACAAAAGTCTCATTCTCTCAAGTTCCATTTTCTAATCTTTCTCAAAGAGCTTCTATGTAACCTAGAAAGACTATGAAGCCAAGCATTGAACACATTCATAACATAGCATCAAAAACACAAATAGAATTGGTAGTCCATAAAATGATGATTCTCCAACCCAAAACTTCTTTTAAGGTGAATAGATTGCGTTGCAATTCCAACCTAGAATGAAACGCTTTATTGATGCTTTCCCACTAGCATTCACAGATATCCAACAAAAAACTGAAAATGAGTTTCTCAACATGATATTTAAAGGATCTTATTGCCTTGCATGCTTACTTTATGGTCATTTGACTAGTCAAGTAAGTAGGGCCTTGATTCAACAGGTAAATGGTAGAATTGAGTTTTGACTTATATCATATAGTTAAGTACAAGAGGTATATGACGAGCCCAAAGTGACAACAAAGTATCATCTTCTTAAAGAAAATAAGCAATGACGTATGTGATCCATACTAAAGTAATATGGAGACAAACTAATTTACGTATATAAATTAGAGGAGCACAGAAGGGATGAACTTAAATTAAATTGATAGCGAGAAAGTTTAAATGAGAGAATATTTACCTAATTGAAGGTTGTTTCCGCTCCTATGGGGCCGCTTACTATTATCCTCTTCAAGAACAATGTCATCCCTCAACTTTCTTTTTGCAAGATGTAATGTTGGTGAGCTATAAGGACAGTGAAGACCAAAACACTCCCAAAAAAGAAGAAACTTTAAAGCATAAATGAAATTCAAATAAAAGTTTAAATTTACACGCAATAGCACAAGACTACAAACAAAATAATAATATTTTACGCTTACCAACAAAAGCAATGTTTTGTAGGAGAAACATCCACAAATACAATGATATAGTCAAATAGTCATTTTGTTAGTTGATTTAATTAATGGAGAGCAATAAAAAACAAACAATTGATCAAGAATGCTTGTGAGAACAAGCTAATACTTACTAAATTCACAGCATGCTAACTAAGATCATGACCTGTATTGATCTATGGTATATAGCCTAAGCGATTGATGCTCAATCAATCCCTTTACAGGCTACGAGTGGCAAATAGAATTGGGCCTATTACTAACCATAGGACTAGAAATGCCAATTGACGATGGTAATAATAAATTATCTCAATAATTGTTGGGTCCCAAGGGCCCAATCTCTTGATATAGATTAAATTGAAATAACAATATTAGGACCAAACATTAGCACTTGCTATAGTATAGCCAAAAAGCTTGTGAGATGCTTGCACTCTTATCCCTCCTCAAAGTACAATGTCCCTTCATAGTACAATAGTAACAAGAGGTACAAGAATGCCCATAAATGTCACTCCTCTCACACAATTCCTGAACCAAAATCAAAAAAGCTCCTAAACACTTTTTAAGTTTTCTAAAAATACTAATCAATGGATCTTTCCAACAACTACGGAAAGCACAATGGATGTATGATGAAGTCAACAAATATGCACCTAGAGAAAAAATCGATTCGGTGGGAGCACACTCAAGAATAACGACACAAAGAGGACTAACATGAAGCTTAGAAACCCGTTCCAACCAAAATGGGTCGGAACGTTCCGTTCCAAACATTCCGTACGTTCTGGAACGTTCCTGGTTGGAACGAAATTTTTTAAATTATAAAAAAAAATTGATTAAATCCTTTGTTAAAAAAACGTATTTTATTATTTTCTTTTTCTGAGGGCATCGTTACGGAACGGAACACGTTCTGGACGCGTTCTGGAACAGAACGGGCAACTAAGACATGAAGTATGAATGTAACTTTGTCTATAATAGGCAACAAGAGCAGGTACTCAACAAGGACTTCTAACAATCACAAAAAGTCCACAATATTGTGCATCAACCATATTTGGTATGAGCAGGACCTTGCAGAGCATAATAACAACCAAAAAACAACATGGGCTTAGACAAACTGTCACCCTCAACATATATAGTATAGCCACAATGCTTATCATACTAAAGCTCAGCATGCTGTGGTTTAAGATAAGAGTAGCACTATCAATGATGTCATGGAGTCTTACATAAAAATAGCAACATTGAGAGGACTTTCAATGATGGAGTATGGATGCAGCAGATCATGATGTGTTGCATTCACCTTTCGGAATGTTTATTCCAAAAGGTGAGCACTATGGATAGCAGAACACTATCCAGAATTCTTCCTCTTTTTGGGACCCCTAAACAAAATAAAAATCATTCAAAACATTAAAAGTCGATTTGATAAAATTAAAAATAATAAAAATCTTACAGAGGAGAGTAAAGGAATTGATACTAGTGCTTCACTGATCTCTTCAACCAAGACTATGCTTTTGTGTCTAATATTGCTTCTACTAGTACTACTACATCTATGAGGAATTCAGATTCTGTTTTGCAAGTTGCTGATTTTCAGCCCATTGAATGGGTGATTGATAGTGGTGCTACTCGTCATATGACTTCTCGTAAAGAAGCATTCACTAAATTAGTGAAAGTGCAAAATGGAAGTAAGGTACAATGTGTGGATGATGCATCTTATTCTATTCATGGAATTGGAATTGTAGCCATCATTTTGCCTAATGGTGAAGAAAAGTACATTAAGAATGTGCTTTATGTTCCGGGAATCAAGAAGAATCTTCTTTCGGTTTCAACTATGTTGAAGCAAGGACTAGTTGTTGAGTTCAAAGAAGATAAGTGTCTTGTCAAGGATCCTAAAAGATCACTCTTGATTATTGTTTCGGGAACAATGCATGCTGGCTTATTCATTATGGATACCTATGAGCGACAAATTCCCTCTACATGTCTTGTTGCTTTTACATCACAATCATTGGAGTTGGCTGAATTGTGGCACGCAAGGTTTGGGCATCTCAACTTTGCAAGTTTGAAGAAGCTGAAGACATTTAATATGGTAGAAGACATTCCTACTATTGAGCAGCCGGAAGGGCATGTATGCGAGGGGTGCATACTTGGAAAGTTTCAGGTTTCTTGATAAATTTGATTTGGTTCATAGTGATGTTTGTGGTCCAATGAGGACCGAATCCATTGGAAAGTGCATCAATTTTGTGACTTTTATTGGTGACTTTTCCCGTTTTACATGGCTCTATCCTATGAAGGCTAAATCGGAAGTTTTTCAACGTTTCAAAGATTTTTCTAGCAATGGTGGAAAATCAGTTTGGGCATTCTTTGAAGACCCTACGCACCGATCGAGGAGGGGAATACATTAAGAATACGTTTGGTGCATTTCTTCGAGAAAAGGGAATTCTACATCAAATGGCAACTCCCTATACGCCTCAACAAAATGGTGTTGCCGAGCGAAAGAATCGCACACTTATGGAGATGGCCCATTGCATGCTCAAAGCAAAGGGGCTGCCTCACAAGTTTTAGGCTGAAGCGGTTATAACGGCAGCATACATAAGCAATTGTTGTCCTACTAAAGCATTGAAAGTATTAACTCCTTATGAAGTTTGGTATGGAAAGAAGCCTACAATCTCTCACTTTCGCATTTTTGGTTGTACGGCTTATGCTTTTGTTCCAAATAAACTTCGTACAAAGCTTGAGGATAAAGGATTAAATGCATTTTTGTTGGCTATAGTAGTGAAAGCAAAGGCTATAGGCTGTTCAATTTGAGCACTAACAAGATTATTGTTAGTCGTGATGTGCATTTTGATGAAAAGAATTCATTAGATGTGGCCCCAACTCATATCTTGAAGGGGGACAGCCCACATAGTGTGAATGTTGAAGTTTTTCCAGATTTGGTACCATCTTCTATTGCTGGAGATAAGGGGCAGCAATCAACCAGTTTTGACCTGCCCAACACCTCATCAAGTTTAGAGCCTAATGTTCATCAAGAACCGCCCATTGTTGCTCATAATCAGCCTGCAGGAACTGTTGGACAGCAAGGACCAGTTTTGGAAGATCTTGGACAGCCAAGTGCGGTGTCGGAGGATCTTGGACAACAAATTGTAAGAAGAGACATGACTGTTGGACAGCCCAAAACAGTCCCACGGTGGCTGTTGTCGACTTTGCGGGACAACAAAGTAAGTTCATTTTATGATGGAAAGACACGTGCCTCTACAAAATTAGTGGACTATGCTGATTTTTCAGATTTTGCTCTTACATCTCATGGAGATGTTGCAGAAGAACTTGTTTTCTATGAGTAGGCCAAGGGAGTAAAATGTTGGGAGGATGCGATGCAAGATGAGTATGACTCACTTATGAAGAACCAGATTTGGGTTCTTGTTGATCTTCCTCATGGGAAGAAGGCAATTGGTTCTAAATGGGTATACAAAATCAAGTATAAGGCAGATGGTACCATTGAAAGTTACAAGGCAAGGCTCGTTGCCAAAGGCTATGCTCAGCAAAAGGGGATTGATTATGAGGAGACTTTTTCTCCTACTGCTTGGATGACTACCGTGAGGGTAGTAACCTCTTTGGCTGCCCACTTTGGTTGGCGTTTGCGGCAACTTGACATAAAGACAGCATTCCTCAATGGTGATCTCAATGAGGAAGTGTACCTTCAACAACCTGCTGGTTTTTTGGTTGAAGGCCAAGAAGATAAAGTTTGTCTTCTCAAGAAGGCACTTTATGGACTGAAGCAAGCCCCGAGGATGTGCTATCAAAAGATACATGCCTACTTTTGTGATCGAGGGTTTACTAATAGTCCTAGCGAATCTACTCTTTATGTCAAGCATACTTCAGATTATATCATCATTTTTTTGCTTTATGTTGATGATATTATTATTACGGGAAGTAATGAGCAGCAGATTGATGCCGTAATACTTGATCCTGGTATGGTTTTTGAAACCTCAGATTTAGGCCTATTGCACTTTTATCTTGGTCTTGAATTTGTACAAGAAGGGGCTGGAATTTTCATCTCTCAAGAACGCTACACTGGGCAGATTTTGAAGCGGTTCAAGACGGAAGAATACAAGCCAATTGCTACACCTATGGAGAAATTAAGTAGTCAAGGTTGCTACACCTATGGAGACAGGTCTGAAATTAAGTAGTCAAAGTGATGGTGAATCATTTGACACTACTTTATATTGTCAAGCTATTGGCTGTCTCAAGACCGGACATTTCTTATAGTGTCTCACTCATGAGTCAATTCATGCATGCCCCGATGACATCACATTGGAAAGCGTTGAAGAGGATCTTTCTATATCTTCAAGGAACAAGAAGTCATGGACTGGTTTTTCCTGCTTGTGATGATGCATGTTTGGTTGGTTTTAGTGACTCGGATTGGGGTGGAGATCAAGACACTAGACGCTCTACAAGTGGACATTGCTTTTTCTATGGAAATTTTGCAATTTCGTGGTCAAGTGAAAAGCAGCCCACTGTTGCTACTTCTTCTAGTGAGGCAGAATATAGAGCGATATTTTCAGCCACAACAGAGTGTTTATGGCTGAGAAGACTGCTTGTTGACATGAAGTTTGGCGAGCCCTCAGCCACTCTTATCTTGAGTGATAGTCAAAGTGCTATTGCCATTGCACGGAATCCTGTTTTTCATGAGAGGACGAAGCACACGAGATCCATTATCACTTTGTTCGGGAGAGACTTCATGATGGCGACATTTTACTTGAATATTGTCCTACGGAGGATAATATTGTGAACCTCTTCACTAAGGCGTTGCCTAGAGTCAAATTTGAAGCTTTATGCAAAGCTTTAAATTTGATACCACGTGTTGGTTTTGTTACATAGTGAAGATTTCAGTTTTTGCATTTTCATTTAAGGAGGGTGTTAGAAATAAATGACTATGCTAAAGTTAATCCATAGGTTACTTTGACCCAAAAGGTCGAGATTTGTGTAACCCTGGGTATCTAGTTATTTAGGCCATCTTAAGTTTGTCTTAAGTTCAGTTGGACCCAATTTTGGTCATGTACTGACTCGTGGGTTGTTAGGGGTCTAATTTTGTTTAGGGGCCCTATCTTGACTTTTGGGGGTGCCCTACATTTAGTAAGTGGTTAACCTTAGGGTTTGGTGGCATTTGGTCACATCCAGGTAGAGTACTTAGATGCTCATTGTGTATTCCATTTTTACAGTTTGGCTAAGCATTGCTCTCCATTGCTCTTGTTGCTGTTTTCTCTTTCTCTCTCTTAGAGTTGGGCGCCCAGCCTCTTCTCTCTTGTTTTCTGTGGAGATTGATTGATAACTAGATCTTGGTGACTTGACTCTTGCTTTCCTACATGGGTGTGCTAATTGGTTTACTTTCTTGCATGTTAAACGTCTTCAATAATTTCTGTGCATACTTTGCCTGAGAGATAAAAGCCAACGCTTCCCTTTCCAAACCTCAACTCCTAGGCAATAGTGTAGCCCAAACCTTTCATCTGAAACTCACTAGAAAGACTTTTCTTAACACAAGCAATAAGCTTCTTATTGCTTCCTGTGATGAGTAAATCATCCACATAGAGCACAACAACAACACAGTCTTCTCCTTCCTTGAAGACATATAGATTGCAATCAGACTTACTCTTCTCAAACCCTTGCCTTGCAAAATACTCATCAATTCAGCTATACCAACACCTTGGCGCCTGTTTGAGCCCACATAAGGCTTTTTCTAAGCCTGCAAACCAGATTCTCCTTGCCTGTTATCTCAAACCCTTGCGGTTGTTCCATGTAAACCTCTTCCTGTAGGTGCCCTTTAAGAAAGGCACTCTTGACATCCATTTGATGGATATCCCAATCAAAATATGAGGCTAAGGGCCAAAACGGTCCTGATAGATGTCATCTTAGCAACAGGTGCGAATGTCTCATCATAGTCTAGCCCTTCCTGCTGAGCATAGCCTTTCGCCACCAACCTTGCCTTGTACTTGTCCACTGTTCCATTGGCATGAAACTTGGTCTTATAGACCCACTTACAACCTATGGCTTGCTTCCCTTCTGGCAATGTGGTGAGCTCCCATGTGTTGTTCTTGACAATGGAGTCATACTCCTCCTGCATGGCTTGTTGCCATACTTTTTCCTTCACGGTTTCGTGAAAGAACTGCGGCTCATCTGCATCCAAAATTGTAGACATAAGAGCAAAGTTAGTCTCTCGTCTCTCATGAGTTCTCTTGCATTGTTCTTGATCAGTAGCGACGGATCTGATCTAAGAATGCATTTATAATTTATTTAGTATTCCTAATACCTAATATGTTTCATTGTTTTTTGAACTTTCTAGGCCTTTTTCTTCTAAGACAACTAAAAAAATTCACAAAGAAAACTTGAAAAAGTAATAAATTTCCAGAACAGAACGTTCTGAAAATTCTTCAATGTTTTGGAACGAGCATTCCGGAATGTGATCGAAACTTTATGTTTGGGAACATAATGCATCTATGGTTGAAGATTTGCTTGAGCTATCAATATCCATCGATTTCATTAGTCTTCTTTGTTGGAGAATGCGTGTGAATGATTATTTTGCCACTTTTATGGATGCTATTTGTTATCTTTCATGCTAAATCTGTAGATGCATTAATAACATGGTATTAGAGCACTCTGTTGAGCAAATGGGAAGGCATTGATTTTCTCTAAATGGGGACATTAAATTGTCAAATTGGTTAAATGCACTCATTTGTTATTTTGAGATACTATCCACATTTTGATGCCAATATGATTGTGTTGGCTGAATCCAAATTTATATGGCAAGCTAACTCTTGGTGGCTGACATATCATCATGATGATTACCCTTTTGACTATGATGCCTTTGTACACAATCTTATTATTGCTATGGCTCCACTACTACATGATTCTTAGGATGTTTCGACGCTTATACAACTCTTGATGCTAATGTTGGGTGCTTTGATGCTGATGTTGAGTGCCTTGGTGCTACTCCGGAGTGCCATGATGTTGATTTTGAGGACTTTGCTCATTCTTGTGCTAGTGTATTTGCTGAGCTTGAGCATTGTTCAAATGCTATGCTTGGTTCCAGTTCTTTGATTACTTTGCTTGCTCGGTTGTTGTTATTGATCCCGATACTAGTTTTTTTTGCTGTTTTTTTGAATGCTATTTGCTATCTTTGATGCTGAATTTGTAGATGTGTTCATGACAGTAGTATGGAGGAAAAAACCTGACCTATGCTTCTCCAAACCTATGGCTTCACGACACTATACGCTAAAATCACTTTGGAAGATATGAAGTTTCATATTGATAAGCTAATGTGAGATGTCTTTAGCAATAAAATAAAGGACGCTCAATGAAAAGCTTTGAAAGCTGAAAAGAGTGCTTTGCATTTTGAGTTTGTTGGCCTAAGAACAAAAATCAAGATGTCGATTCAAAGGAAAAAAGATTTACGAAAGCTGTTGATGGTGAAGATGTTCATATTTGGCTGCACTTTCTAGTGGATAAATTGCATATTTCTGTTGCAATTTTGTTTTTCAACAAAGGATAAGTATTTTCATGGGTACCAACTGTGCTGTTCATATAACAACTTTATGTTTTCTCTTATGAATTTGAATTTATGCAAAGATTAGTTTCTTGTGGTACTTGTCCCATCTTGTTGCATAAATGAACCCACGCCAGAAGATATATTGATGAGTTATTTGTTCTTGATCTTCTTGATGTTGGTAGTTTTCTATATAAAGACCCTAAGGAGGAATTTAGCCTAAAGACTCACATGAACTTAATTGTACAACTAGTGGTGATAATTTAGACCTTTCCATAGCCAGGCTAGGTTGGGTCGATTGGTTGATGTTTTTGATTGAAGGCTGCAACCACAATATAGTAACTTGAACATAATTTCTCATGCCTCGTATCTCTTCAAGTAATTTTGATTTTGTTAAATATGAAGTGATCACTTCTCAATTCTATAGGGTTTTTTTTGTCTTGTATTAGTAGAGATGCTTTTGTAGACCAATTAAGCAATCTAATTGTTTTTCATCTCATAAGGGTTACTTATATAAGAAAATCATGAAAAAAGTTGAACTATTTTAGACTCTTTTGCTTTCGTCTTTGGTATTTTAGCTTGTGGTATCCTTAAGATGATCAATAATAGAATTAAAAAAAGTGGGGAGCTAAGGAGTTTGCTTTATCTCTAGTATTTTGTATTTTGTCTATGCCTTGGTAACTCTTGTTCACATATTATGGTCCTTGGCTTTTATTGATTTTTGCTAATTGTTACTTGCTTCTTAGTCAACACTGGGTCTACCCAAGACAATTTGAGTTTTTTGGAAAGCCAAGTAGCAACTTATGCTTGGGTACAGATGAGAAATAAGTAGTCCTAGGTCGCTAATGTTTTTTGTTTATTGAAGTTTTATTATTGTTTTGATATAGATCCTTTGACGTGTTTGGTTGCATGTACATTTTTTTTAAGCTGTACCTTATGACATGACTGACTTCTCAAATTTAACTTTGTGAATGTTCAATGTGGATATATAGTACCTGTGTTGCAGCGGATCGTGATCCGCTGCAAAAACGTTCCGGATAGTGCGATCCGGAACGTCAGCGATTCGCGACCCGGATCGCAATTTTTTTTTTTTTTTTTGGTGGAAAAAGGAGTAATGGCCAATTTTTTTTTTTTGAGTTTAATACTAACTAAATCAGTTTTGAATGGTGTTCTGATGCCAATGGTTTGCAGATCTACTGATTCCGTTTGCCGTTAGAAAATAATAGAAAGAGTTAGAAGGACCCTTCCTTAGATTGGCGGGAATTGTATACTTCTTTTGGAATAGCTGAAACAGGGGGTCCGGGGGGCGGTGGGGGGTTTGGGGGGCAACGCCCCCCAACGGCGGGGTCCGGGGGCTGCCGGTAGACCCCGGCCCCGACGGTAAGGCCTCTTCATGATTTGGCCTTCCAACTCCCTGAGTGAAAACACAGTTTTTGGTGTTTCGCACCCGAAACAGTCGGCAAACTACACAGTTCAAATTTCTGAAACCATATGAAAATGCAGCCAGTTTTCTTAAACCATCTACTGATGTCCAGATTTCTAATCAATGTAGCCCGCAGCCATCTGAAACCAAGCAACAGATGTGCATAACAATTGCTTTTTTGATATCCTTTCACATGATACCCATATTGGCAACTATACAAAAAAAAAAAAAATTGCGTTCCGAGAAACCCTAATGGGAAATCCCGGATCGCGTTCCGGAATGCGGACTGCAACCTTGATATAATACCAATTTCAGAAATAGATACTTGATGGGTATTTCATATCATTTGTCTACTAATGTTCACTCTATAGCTCTTAACCACAACATACCTTGTTTTAGCTGAATGTACTAACAAGGAGTTTTTTTTTATGTTTACTAGTTTTAGCCATATAGCTCCATGTAGATGCAATAAGCATTTTGGAGTGTGTTATGGATTATGTTTCTGGAATTGGAACATGATTTGAGAGACCTGATTAGTGTTTCTCGAATCGTTGCAAATCTATGTATTACTAGAGTCTAGTAACTACAATAAAAGTTTCAAAGTTGATTCTTGAATCTTCAATGTTCATTGACATTCATGATTAGAATTTAGTTAAAACTTAATAGTTCTTGAATCTTGAGACTTGAATGCTCAAGCCTCAAACTTCACTCCTGAGTCCTGATTGTTTGCAGGCTGGAAGAAGTAAGGGGCCTATTTCTAGGCAGATGGCAGTGGTTCCATCAACCTCTGCATGCCATGGCTTGCTTGCTTGCATGTCGTGGCTTGCTTCATCCACTATGGAGGACGGAGGATCAATTCCATGATCGAGAGCTCAAGCAAGGATGGCATTCCTACGTCTCCTCTATCATGATCCCAGGGATCACGATGCACTCATGGATGACTTTGATATATTCAGGTATTACTATGTAATTAGTAAATTGTAATATGTATTCAAGACCCAGGTATGTAATATGTATTCATCTATGTAGTATGTATATGAACTTTGAAGTCTAAGGCTTAAGCTAGCTGCTAGTTAAAACTTAATAGTAGTAACTTGTAAGCATTTAGTATTTACTATTTTGAAATTTGAATGGTGATGAATGTTGAATGTTCAGGACCGAGCGCCTCGATGTCGGTCGTGTAGCTGCCATGATGAGGGAAGGGCAATTGCGCCCTGTTTCATGGTGGATGAAGTATGGGAATGATGTTCCCAAGTTGCAGAAACTCGCCATCCGCGTCCTCTCACAAGATTGCGCAGCAGTTGCATGTGAGAGAAATTGGAGTGTGTTCTCTCTGATTCATACAAAGAGGAGGAACAAACTTTCTACTGCGCAGCTGGAGAGGTTGGTGTATGTGCATGCCAACCTACGGCTTGTGAAGAAGCTGAGAGAGACTGGGGAGCCCATACAGGTAATGAATCATGATTCATGATTAAATCATTAATCTGAATTCTATAGAGTCTAGTATGTACCATGAATCATGATTTGTCTATATAGTAAAGTCTAGACTCTACACTTAAGAAGTTAGAACCTTCAGGCTTCAAGTTTCAACTTTCAACGTTTAGATTTCAAATTTGCTATTTTTTTTAAATCGTTTACCAGTACTTACTATTGAGAATCAAAATCTTGGTTTAATTTCAATTTTCGTAGGTTTATCCCGATGAGATCGATGTGGCAAAGGTTCCGGACTTGCCACCAAGATCAGAAGAGGAGGAGGATGTCTATGCTCTACTCCATCGGGAGGCCTTAGCAGCTGCAGGTTGATTTCGATGCCCAATTCCCCGATTCACTGCGTAGGCTTTTAGTACTTACTAGATTGTAAATTTTAATTGCTAATTTGTAATTTGTAAATTGTAAGTTAAAACTTAAAAGTAATATGACATGTCGAGACTCGAGCCTAAGTCTCGATTCCAATTTCCTCGTGTGCATTGTGCAGGGCCTACCACTCGAGCTGTAGCACGTAGGACCAGGAGCGTAGGAGAGGGCCCGAGCCATGCAGCAGTCTCAGACACCTCTGAGAGTCCCTCTAGCTCTGACTTAGATGAGGAATCCGCCACTGAGGGTGAGGGATCGGATGAGGACGATGAGGGTGACTCTGATGATGGTGGGGAGGATGACATTGAGCCTGAGGACATGCTAGTGCCTCCATGACGACAGCGTCCGAGGCGGCCAGCTAGAGGCTAGAGCCTGGATGGGCATTGGGGGGGTGGGGCACTCACTGCTCAGTACTCACTGCTCAGCATAGATCATAGATGATAGTTATTAGTGGCATACTCTAGGCTGAGGGCTCTTAGCTCTAGCATAGTAGTTATACATATTACTGTTTACATATGACAGTTGACTTCAGACTCATGGGGCCTCAGGCTTGAGCCTTGAGGGCCGAGGCCACGCTTGACACTCTTGTTATTTATGCAGCATGATAGCATCATTTCTTTTACATTAAACTTTAATCTTTTACATTAAACTTTAAAGTTTAAACTTTTGACTCTTGAATTGTAATTTGTGATTCACTGAAGTCTGATTTGTAGATTCAAAATTGTTAGCAGCTACTTAATACTAGTTAGAACTTACTACTTACTACTAGAACTTAGTGCCAACTTGAAGTTACTTCCAAGTTAGTGGTCAGTGCATTGTAATTTGTAATTTGTAAGTTGTAACTTGTAACTTCAAACTTGTAAGTAGTAACTAGTAACTTCTAAGTACTAAGTAGTAAGTAGTAAGCTGAAAGTTGAAAGTTCTATAGATAATAGTTATTAGTTTGTAACTTTACTGTTTACAATTTTTGGAAGTTCTTGGATGTTTGAAAATTGAGACTGTAATATGTATGAGAAAGCAATTCTCTAACTCAGTGAGTTAGAGAATTGACTGAGGAAAGTGTCAAGTGAGTCGTGACCAGTTGGCAGTGACCACATACTGATACTACAGCTTCTCCTCTTGAATTGCATTCTCTAGAGCACTCTCATGAAATTGGATGTATCTACTTGTTACCGGACTGTCTATGACATGTGCAAACCCTCAAAAACACATTCGAAAAAAAAGAAAAACCCAAAAAAAAAAATTCCGTTTCGAACCAGAACCAATTGTTTCAAACGCGTTTCGAACGCATTTCGAAACGACGTATGAAACGCGCCCCTAAAACATTGCTTATATCTTTACTAAACCACTTAGTAAAGATAAGTTTGAAAAGTTCACAACTTTGTTAGGTGTTAGCTTGAATTAAGTAGCCATTAAGGGTTAATTAAATACATGAGACCCCCCTTTTGTAAGTTAAGTGAATTAGTGCAAGTGGCCAACTTGGCCAAGTAGCTCACTCATATGGTTGACACCTCGACTTTGAATGCATGTATTTGAGGTGCTTGCCTCACAAGGGATTTGGAGGACCCACACCCTCCTCTCTCTCTCTAGCAATTCATTTTCTCTTCTAACTGTTGGTCTTGTGAGGTGCTTACGCAATTCTCCTTGTATGTGATGTTTTCCATAGCTAAGTTTCTCAAGCTTTCTTGGTTGATTTAGTATTGAAGTTAAGATACTCCATAGCTAGGTCTTGCGATTCATCAGTTACGCCAAATGTTAGGATTATTGGGCCATGCCTGCATGCTAATTCTAGGGGCCTTTATCTATATTTAGTAAAGTCAAGTTAGTTAGACTCAAATTCGAGATTCTAGTGCTTCATTTGGAGCACAAGTTTTGCTATAGATAGATGTTGGGTGCTTTTACCTTATATAGAGACATCAATTAGGCAACTGCTTTAAGGTTGCTTTTGCTTTTGCTTTTGCGTTTGATTTTGCTTTTCGGCATAGACCAAAGTCTATAAATATGTTGTGCGCCCCAGCTCATTTGCAAAGGGACATAGTTGGAGTTTCTCATCACTTGTGTTTCTCTCATGTGTTTGGCTATTGTTTCTTGTCTTGGGCTACATGTATGAGCAAGTCGATTTTCTAACATACACAACATCTAAACAAGAAAAGTGATGATGTTGGGTACAAGATAAGTGAAAGATAAAGTCCATAGAAACTGCTTGCCATTATTCAAAAATAAAGGCCCATGTCGTAATTTAGCCACAAGAGTAAAAGAGTTGTTATCTAAATGCTTAAGGAAAAGCTGCAAGCTACTTGGTGGAGGACATAATCATGAAACCATATACAACCTTGTATTTCTAACTAGGAAAGCTTTTAGCAAGCTATTAGAAATGCTATGATTGATCCTCAATGGCTCAAACAATCGAGGGAATCATTTTGAACTTTATAATAGTTCATCCTCTCTAACTTATTTTCACATTTTCCAACTAAGAAGGATGTTTCCAGTACATTGTTGCATCATAGCATCCTCTCAAGTATAAGTTGCTTCTTCTAGGTTAGCTACACTCTTCTCATGAACACACCTTTAGTTTCTACTTACAACGTAAAGTATATCAATCAATGTGTGTGTCCTAAGCACAAAAGTTGACATGCTTCATCATGTTATGATGTTGTTATTGTAGCTATTGCTACTACACGCTATAGAGTTTGAACTTTGGACATATAGATTTGGACATATAGAGACAACCTTAAGGACCTAGGCAAGTTTCCAAGTCAAAGGGTAAAGCTCCTCTTGGGATCGATAGCCATGATATTTGATTGTCATTATGTTCTTGATTACTACAAATGTGATGTCAAAGTTGTGAATGTGTTCATAACATGGTATCGTAACACTTTCCTAACACTCAAGGTGGGGGCCAATTTTCTTTGTTTTCAAATTTTTTTTGCTTTGAGGAAATCATAAATTTTGTTCTTTGGCTGTAGTTTCTCTAGAATGGTCAGATTTCCATTTTTGGATTATTGAATTTTTGGCACCAAATAACCCAAGGCAAATCACCTAATTGTAGACACTTTTCAGCCTTGGTCAAAGTTATTCTATGTATTATTTTGGCAACAAAAGTTAAAAGTAACAACCTTTTTCGTGCATTCAATAACAGGAACAGACGGCACGTCAATAAATATTGGTTCAGTTTGAGTGCAGCACTTGTTTGTTTGAAATTCGAGTGGATCTACTTGCTCTCTACTGTTTTGTAATCAATAGAATCCATAATTTTTCTTCCATATTGTCCATCTAGAAGTGAAGCCAAACATTGATCAAAAAGGAAATATTTTGTTTCTAATCTACAAGATTTTGCTCAAATTCTCAATGGATCATAAAATTCTTTACAATTACATGAAATCATAGCACTCTAATACTCGTCAATCAACATTTTGGATCATAAGAGCTTGCTAGTATCGACCAAATTCTTCTCTGCAAGGTCTCCACAAGCTCCTTCAAGGTATGTTGGTTTATCTATTAAATATAAGCCTACGGATTCCGGAGTTCTGGTGAACATTCCAAAATCATCTCTCTCTCTCTCTCTCTCTCTCTCTCTCTCTCTCTCTCTGCTCACATGAGGCTTTTTGGAGGCTGGTTCGTGGCTGTGCATAAAGCACATCCCGGATGTGCTGCAACAACCAGGAACTGGCTCACAAATTTGCCCCATGTGAGCAAAAGCCAGTTTCCGGCACCAGTTCCTAAATGCACAGCTAGGAAGTGGCTTCTTCATGTGGCCAGGCCAAGACTCTCTCTGTGTCACACACACACATTTTACAGTGTCACACACACATTTACAGCGTTAGGGAAAAAGAATGACTCAAGAAGATTTAATAAAAACTCACATCCAAAAGCACCTGAATAACCCAAAGACGCAATACTAAAAAAACGAAAGTCCGCATCTTGGATACTTAGCAAGGACTAATTAATGACATAATGTAGAACACAGACGTATAGAATGCAAATCTTTAAGTGGCCAAAGCTCCAGAAAAGTCATTTGATTATGACCTAGCCACATGAGGTTAAAATTCAAAAAAAATGAAGCTCGTTTCTTATTTGCAACGGTATCTAATCTCACTAGCTGATCAATATGAAGCTCAATTTTGGCATTACAGACCTTAAAGTTGAGGATACTCGGAAGAAGCAGACGACATTGCTTGTACGTGTATTAAGGCAGCCCCCTCCCCATCACCCAACCATCTCACACATCCAACCGAACTATCTTGGCAGAACAATCCATCCAAATGTGTGGGTATTGCTCTGTTTGACTGAATAATTTTTCCTGAAATCGAGCGAGAGAGATAGAGAGAGACCAAGCGAGCGAGGATGAGGTTCTTTCTGCGACGATGGAGCAACCTGATGCGACAGCGGCAGCGACCCGGGACAGTCTTCGTGACAGTCGCAGAAAGACAATAACGATGTGCGTGCTATTCTAGTTATGTACCACAAAGGCCTTGCCATGTCATAAAGTCGCATTTTTACTTTGTGTTAGTGTGTTGTTTTTGCTTTTGTCACTCGAATTAAATTTTAAATATTTTTGGTACGTAGTTGTACTATTTCAATTGTCATACTTCACCCAAATTTGACCTACAAATAATCACCTCTAGTATTGGAATGCACGTCATATATTTGAATCTCTTGAGCTCAAAATGAATGTATAGGACTAGTTTTCTTGTTTTTGACTATTGTCAATCGTTTGGTAGGAGGCTTTAGATTGTGCCAAACTCACTTTGTTACTTTCATCACACCTTTCTGAAAATTTATTCTGTGGCTTTGAACTTGTTGTTTTCAAGTTTTTATTGATTGTGGTATTCAAAAAAAATTTGTTGTCAATTGCCAAATCATTGTCTTCATTCAAATCTACAAACAATTTTAGCACAGGTAATTAAAATTAACAATCACAATTTTTTTTTTTGAATAATCACATTTTAGCATTCATAATCTATATTCAAGAGTGTCCACAATAATCATGATTAGTTTCTAAAGTATTTTAATATCCAAGAATATTCAAGATCAATATTCACGTTCCACATTCACAATATTCATGATCAGTATCCACAACATTCATGATCAATATCTCATAATATTCATTTCTTAATATTCGCAATTTCATATCAGTATTCACAATGTTCACAATCAGTACTCCAATATTCACGATCACTATTCACAATATTCACGATCAATATCCATGATCAACATCTCAAAATATTTGTTTCTCAGTATTCGCAATTTTAAATCTCACAAACTATCAATTAAGTAGTCTTGAGGACGCATATCTAAAAAGTCGACCATTTATTCATCTAATATTGAAAACATCTTCTGTATGTCCCACAAAAAAAACACAATCACAAAACTATAATTAGATGAAGATCAATAATCACTACTGAAAACTTATTGATCTGTTATATCTTCAAACGTAATAAGTACAATTGTCTACCTCAAGAAAACCAAAACAGAACAAAACACAATACATGTGCCTCGAATATATTTAATCATATCTGCTAATGACACAATCTTGTTGCTAGGAGATGGATCATAAGAAAAAGTTAAACTTACTGAAACTTCTTTGATATAAACTTTAGATGGCGAAGTAGGCCTTTGTGGTATCCAATACTTTTTCCAATCTACAATGTGAAATCTACCACACTCCAAAATCAAAAGTCCTGTAATATGATTCATTAAATATATTTTTTATGTCAATAAACTTTTGTATGAGAAGTCATGGCAACAACTCATTGGACTACGCATCAGTTATGCAATAGATTAAGTGTCAATTTTGGTCATATGCCCATAAGAACCCTAACAGGCAAAAATAGGTTCATGTTGTTTATGTTGGATAGAGACCCAATAGGCCAATTGCATTCACTAGGGGAGCTTTGGTACTACAACTATTGATCTTTCAAAAGCAAAATCCTCATAAATTTGTGAACTTCATTTTGGAGGTTAGTTATTTCATAATCTTAGACAAACTAAGTATAAAATCTCATGTTACTTGAACATAATGTAACTTTTTTGGTTTTCAAATCTTTCATCAAAACTTTAATATTCATCTTGCCAAATCACATTCTTCAATCAATAAATGCAACGTAAATCCAATTGTGTCCATATTGTGAGTTATGCAAATTCGAGGGCTTAGCAGCAAGGGCTAAGCAACAAGTGAATAAGATGTTAAATCCATGCATCACTATTCTTCATACCTTTTTTGTTACATTTTGTTTTTCACAATCTATCCAGTCATGCATCTAAGCTTTTGTTTATGCTTATGTTACAACTTCGAATCGATACCACCCTTTTTATGTAGAACATCCGTTAGAATCAAGAGAGGTCGCATTCCTCCATATTATGTCCAATAAGACATCATCAAAGTATATAATTGATGGATTCAAAAAGCAGAGCAAGAGTAGAACAACTGATGGATAAATGGATGGAAATTGATTATTTTTGCTGTGACTGAAGACAATAAAGATCCAAAAACGAGACGAGAAAAGAGTCATGTCGGCAATGTTGCAGTAGCAATAATATATCACAAATCAAATATGGGTTCATGGGACTTACTTCAAACATTCTTTAAGACGTTATGGTTGTCAAGAAGGGCATATTCGATTGCGAGTGTTGTGTCGTATGTGTAGTATAGGAGTTCGTCACTAGGAGCGGCAACCTCACCTCAACCTATATAGCACATGAACCTGAAAGAGAGGGAGAAGAGAATTCCTAGGTTGAGAGAGGCTTTGGAGGCCCGAGCACCTTTCCAAAGCTATTCACACCCAACCTAGAGAGAGAGAGAGAGAGAGAGAGAGAGAGAGAGAGAGAGAGAGAGAGAGAGAGAGAGACCAATAGAGTTTCCTCCTAGAATTGAGAATGTAAAATGAGTACCAATGGTGTCCTTTTATTCTTGGAGAGGCCCTTGTCTCATTCATCCTATTGGCTACTTGAAGTGGCAAGAATTAAAATCCTAGCCCTTCAAAGAAACACAAAAGATATAGTGGTGCACAAAGAAACACACCTGATTTACCACCATTTGACTTTGACTCCACCTTATAACTTAGACTTTGAACCTTTTAACTTATTTATTTGTAGCTAGAGCCCCAAGTCACTAGGATCCAACTTAAACTATTTAATTACTATGCTTATTGGGCTAGGCTTATACATGCAAGAAGCTAGTGCCTCGCATTTATTATTCCAATTGTACATTGAACTATGGTGGGGCCCACTTGGTAAAGCTTGGCCAACAGTAGTTTTAATGGTGGGACTCACTCATTTATTTATGTACAGGAGATACCCACAACAAGGTCCTCGGCCTAAAGGAGTGCCTGTCCCTTGGCACTCGCATGTGTTTGTCGTGGAAGCGAGCTGTTGTTGACCCAATTATTGCTGGAACATGGATGCTTCAGGAAAAGCATGGATAGAGATCGTTTATGTAAAACCCGAGGTTTTATTGGATGATGGTGACCAGCAAGAACTTGGAGTTGCCAGATTTTCAATAATACCCATAAGGATCTGGTGGCCATTCCTAGTAACTTTGTTCATCGACAAATGGGTAGGATCCCAAGGTAAGGCTTGTTGATATTGATCATCATAGATTGATGCTATTTCTCCTAGTGGCATTGTCGTGATCTCTCTCAATTTGTAAGATACATAAGATGTGCTTGTTTGACTGCTTTGTCTATCCAGGTATTCATGGTACGCTTGGACTTGAAGACTTTTCTCAACAATCAATCTTACCAATTGAGGACAAGGTGTAGACATTGTAGGTGCTGGTTCTTGTTGTATAGTTGACCTTTTTGGGCTTGGATTCCCTGGATTTGGCCTTTGAAGTACTGTTACAACCGGATTTGACATTGGTTTGGGGGTCTGTTGCATCGTGGAACAATTAGACTTTGGCAAAATCTTGCTCATTGAAGGGCAATCATCAACCTTAATCTCCCCCTTGTCATTGCACTTCTCATTTGAAGGCTGTGTGATTGCCCTTTTCCTTGGATCTTGTGCTGAACTGCCTTCAAGTCGCTCTATTGACACAGGTTCCCTTAGAGATTCATCACTAAGAAATCTTTGCAATGATTGTGCCAAGAGACTTGGTAAAATCTATTGGGCTTCATTGGTTGCCAATTTCTTGACTTCCTCAGTTACCATTGGCTTGATAGATTCTACCAGCTCAGTTTTCTATGATGTCATTGTCCTTTTGCCCATGGGTGTGTCTATGTACTTTGGGACTTTTGTCGAACTGTCCTCCCCTTCACTTGTTTAATAACTTGATGGAACTAGGATTTTCCGTTTGTAGTGCATTCTATCTGTAGGTGGATTGGTCAAGACAGGTGCATATCGATCCACATAAGCCAAATGCCTCCTAGCCATTTGTGAATTTCGCATCGGAAAATCTTGGTATGGATGATTAACTCCGCATTGTGCACAATAGGGTTTGAATGTTGATGGATCCCCTCGATGTGGACGATAGTTTCCTTCGCATCCATAGCATCTTATCGAGTGCAATATACCATCGCCTCTAAGTTGATAAGCATACACTAGTAACAGATTCTCCTTAGGATCTTCCACAGAATAAACTAGTAGGCTATTGTGGTCTTCCTTGGAGTTCGAAGACATGCAAGATGATATGACCAATACTTCCACCTTGCCATTGATTGATGAATAAACTCGTGATTAAGATGGATCAATTTGACATCCATCTCTTTGGTGAGCTCCTTGTCGACTTGATTTCGCTTGTGACCTTTGAACCGGTGGATCTTGTCGTCGAACTTGCTGGGTTGATGACAAGTTGGTGACGTCGGTATGCCACTGTTGGGGAAAAACGCGAAAACCGCGAAGGTGCCCTTAAATAGAGAAAGCATGTAAATCCCGAAGGTGTGCCTTTAAAATAAAGATAGAAAATGCGAAAAACCCAATAGTGCCTTTAAAATGAATTGTGGTCATAGCGTCGTATTTTTTCCAAAGGTGCAAAAATGCAAAAAAAAACTCGATAGTGCCTTTAAAATGAATTTTGGTCACAGTGTCTCATTGTTCTTGAAGTTGCGAAAATTGCAAAAACTCGACAATGTCACTTTTTCTCGAAAGTGCAAAAATGCGAAAAGGCAAAGGTGCCTTAAAAAGAAAAAGTTTTAAGAAAAAAGAAATTTTGAAAAAATGCGAAGGTTTGAAATATGTTGTCAGCCTTCGGTTGTTTTCAGGATGCTCATTACTTGAATGATTTGTTAAGGTTCAGCATAAGAAATCTAACACTCCCTCTTAATGTGGATCCTGAAAAACTTTGATCTTCATATTTAACATATTGTTAAATTTGAGATGTTGCTCCTTTGATAGAGCCTTTGTGAAGTAATCTGCTGCCATGTAGTTTGTTTTGTAGAAAACCAATGCTACTTCCTTGCTATGCACTTTCTCTCTAAGGTAATGATACCTGATTTCGATATGTTTGTTTCAAGAGTGAAATCTCAGATTGAAAGATAACGCTATTGTGCTTTGATTGTCATAATAGATTGTTGTAGAAAGTGTTTGTGCAAGGTTGAGGTCTGCAAGCAGTTGCCTTAGCCAGATCGCCTCTTTGGTTGCATTTGTGGCAGCTATGTATTCGGATTCCATTGATGATAATGCAATCGAGGTCTACCTTTGGTTGTTCCATGAGATTGGGCCTTAATTGTATAAAAATACAAACTCAAAAGTTGATTTTCTGGTATCAATATCTCCTGCCCAATTTGCATCTATGTAGGCTTCAAAGATGTTGGCAGTTTGGCTGTCTCCATAGCAAATGCTGAGAGTTTTCGTTGTCTGGATGTACTTCATGACCTTTGTTAGTGTTTTTCAATTAGTTAAGCCTAGATTTGATAGAAACTGGCTAAGTGTACTGATTGAATATGCAAGGTCTGGTCGCGTGCAGATTATTGCGTACATCAGTGAATTGATGATGGATTGAAATGGGTAGCGCTTCATTTCCTCCTTTTATGCCTCAATCTGAGGAGACTGTTCCTTTGATAACACTAATGCAAAAAATATACTCAGAAAATGCAAATTCTAGCCAAAACTCTGGTGACAAACTAATAAAATTAAATCACAAACGATTTGTGAAACTTTTCATGACACTCAAATTATTTATGTTTGAGTTGGATCAATCAAGCTCTGTAATACAACAAAACGAAACGAGATGAAGAAGAAAACGAAACAAAGTGAAGCGAAGCAAAACTTAAATGAGCTTTGACATTGATTCATGCTGGAAGCAAAGAGATCACGAAACGACACGAAATGAAACGAAGCGAAAGAGTTCGCGACAAGATCAATCAGGCTCTACAACGAGACGAGACGAGACGAGACAAAACAAGATGAAATGAAACGTAGATGAGTTCTATAATTGATTTACCATTATGGCCAAGTGATTGCGAAGCGAAGCAAGGCAAACCACAAAGCAAAAGGATTTGCGAACAAGATCAGTTCGTCAAGAATTCAGATATGATCACTGGTCACTGCCGGCCGTATTGTGAAGTTTTTAACACGTGTGAACTTCACCACACACCCTACAAAATTTTACTGAGGTGTTGTGAATGCACAAGATTGATCAAAGAACAGTATGCTTGATCAAGCGTCATGTCCTTGGGTAGAAGGACAAGGTCAGGTGGATATGGTTGTCTCCTATGCCCTCTCTTGAAAGTGGCTTGAGCGGTTTGTCTATGAGCCTTGGTCTCTTTGTATAACAAAATCCACTTTTGTATTTCCTCGCTATTAAGAATGCAAAACTAATTTATCTTCTCCTTGTAGGAATCACTCATTCTCATGATCGCTCCTTTTCCTTGAGGAACCTCCCCAACAACATACTCATCATCCTTCTTATCCCAAAGATGAGGAATAAAAGGATCACTATGAGCAAAGAACTCCGTGATGTAAACCATGGACTCTTGCACTAGCCATCCTTCCACCATGCTACCCTAAGGCCTTGTTGTTTGTCTGATGAAGCCTTTCAATGTTTTCATGAATCGTTCCAAGAAAAACATCCAGCAGCTATGGATAGTGCCTGAACTGAAAAAATGGATCAATGTTAGTGAGAGAACATGGGAATCACCACAATAGCTTTAGTCTAGGATGGACTAAGAACATGCAATTGACGCAAGTATATGATGTACTTGCAATGGCCACCTCATCTACCAAATGCACAATGAGATGCATTTGAATGGTGAGAATGGATGTGGAAAAGTGCTTCTCAATCAAACACGCTGCCACAATGGGGGAGCTTTGTCTTGTTGCCTCAATTCTCTTGGATGAAATGTATCTTCAATAAGAAAGAGAAACAAAAATGACATACGTGTTAGTAAGATTATCATCTTGAATCACCCCAAGAAAACATGATGTGAATCGCATGCGCATTCACTGTACCTCACCAAACCACTGATTTTGTAGATTGCACTCCTTAACTCCTCTGTCAAGAACCCTCTCAACGCCAAGGGACTGCATGCACAAAAACAATTTGGTCATTGAGATACATATATGCGCAATGAGGCCATCATGAAATCACAAGACATGCTATAAAATGTAATCGACAATGTTGAGGTGAAAGCAAAGTCAAAAAACATGCCATGCTAATCTGTAAAAATTTATGCCAGTCATGAGACTTTAGTCCACTTAGCTTGTTGTCCCTTTTAAAGGCACCCTTTAGGCATCGCATGTGTCCTGTTGGAGTTTGAAATGAGGCTATTGCCCTCTTTACAATCATCTCTTCTCTCCTTGAGAAGATCTATGGGGCCTTTGGTAGGACAATCGAAGTCCCCACCATTTGTGGCCATAAATCTGCCACCTTTTCCACTTCTTTTAAGTCATCTCGTGTGTCTTCCTTATCTTTCAACCCGGTCAAGTGCTCCCAAATTGTGCTCCTGACATTCTTGAATATGTGCATCGGGTCCAACAGATGGTTTATCAACAATTCCTCCTAATAAGGGAGTTCATGAAATATTGATAAGCTCTTCATGCTGGGAGGGAGTCGCCCTAGATCTTGATTGGATCTCCAAATCTGAAGCCAATCGCTTGCCTACATTCATATTAACAAACAAGCACACACATTTAATGCAGATTATATTTTGTTAGAAGAAATATAAAGAGAGTAATCATAAAATAAATAAATGACATGTACCCAAATATGTATTGTACCTTCATGGAATGAGGACGTGGACCAATTAGCCCATCACGCATAGGGTGATCGGGTGGAAAGTATCTGGTGTGGCCCTCATAAACCATCTTTCGTAGATGTTATGAGTGACGTGCTTGCAAATACTCGCCACAAACGAGGCATGCATTGTGGCCACTAGTTTGGAGCCCTACATTGAGACAAAACAACCAATTTAATTGTGGGTCCAATGTTCGAATTGAAAGAATATTTGTAGATGCACATAAAATTTATTATAATAGCATGAATCGAACCAATAGCAAGGATATCTCACCTAAACATTTCCCATGTCCAGGAAAGTCATGCATCGTCCACATCAAGATCGCCTTTACCAGAAAATCTCTTTGTCTCAGTCATCTTGATATATCGCTCACTTGAACTCCTTGCCATAGAACCTTTAGCTCATCTATCAAGGGAGCCATATACATGTCCATACTTTTTGCCTTGTATTTTTTTGGGATAAGAAGGGCGAGCATTAGGTGCTTCTTCTTTATACTTAGCCAAGGGGGGATATTGAAATTTACAAGGACCACCGGCCAAGTGGACCATGATGTGGAGCGCAAACCAAATGGATCCCAAAATGCAAATGGCAAGGCTCATCCCGAAACTCATGCCAGGTAGCATCCACATGCTTCCATGCTGGAGAGTCGGCAGAGATCCTCATAGTATCGTCTAATGAGTTGAACGATTGCTCAAATGCCATGTCATTAGCTCTGCAATGAAATTACGCTTAAACATATGCATATCTTGATGATGAAAAAATGTCTTACCACCTTGGCGGGTATGGTTGCTCCTTGTAAATCTTGCCTATAGCGTTGTTCCCCACAACATGGACACATGCTTGCCTCCTCAAATTCATCTCGATATAAGATGCAATCATTGGGACATGCATGAATACTCCTGTAATCCATGCTGACCGCGGATAGCATTTTCTTGGCTTCTTGTCGAGACACCGCCATGGTGTTATTTGGGGGCAACATTTTCCTGAGTAAATTGCCACAATATATATATATATATATATATATATATATATATATATGTGTGTGTGTGTGTGTGTGTGTGTGTGTTTGTGTGTGTGTGTGTGTGTGTGTGTATGTGTGTGTGTGTGTGTGTGTGTGTGTGTGTGTGTGTGTGACTAGTTATATATAGTTTCTCACAATGCATGAATTAAAAATAAAATGAGATTAGAGCAATTTGTCTAAAACACACATGAAGCTAGAAAGCTTACCCAAACAACTCTGTGATGCTCGCATCCGACCACCCGTACTTAGCTTGCAAGTTCAAAAGTAACAAACAAGCTCGCAACTTTGACATTTGTCCACCCTCATACAAAGGAGTGGATGCCAAGCCATGCATAATCTCTTCTTCCCTTGTCAATGTGGCCTCGAGTGGGTTTGTGAAGAATGCATCCATCATGTCATCCATGTCCCCCTCGTGATCAATCAATGTGAATGGCACATCCTCGTGTACTGAGTCTCCTCGAGACATATCTTTGTGCAAGTCCACTGGTGGTGTATGTGAGGAAAGTGGTGGCTCTCGGATGGCTGCATGTCTGAATCTTGCAGATTGCATGGCAACATCGAGTTGAATTCTTTGATAGTGTGTGAGTGTGAGTCATCGTCCTACACAATACAAGTGCAACAACAGTCAATAATAAACAGAATATTCCTCCAATCAAAAAGGGCGCCAAACAACATACATGGAAAAGGAGCATGCAATCATGTTTTAATGCAATACAAAGTGCTTTGCAAAGTAGAACTCACTGAAGAACCGACTTCCATCCACACAAATAATGACTCTCTCTCTCAATCTGACCATACATGTGAACGTGTGATATAGTGGTACATTGCTCTCATCGTAGTGCATACTTACATCGTGTACATGGGCATGGTATTCTCTGGTGTAACCAGGCCTCTGATCCAATATGTGATGGTCCTGCCTCATCGTCTGAAAATGAGGAACGTGAACTCACCATTTGCATCGGTGCACCTTGGCGGTTGACAATGGATGGAACACAAAATTAGAAATGATCAGCAATACATAAAACGAACTAGTTGAATACATTGAGACAAATACGAGATAAACTAAACCAAATTTTAAGATTCTTCTAATTAAATCTCTGCCCATTTATATTTGTGAGGAGGCCAATTGCAATTTTGTGATCCATGCTCATTGGTTTGTGACAAGGCCAACTGCAATATTGTGAAGAGCGAGGCTAGCCATGTACCGATGCACATAGGCATGGATTAATATTGAATAACGCCTAGATATGTGATCCATGCCTACATGCATCATTACATGGCTAGCCTCGCTCTTCAGTTATCCCAAACCAATGAATACTGAGAATTGCCTATTGTTCTACTGTTGTGTCCAATTGAGGCCCTTGCACGAGGGGAAGGGGGGGGGGGGGGGGGGGTGTGTTAAGGGGCTCAAGGTTCAATACTCCTAAACTAATGAAAACAATAAGGATCTGCTTGATAAGAATCTAATTTTGTACAATCGATTGCAAAAGAATACGTCATTGAGGAGTTCAAGGTGTGATTGACCAATTCTCCTTTGCTTTTGGATCTTTGTACGTAGGCCTTTATTGCAATCAAAGTTCTCGCCAGTTTCATTACTATACTATATTGCCGGTTTTCAAGATTTCCAAAAATAGGCCTAGACCAGTTTTTTATAAGAACCATCAATTCCTATATTAGCTTCTCAATATATACTATTTTTATAAAAATTAATAAAAATTCAATACCCAGCCAACATTGGTCTAGACATATGTAAATGGATCCCTTGGAAAATTACAAATTTGCAAATTCACTACTTTTGAAAAATTTCAGAATCTTTGGGTAGTTGGACACCCAACAATAGTGGTTGGATGCCAAGTATGTCAATGTTTGGACACTTATGACATTCTTTAACTAGATGAGTGCAATTTAGCAGATAAAAAGTTGTGTCGTTCAGTGCACTATATATTCTTGAATATAACGGCCGAAAATCTTTGAAAATTTTAGAATGCAACAATTTTGAGTTGATTTTAACATTTAGTGGAGGCTTTGGAATGCATCTCGGAATAGTAATTCTAATTTAGTCAGGGCCTTGGAATAGCCCTCGGAATATTGAGCTTATGTGAGATGTATACCGAGGGTAAGACAAATTCTTGCAAATTTCGAAAAGATTGACCATTGTCGGCGCATTTTCAAAGAGGGAAGAGTAGTGGGTGATGGTATCAAGGGATGTACATGTTGCCTTTGTCCTCTCCCTTGTTTGTTGATCCTTGCTCACCCTCTTTATCCTCCTCACTCTCCTTATTCTCCTCACATTTGAGTGCTCCTCTTGATTCTTTTGCTATTGCTGTTTGCTTCTTCCTCTTGCATGGTGTTTGTTCCTCTTGCTCCTCTTGCACTTTGCTTGTTGCTCTTGCTCTTGCTCTTGCTCTTTGTGCACCCCTTGCAAAAAAAATGTGGTGAGCTCAAGAAAAAAGGAAAAGTGGAGGATGGAGGCTTTTTTATTGGTGGATGCAAGATAATCTCTTTTTCTCACTCTCTCTTTCTCTTACATCATAGTATCCATCTCAATGTGATTGCAGTTTGGTTTTATTGACACCACGTTTTTTATGTAGGCTTATTTTGAGGCAAAGGAGTTGGCGGATCCATAAGAGTTTTTAAAGTTAATAGACAGGTCAGAACGGCCATCGAAATAGGCAGATCTGAGGGATTTGCTATTTCGATGGCTTATTTTTAATCTATCAAATACTTTAGGATGTTGTAGATCCAGGTGAGGGTGTTGGATGAGGAATTGTAGATCCATAGTTGAGGGTGGTATTGATCCAGACTTCTAGGGGATCGGAATTCCCATCAAAATATACGAATCTGCTGGATTTGTTAATCAGCGCCTATTTCGATGGTTGTTCCAATGCCAGATGCTCAATGGGCCATTCAGTTCTTTGGTGCATATACAAAATTCCATATGGATGTTTGTTGCTCTATTTTATGCTACTGGTTTTTGTTTTGCAAGGTCGATCATCATCATAGCTTTTGAGACCGATCCCGAATCATAGCATTTGAGGCAGATCATCATCATAGCAGAACCCAGAGGTACTTTGTAGGGTCGGAATGGAGGTCGGAATAGATCATGCTAGTTTTAACAGTATACCAATGTCTATTTTGAGGCTTGTTTCGACCTCCATTTAAATGTTTTTTTGAACTTTCCAATGACGGATATGTGAATTTTATGATACATTTGTGAAGGTTAGTTGTTTTTTTGAGCAGAATCTTCAATTGTGATGACTAATTATATGATTTTTCCATGAGGATTTGTTATATGAGTTTTTGTTATGAAATTGTTTTGCAGGTCTGTATGCCGATTTTTTGGCTCTAACACCATCCAAGCAGCTGACTAACAGAACTAGTAGCAGTTCCAAGTACTTGTACAGTTTTGTAACAATTTGTTTCCTATTTTTTTGTCGTAGATTCACATTTTGTAGTGAACAGTACATTCAATTTTATTTACATTATGAAATAGATCTACACATCTTAGAAACAAATCTGTACTTTTATTTGTAAATATGTTAATAATGAGTACATATATAGACTTGGGTAGGAATCAGCAAAGGTCGGAACAGACCTTGAAATATGTGGATCTGTTTAAGGTAGTATACCATCTCTTTTTCTGAAGTCCATTCCGACCTCTGCTCATACATTTTTTACAATTCATAAACAAATTATATGCTAGATTGTTACCAGCTCATAAATGCTAGATATTATACACTTCTGCTCATAAGTGTTTATCTCCTATCTTTTGTTGTAGATGCATGTTTTGTAGTGTAGGAATACATTCAATTTTATTTTTCATTAGGATTTATGAAAATACATCTATACATTTTAGAAACAAATCTCTACATTTATTGATAAATCTATTGATAATGGGTGGGAATCAGTGGAGGTTGGAACAAACCTTAGAATATCTGGATCTGTTCAAGACAGTATATCATTTTATTCCGAGGTCCAGTCCATTCCGACCTCTGCTCTTGTTAAAAATGTCACTTCAAATTTGCTATACTTGGTGTATCTTGAGATATGAGATCATGATAGGATCTCACACGTGTGGAGTCTGTTCCCACATGTAAAAAGATGTACATAACTTGTTTTTATAAAATTAGATTCATTTTAGATAGACCTACTCATGTGTGAAATTGATCTTTGAGTAGAATCTAGGAATGAGTCATTTTGGTCAAACTTTTGTAAATAGAATACACTTCCATGTGAATGAGTAAATGCTCTCACATGTCAAGATGCCATTCACACATGTGGATAAGATTGTAGATGACAAGATAGAGAGATTCCATTAGATCCTATTTTATAGGGAATATTCCTATAAATGTGGAAGACTAGCTTTTTGTTTTCTAAGTAATGAGAATAGTCAACTTTGGAAAATGAGCACATATGGCTCCCATTGGTGGATCTGGATGACTAGGCACTCTTCACACGTGTGAAGGCTTGCTGGACAATACATATGGAAACTATAAGGAAAGAAGATGCACCTTCCTTCAGAGGAATATTTGTAGGCTATAGTGAAAAATTCTCAAAGTTCTAAGATGTTATCAAATGCATCTAATCCTCAATGTGTTGAAGATCTTGCAAAATCCGAAGAGGAGCTTCTTGAAAATGATTTTTTGGAAGATCAAGCTCAAAAACCAAAGGGGCCGAGGAGATCTTAAAGGAACAAGGCCGAGCCTTCAAGGCTCACATACTTTGAGAAAGGGAAGCAAAGTGAAGGCACAACTCCTTCTACCTCTTACTCTTTTCTAACCACAATGCTTGAAGAGCCATCATGTTATGAAGATGCAAGTAGATCACAAGTTTGGAGAGATGCAATGCAAGTAGAGTTTGATGCTTTGATAGATAATCAAACTTGAGATCTTGTACACCTTCCATATGGGAAGAAGCCACTTGCATGTAAGTGGATCTATAGAGAAAGTACAATAAAGATGGATCTATAAGTAAGTACAAAGCTAGATTGGTTGCCAAGGGGTTTCTTCAAACTAAAGACCTTCATGCTGCCTTCTTGATTACGTTTGTCCTTGAAATGATGACACTTCTCCACTAGTGTTTTTATGAACCTGTTGGAGAACTCCATAGTTGGCCTAAGAAAAAAAATGATCCCCACCCTCAACAATTCGCAGTATACATAATTAATGTTTCATGCTTACTAGCTCATCCTACCCTAATTTGTAGGATCTCAATCCATTCATGTTATTTTAATTTGCAGGATCATAATTTATGTGTTGTGTATTGGTTATGTTTCATGCTTAGAAATAGAGAGCGAGGGATATGGAGAGAGAGAGAGAGAGAGAGAGAGAGAGAGAGAGAGAGAGAGAGAGAGAGAGAGAGAGAGAGAGAGAGAGAGAGAGAGAGAGAGAGAGAGAGAGAGAGAGAGAGAGAGAGAGAGAGAGAGAGAGAGAGTTAAAGGTAACCAACACTCCCAATTCTAGGAAGGTGTGTAGCCCTTGTTTTCTTCCGATAAAGACATAGTTCAAATGTTTTTTGTTGGACGATAAGTTCCACGAGAAAGCCCAAACGCCGTAGGGAGGGAACATGTGGTGACATTCTGGAATAGGATATAATTGTACGGTTCGGGAGTTTGATTAGCACTCTACTCTGTTCTTTCTTTTTTTTTCTCCTCGTGTGTGTTTGTTTGGGTTTAGGGTTTAGGGTGTGCGCGTGCGTGTGTGATGCCATTCGTTTATGTTTCATGATTACCAGTTCATGCTACCCTAATTCGTAGTATCTTGATTTATGTTTCATGCTTACTAGTTCATGCTACTTTGATTTGTAGGATCTCAATCTATTCATGCTATTTTAATTTGTAGAATCATAATTTATGTGTTGTGTATTGGTTATGTTTCATGCTTACAAATAGTGTAAAGAAACATGGAGTTCCTATTTTAAAGCCTTAGTATATTTTCTTGTCTTTTTAGACTACTACATATTTTAACTAGTTTTTGCACAATCTGCATATTTGAACTGTTTGTCACATAGTTCGTATTTTTTTTTTTTTTTTGCGTTTTTTACATTTTTAATAAAAATATGACAATAGGTCTAAAATGACCCAAGATTTTGTTTTAGCCAATCTTCGGCTTTTTTGCCACATACTCAGAGCATCGACACTTCGAGTCAGGCCGACACTTCAGAGTATCCATATGCAAGCCAGGGTGAGGAGGAACTATCGGGCATGAACGAGCTATCGGACCTCAACTACTCGGGCATGAAGTTTTTAAACTATCACGATCCACTATCGCCATGCAACTTTAATGGAAATGTACTTAAATGGATGCTTAACTTAAACTTAGTTAATCAATCTTGTAATCTAATCCAAAATGTATTTATTGGATCAGAGTCATTTACAAAGATACACACAGAGAGAATCCTAAAATGCAATACTTAGTGAGGTGCATATCAAGGAAGAAAGATAGATCTAGCAGTAGCTAGTTCCTTTCGTGAGAGAGAACACGACCTTAACCATCAGCACTTGGCTTGTCCCTTTACAGTTAATCCTTAAATTTTGGTCCTTAGTTGTTGCCCCTTAACATATAATGTGTGTGTGTGTGTGTGTGTGTGTGTGAGAGAGAGAGAGAGAGAGAGAGAGAGAGAGAGAGAGAGAGAGAGAGAGAGAGAGAGAGAGAGAGAGAGAGAGAGAGAGAGAGAGAGAGAGAGAGAGAGAGAGAGAGAGAGAGAGAGAGAGAGAGAGAGAGAGAGAGATTATTTAATGGGGGAGAGGAAAATCTAGTATGCGCTAACCCCTCAATGTACATGAATGTACCTATGTATGGTAGATATATATGAGAAGATGCACCCTCCCCATACAAAAGAGACTTACAATAAAAAAGTATGTCAAAATAAGATGTTTAGGTGCACACCTCATACATCTCCTCACCTCATGCATGTGCATGGGGTGTACAAGTAAACCATTGTATATATTATAATATCTGTACTAAAGATGCCCATTGTGCTGGGTGGGGTCTCCCATATTAAAAAAAAAAAAAAACAAATTTTTTTTCAAAAAGAAATTTGTTTTTTTTTTTCGGGAGGCTCCATCCGCCGCGACGGATGGAGCATGGAGCTACCACATCCAAAAAATAGTCCAAAAATATTAATAAAGTCCAAAATTAGTTGAGATAGTGTTAAGGAAAATTTCCAAAGTATTGGAAGAAAACTGGCACAAAATTTTCACTAGGCAATTTTTTGAAGTTAATTGTGCACTTTTTGACCTGTCCTCGTCTTTTGGATATGTGATAGAGCAAGATCAGGAGAATATTCAGAAGAGAGAGAGGTCAGCTTTTATGTCTGGAGATGTGAAGAAATTCTCCAAGTTATGCAATAAGACTAGCAAAAAATTGTCACTGACAATAACTTTGCAAATTAGTGTGAGTGCCAATATTCAAAATGGATAAATTTTTCCGGGTTTTTGATCTATTGTCACCCTTGGATATGTGATAAAGAAATCTTGAAAAAAGATACAATGAAGATGGCAAAGTTAGATAATATTTTGGAAAGTGTAAGGAAATAAAGTATTACAATGAATATAAAAAGTCAATTGTTATTCATCACTTTCATTTTGTTCAAAGCAATGTTGTATTTTATCACATACACTAGAAATTAGTTACTATGAAAGAGTGAAATGTAGGTAATTAAAATTCTCAATCCTAAGAAGATGTGTAGCCCTTACTTTTCTCCCGTTAATGGTGAGGTTCTAATCTTTTCTTGAATGGAAAAACCTACACGTCGTAGGGAGGGAATATGAGGATAGGACATAATTGCGAGGTTTAGGTATTGTAATTATCACATTCAACTCTAACTATAAAAGTATTGCAATGAATATTTTAAAAAAAATGCATGTGAATTTAAGTATTCATAATCATAAGTCATTCTCCTCATTTTCGTCATTCTCATCATCACACAAGTCTTGACACTCATTTGAATCTAGGTCTAAGTATCATCGTAGATTTCCGATCGTGTCTCTTTGATAATTTGAGCTACCATGATATTCAACCTCCTTTTCTTCTAGTTCTATCTCATCCAAATATGGGGGCCTCAAATTACCCTCAATTTGGCCTTGTACGATCGTAGGAATCTCATCATTTGCAATTGCATCTTCTTCTCCCGTCATTTCCATATCATTTGGAGGTTGGATGAGTGGCTCAGGTTCTTCCAAAACCTCAAAACTTGGGTGGTGGTTCATCATGTACATCCAATGTTACAATATCTTTACTTAAAACACATGTCGTTTTCTTGGATTATCACATATCACCATCTTGGGTCTATTCGATCTGGATGAAATATAATCTGCCAAAGGATTAAAAAATTTAAGTTAGTCTTATAAGATCGATACATAAATAAGACATTTGAAATATTAATGACATTGGGATTCACAATGTCGTGGCAATACTAAAGTGTCACGAGAGTCCATTGATTCAGTATAAATCATACACTGCCATGTGGACATATGGACATCATTATCGTGTTGAGAGAGTTGACAACAAGCGACGTACATATGATTGTGATATAATGGCCGACTTTCAACAAGAGAGTCGTTCTAGTGCAAGGGACGTGAATGTCATTTTTTACGACCTAGACTATGTCGACACATTGCAACATATTTATGAAGTCGATTACAAGACTAACAACAAATACTTTATTTCTGATGTAAAATGGTTTAAGGTCACCTATCATGGAAGCAATGCCACGATTAGAAATGATAACTCAAAGTTTTTTCAAATCGATTCAACAAATGAGTAAAAGTGAAAGTTTAGTGGCACTGGAAAGCATGGATTTGCTCAGTACGTACCACACCCGTATGAGAGAGCACAATTGCAAATTTTGATGCTTAGCCAAGACAAGGGCGATACTTCACAAGCAGCCGCGGCTCTCACCCCTATTGAAGAGTCATCCACGAATCCCTATTACGACATGGATCCTGAAGGGAATATAATCGCCAACCGTAAAGGGAGGGTGTTTATGGAGCGATTGTATTCTTTATGCCAACGTCATTTTGGTGATAGATTGTTTATGAAATGGTTCGTGAAAAAACAAAATATTTTGAGCCACAAAGCTTTGCTAGCTTTCGAGCTCATGTTTGCAGAAATAAAATGGAACTACCAACAGGCAAAAAATCACCTCAAGTCACAACCACCACATAATCGTTTCAGCCGAACAAGACATGAAGACAACAATGCAAGTTGGGCATTACTCAAGGACGAGTGTAAAAGTGTCAGGAGGGTGCACCATTGCAACGAATGCAGCAAAACTCTGGGTCAGCAAGAAAAAGACCATCACAGCTCTATCATCCTGTAAAGCAAAATATATCATAGCCACAAAAATGGCCAATGAAATCACATGGCTCAAACAGTTCCTCGACGGACTAGGTGAAACCACTAACGAGCCTCTAATCTTGCAGATGGACAATACTTATGCCATATACTTGACAAAGGATCTCGTGTTTCATTCAAGAACGAAACACATTGCAATCAAATTTCATTTGATAAGGGACCTAGTCACAAGAAATGAATTGAAGACTAGTTTCATTGGAACGAAACAGATGGTAGCAGACATCTATACCAAGCCCTTAGACAAAGGAATGTTTGAGAGGCAGAGGAAGAGTCTGGAAATCGTAAAGCTGCTACGCTTTGAGACGGAGCTGAATAAACAAAATGTTTCGAGCCACAAAGCTTTGCTAGCTTTTGAGGTCATGTCTGCAGAAACACAAAGGAACTGCCCACATGCCTCATGTCACAACTGTCACATAACCATTTCAGCTGAACAAGACACGAAGATGAATACTTCGAAGTTCAAACGTTCAAAGACCAAATGAGCTCAAAGGTGAAGCCGAAGGTTGAACGAGACACGAAGGCAAAAAAGACTTGAAGACCGAAAGACGGTAGATCTTCACGCTCCAAGTACAAAGGAAATCAAGAAAGTACCAAGAGGACATCTTCCTCCATGGATGTTGTTGAGGCAATCTGAATGTTGTTGGAACGTGCTTAATCAGCCATTCTTGTAATTAGAGATTAGATTAAAATCCTTTTCCTCTCCATCCACATAAGCAGATCGGAGATAAGAGAATCACTCGAACATCAAAATGGGATTGTCAATTGGTTGAGTGTCAACCTGAGCTAAGCATAGAGTTCTTGAGCCGATGTTTAAGAAGTCCGCTAGTTAGCAAGATGATATGATATTATTCGTGAGAGACATAGCTTCTCTCACGCCGACGCGCTGTGTGGGTTTGTCACAACATCGCTCTTACAAAAGGGATAATTGAAATCTAACGATCTTCAACGACAAATTGTTGGTACCCTTAGTGGCAAATTTTCACAAAAAGAGAAATTCAACTCAAAGGCATTCAACATCGTTGTGATACAACACAACGAGCTTATAGGGATGGGCAATCCAACCCCCACTAGTGTTCAAGGTTAGATTGGAATAATGTAAGAAATGATGAAAAAACTAAATACAAGATTCAAAGAGACGTCGCGGCCGCTAGGATGCATGAAATAGACAACCCTAAGTTGGGCTCGAGCAGAAAGGCGGGCTTGCAAGGAAGCATGGTAAGTGAATCTAAACTACTCAATAGTTTGTCTTTGATTTCATATGATTTCTTTTTTTAACATGCATTATGACTAGCTGCTCCAACTTGGCCCTAAGCTAATTCCAACTTAAATTGATTGGCGGACTATGGACGTCTACCAAGCAAGGAAGAGTACGACTTTGCTTTTAGGAAATCATACAAGGCATTAGTCGATAAACCGAAAAGCGAGGGTCATCCTCCACATATAAGTTTCTTTTTAACATTTAAATTTTGTATTCTTTGTATATTATTGTTATAAACATGTATGTATTCACTCTTAACCATTAGTATGATCAAGCATTAAATACTAATGTGTCTTGTTTGCTTGTTTTCATGCAAAGCTGACATCAAGACGACGACGAGTAGATTAGGTTTTTACTATACCACCTACTTTTTGGTTAAAAACCCTTATGATAACATCACTTATGGGTAACATTACCAAGTTTGTGAGTTGTGAAACTTAAGGGTCATATCCCTTAGTCACTAAGGTATGATACCCCATGACCAGGACAAATGTCCGGAGCTTGCACTTTAATGCATGACGAGCATGAGTGATGAAGATCTGCTCACATGCTCGTGGATATTGCGGTGTGGCTGTCACATCAGAGTATTTGGATTAATGTGAGAGCAAGCTCTAGTATGCATTTGAAGTTCTCCTCACTCTCACTATTTGACTGCATAAAGTATTTGTCGTTAGTCTCATAATCGACTTCATGAAAAAGTTGCAATGTGTCGACATAGTCTAGACGTCCTTGCACTAGAATGACTCTCTTGTTGAAAGTTGGCCATTATACCACAATCATATGTACATCACTTGTTGTCAACTCTCTCAACACGATAATGATGTCCACATGTCCACATGGCAGTGTATGATTTATACTAAAACACAAAAAAAAAACATATTTGTGTAGATTAAGATACTATTTATATATTGAGTAGTAAAGACACAAAACTTCACAAAGACAATACTACACTAATCTTCCATCCACATCCATGAACAAATTCCCATTCTAATTCGGTCACTTCTCCATTTTTGGATGCTTTTAGTATCGTATCAGAAACTCATTCACGAGTGTATTTTGAAGGTAAAGCCTCCAAAGGTTCGTCGTTCTCCAACGCTCTCTTCCTTCTTCGATTGATATTTTTTTCTTTTCGTTTCAATGTTATGTTTCTTTTCTTTTTGGCTTCTTCATACCTTAAAATCCACCTTTCCAACTGTCCACAATTATATAATATGAACGTGTCAATTTTCTCTTTTGATTGAGATGAAAGTCTCTTTTGCATACCATTTCCTTGTGGTACTTCACCCTTAACATGTTCGTTTTCTTCTTCACACCACATTTTTGGACTTGCAGGATGCAATTGTGAGATTATTTCGGTGATATAAAACAAAGATTTTTGTACAAGCTAACCTTCTACAATGCTACCTTATAGCCTTGTCTTTTGTCTCACAAAGCCCTTCAAAACATTCATAAAATGCTCAAGGTAGAACATCCATCTCGTGTGCACAAGTGCTGCAATTGATACTTCTTCGACCATGAACTTGTATATCCAAAAAAGAAGTTGGAAAATTTCTTTCCAACAAACAAACCATGTGTGTATGTGCATGATTAGATCTGTAATGGAATTTGTGGCACAATCTTGTGAACTCATGATGCTAATGATGTTGTTTAATATTAAGTAGTTATCAATAATGATGATTGCAAGTTTGGTAGTGTGAAAGTAGTGAGACGAAATCAAATACTGATTCCTGATAATTAGAATTTGGTATCTCTTGAATTGTCCTGCTATTTATTATCAGGACAGATCACTCGAGACGTTCCTGCAATGAGCATTTCAGAGTGATCATTTGTGGACTCTGAACTGAATCTGACCGTTTTGGCTTTGACTCAATTGATCACTGGTACTAAAATAGAGCTCAGTTTATTTCCAACAATCTATTATAAGTTAGAGAGACCGCGAAAGCAACAATTTTGTGATACATTGATTGACACTTTATATATATATATATATATATATATATATATATATATATATATATATATATATATATATATATATATATATATATATATATATATATATATATATATATATATATATATATATATATATATATATATATATATATATATATATTATTGCAATTCGTCACAATATTGTTATTGGTTTTCTATGTCGAATTCCGAAATATGAGCAATGTCGTATTCCAAGATGTGCAACCTATTAACTAACTAGGAATTGCAAAACTTTGTGCAATGTCGGATTTTCAAAAAATAATACAATAAGATATTGCAATTCATAATCTGAATTGGTAATGTAATTATAGAAAGTACCTCATGCTTGTTACTTGATCCAAATGTCGAATGCAATCCAAAAATATTATGTCAAAAGCAATCCAAGAGTAGTGCCTATCCAAGAACACGACTCCAAAAATAAACCTATAAAACTGCATGCGCTATTTTTTACGCATTTTTTATTTTTTATTTTACCTAATCAGGGACGTCGAATTCCGACAAAAATCCCCTCGTTGGGCATACGTTGGATATTTTTAGGACGTTCTGTTAACAGACGTCAGAATCCAACACTCATAGTGGACGTCGGATTTCGATGTCCATTTACACATTGGATGGAGGTTGGATACATGTCACAAGCACCTGTCGGACATATTGAGAATTTTCTATAATGATTTGTAGAACAGATGTTGGATTTTGACATTCTTTTTGGATGTCGGATTTCGACACCACGTCAGATCCACCATGTAAACAATTGGACATCAGAATTCCTCACTCCCGACGTGACATTTTTGGAGCTGGTCTCCCCAGGACACCGATAATCATAGACTATCGGATTGCAACATCTTTTATAGACGTCGTATTCTGACGACCCTATTGCGATATGTTTTGCGACACCTGCAACGAACAAGAAAAAAATTAAACTCGTGATTGTTGCAAATTGTGGCGGGTGTTTTAGTATACATCTCGTGGCAGGTGTTGTAGTGTACATCTCGGGTTCTGAGAAGCATTGGGGAAGGACTTGTTTATGAAGCATATAATATCACTTGGTGTACTATCTAAATCTATGATAAAACTAGTTGAAGATGGAGTGAAAAAATTGACTAGTTTAGTTGATCTATTTTGGCAATTTTGAGGCCAACATGAATTTCAACTTAAATATAGATTTATATTTGTCAATAAAGGCCTAAATAGTGTTTTTACTATTTTTGGCAAGACATAAATGGATGAGGTTAGATTTGGACCCATTCTCATTGGCTAGTTTTTATACATTGCATCTAGATTAGAATTTCTAAGTTTTTCTTATGAAGTACCAAGAAGTTACCTGTTAGGGCAATTGGCCAAGTGAAATTTTGGAGACTATAGCAATTTCAGCATGTATTCTCATTTTATGGGGAGAATTCATCTCTTTTGATTCTATGTCCATCTCATATGTATTTCTCAAGATATCTTGATTTCTACTATGTAGAATGTCATTTTTGTTGTTAATCTTGCTTCCACACGTGTGAAGGACAACATGCTACTGCTGTTGTATGGACATGTACAATACCATATTGGATCTTAGTGCTTATGATCAAATCTTAGTGATTTATGCAATTCTAGCATGTGTAAGTTGATGATTTCTATCTTGTAGCTGAATTTAGATGTGCATCCAAATTTGGTCAAGATCTTGTTGATCCATTGAGTATGTTTTGGATTTTTTTTTTGACACTTTACACATGTGGAATCACTCTATGTACAAGAAACTACATTGTAACAAGCTATTATTTGCACTTTTTCACAATGTAGACTTACTATCATGTTATAAATTAGACCAAAATCAAATGTACGTATGACATAGTGTAAAATTCTCTTGTAACCTTCTAATTACCCTCTCATGATGACACAATTCTAGCTAATGTAACATCTAGTGGTAGGTAAATTGATTTTGCCTATGCAATGTAGCACTAATTAGTGGACTTTCATTATGGAGTGATAGTCACTCAACCCACTTTTATTGGAGTTGAGGTAAGCTTCAATTCAACATGCAAATTGAGCTCATTAATTTGTGTATTTTGCATAAAGTCTCGTTCCCCATGTCCACCTTGCTAAACTTTGACTCCAAGACATTAGTGCAAGAGCTCCAAGTGTGTCTTTTCAATATCTAATATAGATCATTCTTTATGGCTTCTAATGAATCAAGATTGTTTAAACATACAAAAATATAAAATGGTTTCAAATTAAATTACTTCAAAACAATCGATATTAGATGAATTGTGTAAAAAATTGCTACAATATGGGCTTACACAGACGAACAACATGGTCCATCTTTCCTTTTGGATTTCTGACAAACTCTACCTAGCCTTAGGGTGACCTCGAGACCTAGAGGACAAGGCCTTATTCAAGATTGATTTAAGTTTACCTAGCCAATGGATGGATGGGATAAATTAAATCAATTTTCCACTTTTTGATTAGAATGAGGATGATGATTGGATGCAAAGGATTTCTATCGGGTCGCTTATCATACCATTGGCACGCATAATTCTTTTGACAAACAAAGAGACATCCTTATAAAGTGTTGACCACCAAAATCCAAAATTGAAAAGCCTTCTTAGTTGTTAAATCCAATAACCATGGGGTGATCCTTCTTAACGTACAACACTAGTTGACTATTTGGAGCAGGGCTTGACGATCAACATAGAATAGAAAAGGGAATAGCCTATATATAGTTCCAGCATTTTTTTCATTAGAACATGTCTTAGTTGTTTGGTAGTGGTATAGTTGACTCTAGCCTCCGCTAGTTGTTAGTTGGTGAAATGCATTGGGTAGGCTTTCTTATGCCCTCCAGGATGACAATCATAATGGCATATTTGGAAGTATCCATATAAATTTATACTCTATTGTTTGATTAGTGTAAGGTGATAGATTGATCTGAAAAAGGGCAATTTATTCCATAGAGAATAATTGCAATATTCATGAATGTGATATCATGAATAGTTGCAGGCCCTAGAGAATCTAATTTTACTTTTGTCTTCTTGCAAAATCTTGCAATGTCATTACAAGATAACGTGACTTCAACACAATGCCAAAATGACAATGCACTTGTTGGGTTAGGAGATATGCTTTGCAAGCAACACTACATAAAAAGGTTTGAAGTAGCTTGCATGCTTGCATCTAGATGAGTGTTATCCAAAAATAAGTAAAGTTTTTGCATGTTAGTCCCAAATTTGGTTGACCTATAAAAAATGATGGGACATGGAATGCTACCAAATTGTCAAGAGTCTCCATAGCAGACCTTTCAAGAATTACCTTATAGCCGTATAAAAATTTCATAGAACATTGCACGATCCACAAAAACACGACCTTATATGCATAGGTATCCCATTTTAGCCCAGACATCATATGCTCAAAGGACATTTTCTATTAAGGGTAGAGAAAAAAAGAATATCCATGATAAAGAATAGATAACTAAACCAAGGAGATGTGAAAGATCTCAAGCATCTTTGCTACAAAGAATGGGTAAGACTTATCACCATATTTCAAACAAGGTGGTATGGAAGATTTAGAATCATCTTTGCTGTGCATGTTGAAAAATGCTTATTGGTTTCCAAGGAGAGGCTCAAACTTGGGATCAAAGAAACTTTGGATGACAAGCTAACCATGGAAGCCAACCAACCCTCTTGGGGGACGCATGTTGAAAAATGAAAAAAAAGTCCCTTCACGGTTAACTTGCGACATGTATGAGCCTTCGACATGTATGATTTATGTAGCTTTCGAGGGAATGATTAATGTAGCTTACCGGTACTGCGACAAAGCTAAGAATCTTCATAAGCCATAAAAGTCATACAAATTTATTATGATGACACGCTGCACACTTTACACATGTGGAATCACTCTATGTACAAGAAACTACATTGTAACAAGCTATTATTTGCACTTTTTCACAATGTAGACTTACTATCATGTTATAAATTAGACCAAAATCAAATGTACTTATGACATAGTGTAAAATTCTCTTGTAACCTTCTAATTACCCTCTCATGATGACACAATTCTAGCTAATGTAGCATCTAGTGGTAGGTAAATTGATTTTGCCTATGCAATGTAGCACTAACTAGTGGACTTTCATTATGGAGTGATAGTCACTCAACCCACTTTTATTGGAGTTGAGGTAAGCTTCAATTCAACATGCAAATTGAGCTCATTAATGTGTGTATTTTGCATAAAGTCTCGTTCCCCATGTCCACCTTGCTTAACTTTGACTCCAAGACATTAGTGCAAGAGCTCCAAGTGTGTCTTTTCAATATCTAATATAGATCCTTCTTTATGGCTTCTAATGAATCAAGATTGTTTAAACATACAAAAATATAAAATGGTTTCAAATTAAATTACTTCAGATTTGTGTAAAAATTTGCTACAATATGGGCTTACACAGACGAACAACATGGTCCATCTTTCCTTTTGGATTTCTGACAAACTCTACCTAGCCTTAGGTTGACCTCGAAACCTAGAGGACAAGGCCTTATTCAAGATTGATTTAAGTTTACCTAGCTAATGGATGGATGGGATAAATGAAATCAATTTTCCACTTTTTGATTAGAATGAGGATGATGATTGGCTGCAAAGGATTTCTATTGGGTCGGTTTTGTGGCTTACCATACATTGGCACCCATAATTCTTTTGACAAATAAACATACATCCTTATAAACTGTTGACCACCAAAATCCAAAATTGAAAAGCCTTCTTAGTTGTTAAATCCGATAACCATGGGGTGATCCTTCTTAACGTACAACACTAGTTGACTATTTAGAGCAGGGTTTGACGGTCAACATAGAATAGAAAAGGAGATAGCCTATATATAGTTCCAACATTTTTTTCATTAGACCATGTCTTAGTTGTTTGGCAGTCGTATAGTTGACTCTAGCCTCCGCTAGTTGTTAGTTGGTGAAATGCATTGGGTAGGCTTTCTTATGCCCTCCAAGATGACAATCATAATGGCATATTGGAAGTATCCATATAAATGTATACTCTATTGTTTGATTAGTGTAAGGTAATAGATTGATCTGAAAAAGGGCAATTTATTCCCTAGAGAATAATTGCAAAGTTTATGAATGTGATATCATGAATAGTTGCAGGCCCTAGAGAATCTAATATTACTTTTGTCTTTTTGCAAAATCTTGCAATGTCATTACAAGATAACGTGGCTCAACACAATGCCAAAATGACAATGCACTTGTTGGGTGAGGAGATATGCTTTGCAAGCAACACTACATAAAAAAGGTTTGAAGTAGCTTGCATGCTTGCATCTAGATGAGTGTTATCCAAAAATAAGTAAAGTTTTTGCATGTTAGTCCCAAATTTGGTTGACCTATAAAAAATGATGGGACATGGAATGCTACCAAATTGTCAAGAGTCTCCATAGCAGACCTTTCAAAAATTACCTTATAGCCGTATAAAAATTTCATAGAACATTGCACGATCCGCAAAAACACGACCTTATATGCATAGGTATCCCATTTTAGCCCAGACATCATATTCTCAAAGGACATTCTCTATTAAGGGTAGAGAAAAAATCAATATCCATGATAAAGAATAGATAACTAAACCAAGGTGATGTGAAAGATCTCAAGCATCTTTGCTACAAAGAATGGGTAAGACTTATCACTATATTCAAAACAAGGTGGTATGGAAGATTTAGAAGCATCTTTTTTGTGCATGTTGAAAAATGCTTATTGGTTTCCAAGGAGAGGCTCAAACTTGGGATCAAAGAAACTTTGGATGACAAGCTAACCAAGGGAGCCAACCAACCCTCTTAGGGACGCATGTTGAAAAATGAAAAAAAAGTCCCTTGGGACATGTATGATTAATGTAGCTTTCGAGGGAATGATTAATGTAGCTTACCGGTACTGCGGCAAAGCTAAGAATATTCATAAGCCATAAAAGTCATACAAATTTATTATGATCACACGCTGCACACTTTTATTAAGCAGGCAAATTTACTGGACCTACTTTTCTAGAATGGATTTCTTTTTTTGGCTCAAAAAAAATTACAGGGACACTTTTGGGAATGAGAATTGGATGCATAATGACTAACAGAGGAGCGAATTCCATGAAAATGTACTCGTATTGTAACCCAATTGGCTACTTCAGCCAAATCTATGTCTGAATTGCCCGAAAAGCCACAAAAAGTGATCGAGCTCTACAAAATAGTTGTTGTAGATCCGCTGCTGGAAGATCACACACAGGAGTTTATTGACTGGAAATAATCTGGATGGTCGTATATAAATTCTGTGTTTGCCTTTGCAAAGTCTGCAATTGGATTGATGCAATGATCTAGTCATTTGCTTATGTGATATATTCCTGGAATTTGAGGTTTTCTGCTTTTGATGCGATGGGAATCGTCCAAAGATCTGCAAGAGTAACTACTGTGCTGGTTTTTCTGATTTGTGCACAGTAGTATCACCATCGCATGAAGCTTTATTACATATCATCCAAATCTTTGAATGGCAGGGGGACTGTTCGTGTAGCCCTGAACTTTCCAACATTGTTCAAATGCTCGTTTTCCATTCTGCAGATTTGAATCCATTCATATCAACCAAGGAACAGTTATAAGTTAGCTGGTGTTGTTTTTGTGGACGGACAAAATGAATAATCTAATAGAAGATTAGAAGACAAGGTATAACGATGAAAATGAATGCCTCCGCTTAGTCATCCATTAGCGTCCCTATAGCTGATTTTGGTTGGCTCGTCAATAAAAACTTGCAAAAATTTTATACCTGTAAAAATTCCAAAGTCCGCGACGTACAACTTCAATGGAAGCAAGGAGAAAATCAAGAACGTCGTGATTTATTGCCTGCTTATTCAGATGAATTAAAGAGAATGCCCAGAGAAGTCGTAAAATCAAGTTGACTATCTGCAGATTCCCACAAACCAAACGGCTTACTTTCAAATACGCTGAATGTAATTTCATGGTCGAGCAAACTACTTCAAGTTCAAACAATGTCATCCAGTTTTTTGTTGTTCATAGTGTTATTTTAGGAACTAGGAAGTTGTTTACTGCATTCATGGTGTTATCGGTAGCCGTGGGAAATAGATATCCTATTTAGTATAATTCTGATTGAACAACTCAAGAAATCTCATTAATGCAGTCAAATAGAGAAACGTTAACAGTTATTGACTGTATTCAAAAGCACAAATGTGATCTATAAAGCTCGGAGAATTGCTCACCATAGAGATAAAATACGTGGACTTATGTTTTAAGATAAGACGATCTCGTAGCCAAGCGTTCCTGGAGTTCTTCTGAAGAAGGCCCCAGTCCCAGACAATGTCCCAATATAATTGATAAGAAGTTGCAAGAACAGAAGAGAAGATAGACAGTGCCAGCAATGCACCCGTGCTCTCTGTAATATACGTCAGTCGTATCGCAAGCGCCACCATTGTCGTGAAGTACTTTCCAGCATTGACAAGGTGCTCATAGTCATGCTCGTCTAAGTATCGCCTCAGACACTGTAACAAACTTTTTAGTTTTTCATTATATAGAGCCGTCCCCGTTTTGCTGATTGACAAACATATGTCCTAGAATTCCAGAAGAAGAGCTGAAAGACAAATTTCTTTTGCCACACCAGAGAGAGAGAGAGAGAGAGAGAGAGAGAGAGAGAGAGAGAGAGAGAGAGAGAGAGAGACCTGCATAACTCGGCACCAGAAGGGCAACATTGATAGGACATATCTGAAAACTAAACTTGCATGTGTGGTTGTGCAGCTAGAATTGTCTCGAGTTTTGAAATAACCGCCAAAGAAGTAGCACGAGACGTAAGCCAGATTTGAAAGTGCAACAACCTGCAAAAGTCACTGGATTGTAATGTGCCTGCTGTCCATGACTAAACTCTTATTTCACTATATTGCTAGATAGAACCAAGCTTGAAATGCTCAGATTCAAAGTCATTCCGAATGCAAACGGCCTTAGAAGTTATTCTTGTTCATAAGGTTATGATTGATATATGCATCCACGTGTTGGACAGTGTTGAGTCTTGACTAAACCTCAAGCTTCCAAATTTATCACTGTTTATGGTATTTGCCAGTCTAAACGACAGACAAAATATTGATTTTGTTACAAGGACCTGAGGTCCAACCTGTTGCTCCTTTTGGTGTCATGAACGTTTTACCGGTTTGTAATAATTTAATATCATTTCAAGTCCATAAATTCATTGTAGCTTGCAAAAAGCAGAGGTTTCTGACATAGATTCTAAAAACTTCAACACCTGAAACAAGGGTCAACTACTACAACTTGTTTTAAAGAGTAGGTATAATAGCACTTAGAGGTGGATTTACCTGACTTGTGAGTTGATCTGCCATAAAAAAGTCGGCTAGCACAACCTGAAAACAATATGAGAGAGTTAAATGGGAATTCTGCTCTTTTGCATATAGTCACTACGTAAGCAGCATATACATGAAAGCTGGTGATCATATGGTGTACCTTGTAGAAAGGTGAGAAGAGGATATTTCTTAAGGATCTCAAAAACGCAAATCTAGCCTTCTTGTACAGGATGTTGAAAGGAAGAATTGTAAGACCCACTATCACCTGAAAATTGGGATATGTCCTCCAGGTTAGCGGGAATCCACAGCCACAGAACTTTCGAACCTTACCATTAGTTCCATTGAGTTTTGCACAAAGACTTTGGACTACAAACAAGAGTTTTAGTATTACCCTAGCCCATCCAGGCCTATGTTATGAAGATTCTACGTTTGCATTTTAGCAAGTGATATGCTCAAATTTATTTGTTTCTCATCGATCGTTCAACTAGAATGCTTGAGAGAAATTTTTGTCAGAAACTTTAAGGACTGCATATTGTTAATTGCCTGAAATATCCATTTAATATTCTTAGTGAACCAGCGAATGCAGGTGAAACTGTTCTCTGGTTGCATGAGAGAGAGAGAGAGAGAGAGATAGAGAGAGAGAGATCTAGAGAGACTTACTACAAGTACAATCAATGGAAATATTTCCTTGGGAAAGTGTGGAGTTTCAAATGTGGTAATATGTAGGACCATGCCACCGATCAAGATTGCTGTGAGGCCAGTGCTAATGATCAGCAAATCTTGTAGTCTCAATTCTGTGCCTGATGCAAACTCGAAAATGAATGAGTAGTTGACTCTCACCCGCCGCCAGAGATAAATGTTCAATGAGTACATGTGCGTATGAAGCACAAACAATGCTAGTGTGCTGTCCACAACAATAAAATACTTCGTCAAAAATTCAATCACAGTTCATGACAAAGAAACAAGAACTAATGCCAATCCTATTTTCACTTCTTTTCTTCGGCACAAGAGAAATGTTGCAGGATCAAGAGTTATCTCTTTGAAGAAACAAAGCCATTTTGTGTGGACAGCAGCAGAATGTGCTTTTGAATTCATAAAGCATATTCTTTTGATAAGTTATTGCAAGATCTTTTCAACAGGCAACAGGTAACGAAAATGACAATACGCAAGCGAAATGGATCTGAAGTAGATGATAATTCTTGCAAATCACTCAGAAAAGAGCATAAAGTGCTTAGACTGGTTACTCAATAGAACATGCAACTTTTATCTAGTCACCATAACCTGATGCAGAGACTTTGTGATTTTAGGTGTTCTACCTGAAGACTGGAAAAGTTGACCTCATGAAGGCTGTTCTTTCAGGAAACTTATAATCTTTGGGTGATACGAGCAGGAATACAAATGCTATAAGAAGGTATGACGAGGATCCTGTCAACAAACCTGCCAAAACAAATGCCAATACATTTAGTTTTCCCCCTTCTGGCTTCTATGTTAAATCATATCATCGAAGGCATTACCAAAGACTTGTTCTCGTAAAATTATGATATTAAATGTAGTATGATATTTCAAGGTTACAAGGTTTGAAACCTAGTAAGTTCAGGATGAAGAGGTTTAGAATATTTAATATTGTTTTTCATATGTTCAACAGCTCCAAACCTTGCAAATTGCATGCAAATAATGATCTACTAATGGTCAATTTCGTTGCCTCCCAGTTGCTGAGTAAAAGCCTATCTTCATATGTTCGAATCAATATGGACTTTTGTTGGCAGTATAAAGGATGATCGGTAAGCATATGCTTTTTATACACAAATAATGTCTAGCTGTGATATCTGCATGAAAAGGGCACACGAGTCTTTTACCTAGAAGGAAATGAGTTTTGGCAGGTGAATTCCGGGCTCTTGGACGTAGGTCTTTCATTGCTCGTTTCCGATGACCTTTGCAAAAGTATTCAGTGACAAGAAACTCGATACGGTCCATCAATTTGAGGACCTGTATAAACAACATACTTGAGATATTAATTAGTCTTATTTGCATGCAAAAGTGCTCAGATTTTATATTGCTCAAAGTCACCCCAGGTCAGATTTGCCAGAAGTTTTTTTCAGTATATCTGAAGAATATCTTGCAATGTTTGTTCCCTTGCCTTTTCAGAAGTAGCCAAGTGAGATGTCTCAACAGCTTGGAGGTAGATTTTTGATGCATTTTGTCCAGTTTCCTGTAGAAATGGTGAAGTCAGAATTATAAGCAGAAATTTTCACTTTCTGTATTGTATAAAATACTTGTTGATTGTCAGTTATATGTTGATATAAGTGTTTGGAACCTTGAAGTTGCTTAAAGGAAATGATGGCAAAAAGTTCTCTTCTAATCTCCAAGTAGCGCAAAACCTACATAAAACATGTCTAGTTACTTTCTCAGTCCATGAGAACAAAGCAAGGGGATTAGGCTGACCTTATCATATTTTTTCAGAATTTTCTCGAAAGCCATCATGTTCAATGATCTGATTCAGCCAACATCACACTACTAGTTAGTGTTGCTCATACAAGTAGCTGGAAAATATTTCAAATCAAGCTAAGTATTAAGACAATAGCCATTTACGTGTTCACATGATTTAGATATTGCATTTATGTGCTATATGCCTGCAAATTTGTTTCCTTTTCATATACAACCAAGGGAGATGCTTAACAAGGAAAGTAACATACTTGCGTGAGAAAAGGTTCAAGGCTTTTCTATGGATGCACAAGCATGGCATGCATTTGGCATGTTATTTTATGAGAGAAATAGAACTAACTTTTATATTTTTACCATTATCCTATAACCTCCTAGGCTTCTAGGTTTCAAGATTTTTTGCCTTCCATTCTAAAGTTGTGAGCAAAGTTTTTCATTTGGGCTCTTTTTTTTTGCTTTTTAGCAAAATCAATCTTAAGCCTTTGCTTAAAAAATTATTAGACATAGAACAATGTGAGTTTATCAAAGGTAGATCCATCCTGTCCCTCTCTCTCACTTATCATTATTGTAGCGTCCTCTTCTTCTTTTCTTCAATACAGGCTTATGAGTATGTTCTATCATGATCTGCATGCTCTAATTTTTAAACATTGATTTCGTATGTAACTTATGTTCTCTTTCTGATCTCTTTTATGAATGAGTGATCTTCGTGCTATAGTTTTTGAACATTGGAAACACTCACAAGGAAGGTAACGTAGAATACTTGGAGACATATGGCTCCTTGAAGGGCCTTTCCTAATGTATGTATCATGTAGTAGAGCCTTGGCTGAATGTAGTTCTAATTTCACACTACATGTTAAGCAATAAGTTGGTTTTATACGTTTGCTCTTTTGAAGTGCAGGTAATCTACGCGCCCCAAATTGTTCTATAACATTTCACAAGTTCAGCTTGCGCAGTCCTGAATACACACCTGAAGTTTTTGAGCAGACAGAGACTTCGGTATACCTCGGCAAATGCCAATTTTAGCATCTTCTTGGCATTTGCTACTTTACTCTTACTCCCAGCTTCGAGATTATCATTTCTTTTATCCAAACTGCCTTCCAAATCTGGTCAAAATCAGACGATCACCGTCAAACTGTAGCTTTAAAATTGGTTTCTTTAGGTAACACGATCGAATATTAATCACAATAAGCTTTCCATAGATTGGAATTGATCCTTCTAGTTAGATCGTTAAGAAGCCGTTGGAAACAAAGGAGCTAGGTTGTTTTAAGCTTTAATTGCTTGGATTGTCACCGTTATGAAGACACAGGTGATGCGTGAGAGCGATTTGATAAAAATATCGTAATATACCTTTAATAGGTTTCGCAGATTTCAAAGCACTTTCCAATGACTTTTGTCCTTTGATTTGCAGCTCAAGTAGGGTCTCCATTTGACTTTGTAGCTCACGGGCTTGAAGAAGATACTCTTTTTCTTTCTGCTTATAAAAAGTGTTTACTTTGTTTAGCTGCGAATCCAGGTCACGGAAAAAAACCTTTGCATCTGTTCCCAAAGATGAAGGACCCAAGAGTTCTGTATGGTAGTACTCTTCTTCATCACTATTGGGAAGACCACCTTCTTCCTGCCTATGCCCGCTGCGATGCACTGTCTGTTCCAATTTGACTTGTAGTTGCTCAATCAGCAGATCGAATACCCAATTTTATGAATTTTACACATTCTAGGAAGAGCATGTCTTGAGACAAACAAAAAGGTGTTTAAAAAAAGCATTATGGAATCATATACTATACATATTCGACCATAGCTTGAATATGAAGGAAACGTTAAAACATTATTCAGTTGAACGGATGCATTCACTTTACATTCAGGAACCTTTAGCTTCTTCTGTGCTTCCCATCAAGATGCAAACATTGTGGCTCATGATCTAGTAGACTCCAATACAGACAACAAACTGATCGTAAGTAACTATCTACTGCTAATTTTTCCTAGTGCAGTTTGGAATTGCATCGAAGAGTAGTATCGTTACCATGAAGTCATCAAGACGTTGAACCTTTCGACCTCGACTGCTTAAAGCCCAAAGAGGGCTCTCCACATGCTTTCGGAAATTGGCATAGGGGCTGCCACTTGGAGTTTCAATTGCTTGTGGCTGCACGTGCGGCAAGCTTTCACTAAGATCACAATTCTTTAGATCCTCTACATCCCTCTTCAGTTGCTTGTAGTTGCAATACATTTCCTTCCATTCTGCGACAAGATTTGCTTCCAAATGCTTTTGGAAATTGCCCATGTCATGTGCCGGGTATTATGGCCGTCCTTTAATCTGCAAAAGGTTGATTGAGTGCACGTAAGTCCGTAGTAGATAAACCATGCCGGATCATGAATTGCAACTTGAGCTCATTCATCTATGATCAGAATAGCCACCATTCATATCCTACAAACAGTTGTTTGAGTTGTAATGGAAAGGTCTTGTCTGTTTGGCTAAAAGTGAGGTCCGAAGTTCTCAATTAAGCCTTAAGTAAAATGCATCTTAGAAAATGGATGTCGGCTGCTTGACATGCATTTTAGAATTGGTTGGAGCTTATCATGTTAGTACGTCAAGACACCTTCAGAAGATGATTTTGGAGTACAATGCTAGACTTTTGGAACTACCGTAAACAAAGAAGATTAATCTTTCCGTTCAAATTGAATGCGGCTTTCTTCAGCTACCGTCAGCTGATTATGCTTCCGGAATGTTTCTTTGGCATCTTCAGGAGACCACTCTGAGAGCAGTTAGAATGATATTGCTAAGGTCTCACCAGATTTTCATAACATCAACCCTTTTATAGTAATCGAGCACATGCAGCCGATCTGCTTGAGGCCCAATTCCTCGAACGTCCAGGTAGTCTCAGCGACTTTGTATGTAGCATGTCCACAATTACAATGCGACCACTCCAGCCATACGTGAACACTTACTACTTACAGTATAGTCATGTTCCGACCTACATCATTTATCGCTACATATGTGGCTTCGGCTCTGGGCTGCTAGTGCACGATCCCATTCCTTCATCTTAAAAATTCCATTCCATTCGAGTGCACGGCTTCATCTCTCATGAATTCTCAACTCTCCACTAGCTGGACAAGCAACATGGACGTTTGTCCGGCAACTGGGAATAGGGAATAAATAGCTGGTGATGATAGGTATGAGCGAGAGCGTTGGTGGACCCGAAAAACTGCGACAGCACATATTGATAATTGGAGCTCGCCCACAACGTCCAAAAGGTCAGAGATGCACAAAAAAAGAAAGCAAACTCGTCATCTCTTCGCGTTTTTGGTAGATCAAAATCTACTCTTTCGACGTTGTTAGGTTGCAAACAAGGCATCTCTGAGCACGCGAAGGTGAGGGCGCAGGCGATGCTGCATGGATGATGGACGGATAGATATTAGATACTCGGAGACTCATCCTCATTCATTATTACGGACATAATTCTAGATTCGCCTTGGACCCCCGGAGGAATGCCCACATTCCTAGAATATATTCGCTTCTAAATTGTCCATTACCTTGCCCATTGCCCTTGCCCTTTGTGTCTCTGGTATTGGGATTGTGTGTCTTGGGATCCTTTTTCTCTCCTTGGATGGTCACCTACACCCTCACACAACTACACACCAACATGATATGATGCATACTCATTATCCAATTGTTGGATAAGGGTGGTGCCGTTGGGTAACAGTGGGACCATGCCCATATCTAAAATCGTAGCTCGTGGTTCTAAAGGACCAACTATGCCTTAGACTAAGAGTTCAATAAATATTTTAGTGACTAAAATATGAGGAATCACCTCATGGCAAACCCCAAGCTTGCATGATTTGCCATGTGGCAGGCCTACATGGCTTGCTATGTGGCAACCTATGATAGGCTTGATAGATAGTAGGCCTATGTGGCCTATTACACGAGCCTTGCCACATGGCCAGTTCCAAGCCTACATGGTTTTCCACATGGCAGGCCGACGTGGCTTGCCATGTGGCAAACCTCAAGCTTGCATGATTTGTCAAGTGACAACCTATGATAGGCTTGGTAGATAGTAGGCCTATGTGGCCTACTACACAAGCCTATGGTAGGCCATGTGGCAAGCCACACAAGCCTATGGTAGGCCATGTGGCAAGTCACACAGGCCTATGTGGCTTGCCACATGGCCAGTTCCAAGCCTACATGGTTTTCCACATGGCAGGCCTATGTGACTTGCCATGTGGCAACTTTTGAGTCCCAATTCTCTCTCAGCTCTCTCTCTCTCTCTCTCTCTCTCTCTCTCTCTCTCTCTCTCTCTCTCTCTCTATGTCCACTCAGGCCTACGTGGAAGAGCCTGGTTGGCTTGCCATGCAAGCCTATGTTAGAACTATGTGGTTTGCCACATGACCCCAAACTTGCATGCCTTGCCATGCAGTTAGGCCCACATGGCTTGCCATGTGGCAGTCTGCGACAAGCTTCGTAGATAGCAGGCCTAGTGACATGCCTATGTGGCCACCACACAAGCCTATGGTATTCCTACATGGCTTTACACATGGAGAGTTCCAAGCCTACATGGTTTTACATGTGGAAAGCTTATGTGGCTTGCCATGTGGCAACTTTCGAGCCCCATATCTCTCTCTCTCTCTCTCTCTCTCTCTCTCTCTCTCTCTCTCTCTCCAGTCAAGCTTACATGGTAGAGCTTGGTAGGTTCGCCATGCAAGCCTATGGTATGCCTACGTGGGTAGGAGCTCATTGACACATTCATCTTGATGCAATGCAAAGCCTTTCTTGACCTCTTGTTGAATCTAGTGGCATCTTGTAGGATCCCACTCACTATATCAATGAGATCTTGAAGCACCAAGATTCTAAATTTATCAGTTGCTTCCAATAGGTATGCCTACTGATGCCATGAGCACTTAGCTCACACATGTGAAATGACTCTAGAGATGAATATGTGACCTCCAAACAAATTTTTTTTAAAACAATTCAAGATTCTAGCAAGATCCAAAGGGATCTAGATTACAAATCCTAGAATCAAACCAACCCAAATTCTAGTCAATATGAAGAGTTGATCTTCCAAAGATTAAACAACTTTGACACTCCAAGAATGTTACAAAACTCATATACAATCACCTCTATAAACTCACACAAGCTCAAACACTCTATTATCGAGAGTTGGATTGAAAATGAAATGAATTTTCAACAATCTAAACAATTCTACCCTCTTGACTAGCTTTGAGAGAACTTCCAATTTTGGACATAAAACTTGAGATCAAGGGAGTGGAACCATAAAGCTCTAAAAAATACCAAGTGGGCACATCTACCTACCCTCAATGATTAGATCCAAACATCTACTAGATGCATCAACAACTCTTGGAGCCTTGGTCTTCTCAATTTACACTTGATGCAAACGTCTACCTAGCCTCAATGATTAGATCCAAACATCTACTAGATGCATCAACAACCCTTGAGACTTGGTCTTCTCAATCTACACTTTCCAACAAATTAAGATCCAAACATCCCTTTGATATTTGGTTAGAAAGACAAACAAATCACCAACCTTGCCAATGTAGAAAAATCAACAGCTACATTATGAATGAGATGCAAACTCTAATAGATCTTGATCAAACATCAATCAAAACATGAAATGAAGTTGTTGTCCATACAAAAACAATGAGCTACTATATTTCACACGTGTGGATCCGAATATAGCATTTCATGAGCATTCTACACACAAAATTGCAAGATATCACCAATATAGTGCACCAATGGATAGATGACCCAAAGAGAACCATGTATAAGCATGAAATGAGAGAGAGAGAGAGAGAGAGAGAGAGAGAGAGAGAGAGAGAGAGAGAGAGAGAGAGAGAGAGAGAGAGAGAGAGAGAGAGAGAGAGAGAGAGAGATTCTCTTCTCACAAATTACATACTTTTATAGCAGATTGAAATCTAATTTCAAACTTTGGTTTTCCTGATCCATAATGAAAAACCCTACTATTTTTGTGACTAGATTCAATGTCTCTACTACTCAAATTGAATCTACCAAAAACTTGTGTACTACACTTTTCAAGTTTATTCAAATGATTTTAGACAAATATAACTTTGAAAAGTCAAACTCTAAGTCTAATATAAAATTGGTCTCATTTGCCAAAGAAACAAATATAGCAAATTTGACTAAACTAGTTGAAGTCTTTCACACTCCCTCTTCAACTAATTTTAGCATAGATTTGATAACACTCCAAGTGAAGTCATATGCTTCATAAACAAGTCTTTTCCCAATGCTTTGATAAAGATATTAGCTACACGTTCACGCTCCACCTCCTTTGCCATTCTTGCTCCCTCACAAAATGATATGCCACCCCAATATGCTTGCTCCTAGCATGAAAAAAATGATTGGTTGCATCATCCTCTTGATCCATACCATTTCTTTTGTACAATGAGTGAGTGCTTTGTACTCGGCCTCACTAGATGACAATGAGATAGTGGCTTGTTTCTTTGGCATCCATGATATAGCTCCATCACCTATGAAAATACAATGAGCACTAATGGATTTCCTATCCATTTGATCTCTAGCAAAGTCTGAATCTAAAAATTTAAACAATTTAGGTGATGATCCCTCATACAATATGCCAAAATCTCGAGTTCCCATGATATACCTCAAAACTCGTTTTCCTAGCTTCCAATGCTCCTCACTAGGATCTTGCATAAATTGACTCAATCAACCAACACAATAGCTTAGATTTGGTCTTCTGATGTTTATATAGATAAGTGACCCAACTAGCTTTCTATAGAGAGTAATGTCCTTGAAGAATCTTTCATTACCTCTTCTAGTTAGCTTTACATGAGACTCCATAGGTTTATCACAAGATTCTGCATCTACCATATGAAATCTTTCTAGAATAGAATTAGCATACTTCTCTTGACAAATGAAAGTAGTTTGAGAAGATCTAATCACTTCTATTTCCAAAATGTAATGTAAATGACCAAGATCATGCACCTCAAATTCCTTCTTAAGAGCACTCTTGGTATCCTCCACATCTTGGTTGTCTCCACATCTTGGTTGTCTCCACCACTGAAGATGATATCATCCACATAGATTAGCAAGATGGTAACATCATTTCCAGCAAACCTATAATAAATTGAATGATCACACTCACTCATAACAAATTCTTGAGAGAGTAAAAAAGTGTTAAGCTTAGCATACTAACTCCTTGGTGCTTGCTTAAGGCCATACAAACTCTTTTGTAATAGACACACATGATTTGGCTTTGTAGATGAAATGTAGCTCTAGGGTTGCTCCATGTACACTTTCTCCTCAAGATCACCATTCAAAAATGCATTTGTAATGTCCAATTTCCATAGATCTCATCCATAAAGAGTAGCAAGAGAGATGATGACCCGAATACTTACCATCTTTGCCATAGGTGCAAAGGTTTCATCATAGTCAATACCATGTTCTTGAGCATATCCTTTTGACACCAACCTTGCCTTGTACTTGTTGATAGATACATCTTGGTTTGACTTCACCTTGAAGATCTATTTGCATCCAATATCTTTCTTGTCCTTAGGTAACTCCACCAATCTCCATGTTCCATTCTTCATAAGAGCTCGATACTCAAGATCCATTGCTTGGATCCACTCCTTTTTCTTTCTTGATTCATCTACACAAGTAGGTTTATCAAAAGAGGTTAGGAGGGCAAAGTGTGTACCTCCAACAACTTGCTTACCTTTCTCATCATATGTGATCCGTGAAGACATTTGTCTTTCCCTTGATGTCCTCCTCGGCTTTTGACTTGATGGAGGTCCATCATCATCACCATCTAAAGTAGGATCCTAGGCATCAACATCCAGAATGTTAGATCCATCCAACTCACCATCAGTAATATTTGAATATACTTTTGGAATGTTCCCCTCATAAAAAATGAAATATTTATCAACAATCACTTTGTTAGTAGTAGGAATGTAAACCTTGTAGGCTTTACTCACATCACTATATCCAACAAATATACCTCTCCTTAAAGATGTGGATCCTCCTCGGTCCTATCATCAAGAGTTATGTTGACAAACCATGTGCATCCAAAAGTTTTAAGAAATTTGACACTCGGCCTCCTCTTGAATAATATCTCAAAAGGTGTCCTTCCATCCAAAATAGCACTCGGCCACCTATTGCACAAGAAATTAGCACACAACAAAGCTTGATCCCAAAATGGCTTATCAAGGTTAGCAGTAAAATGTCGGAAATAAGATAGATAATGTAATGCAAAAACTTCCTACTTCCAATGCATGACTACGCCTATCAAAAACTGACCAAAGCAGTAGTGATGAAAATCACGTTCAATCTTTAGCAACTAACTTTGAAATTGCTAGATACTAAGTGATTATGTAGCCAAACATAAAATATTGAATTCCCAAGCAATTTCTATCAGTTACAAAAGCAATATCTAAGATGCATGCATTCTAACATATATTGAACGCAATAAGAAGATAGGATTAATTCAAAAAACAAAATCAAATGCTAATGAGCACAAAACAATAGCGGATAGAAACTGTGCACTTTAAGCTGTCTCTGAGTAACTGAGAATAAGTTTGATAATAAGCAGTTTTACTGATAAACAGTAGCACAATAGCAATTCTAAAATAAGTTTCTAAAAGACTGAGCTAGAATGCCAAGAGAGTTCAAGCTTGAAAGCTTGATATAGAACTAACAACAATACTTTCTGATTATGAATGATCTGCTTCGTAAGATCGTAGGAAGCGTCGTGTAATAACACTCAATCCCTTCACGATTCACAATAACATTTCAAATGATGATCATTGACAATGAGATGTATGAACAACTAATTTATACTAAGTAATTAGGTCGTCAAATGCGATTGCCAGTTGGTTGGTGTCCGCTGGCATTCATCCAGTTTCTTCTCAGAAATTGATTGTTGATAAGTAGTAAAAATTGGCCTTCAAACTTAGCTCTACACAGAATCTTCTGTGTGCTTTCAAACTTAATGCTTTGGTAAAAATATCTGTTGTCATATCTTGCATTCTACAAATATTGCAATCTGACCTTTTCATTGAGAACTTTGTTTCTGACGAAATGCTACTTCAATTCAATGTGCTTACTCCTAGAATGAAATCCAGGGCTGGCTGATAAAGCAATGGCACTTTGACTATCACAAAATAATGTCATCAGGGCATATTGATTCACACCAATATCTGAGAGTAAGCTCCTCAATCAAATTGCTTCCTTTATAGCTTGAGAGGCTGCGATATACTCTGATTCAGTGGAAAATAGAGCTATTGAAGATTGCTTGCAACTATTCCAGGAAATCGGATCATTGTTGAGAAAGAATGTAAATCTAGAAGTGGATTTACGAGTGTCTACATCTCCTGCCCAACCTGCATCTGTGTAATCACCGAGTAAATTGAGTTTGTCATTGCCGACTATTCCATAACAAATGCAAAAGTCCATAGTAGCTTGAAGATATCTCATGACTCTGATAAGAGCCTTCCAATGTGTTACACCAGGATTAGTCATAAACTAATTGAGAGAGCTGACTGCAAAAGCTATGTCTGGCCTGATATAGATCATGGGGTACATAAGAGATCCTATAATAGAATGGTATACTCACGCATCTACTGCTTCTCATGAATTGTTTGGGGACACTGGTCCTTTGACAATTTGAGACCTGGTTCCATTGGTGAGAGAGCTAACTTGCAACTAATCAAATTATATCTGACTAACATGTTGTAGATGTACCTCTGTTGTGTAATGTAGACCAACTTCTGTTTTCTGTCTCCGTGGATCTGTATACCAAGGCAGAAATGAGCTTTGCCCAGATCGGTCATGTTGAATTCGGAAGATAGCATTGTCTTTGTCTCTTTTATCAGATTGGTACAATTGTTGAAAGGCAATGTATCATCCACGTATAAAGTGATAATGATAAAAGACTGCTACAGTGCTTTGAAGTAAGCATTTGAATCTGAAGAGCTAGGTGTAAAGCCGTGATCAATAAGAAAAGCATTGATCCTTTGAAACCATGCTTGAGCAGATTGCTTTAAGCCATAAAGTGCCTTATGGAGTTTACACACATGACTGTGTTTACCCTCGATAGTATAACCTTCGAGTTGCACCATCTAAATGTCTTCTTCGATAAATCCATTGAGATATGCTGTCTGTACATCCATTTGATGTATTTCCAAATCTGCTGCAGCGACAAAACATAGCAAAAGTCGAATAGAAGAATGCTTGACTACTGGACTGAAGGTCTCAGTGTAATCGACGTTGTATACCTAAGAAAATCCTCTGGCGACAAGTCATGCCTTTCTCTTGTTGATGCTTCCATCTGCATTGTACTTGACTTTGAAAATCCATTTGCAATCAACTACGTTTCTTCTAGCAGGTAATTCGACAATTGTCCATGTTTGGTTCTTGATAAGAAATGAATATTCTTTATCCATAGCTTCTTTCCAGAGACCTGAATCAGGATGACTGAGTGCCTCTTGGACAGACGTCGGTTTCTGAACAAGGTAGGCTGAAAACTTGTCGATATACTGATTAGGTGGTTTGCTTGCTCTTGAAGATCTTTTGAGAAATAGATGAAGTTGATCATTTCCATCATACTGTAGTTGTTGAATTGCAACATCATCATCTTTTGATTTGTCGTTGATTTGTTGTTCGTCAAAAGTAGAAGAGCTTGGACCTTCAATGGGAATAGTCGACTAAGGAACTGGAAAGTTCAATGTGTCAGGAGAATCTGAAAGGTCGGCTACATGGGGACTACCTTTTCCTTTAAGGTCTTGAAACTGATCTTCGATGAAGATGACATCCCGGCTAGTGAATATCTTGACTTGATGGGATCGAACAAATTGTAGGCTTGATCTGAAGTGGTGTAGCTGATGAAAATACATTTGATACTCTGGAAGTCAAGTTTCTTTCTAAGATCACGAGGTATTTGCGCAAAAGCGGTACATCCAAAAACTCATAGGTTTGATAAAAAAAACTTGGTACCTGTCCAAACTTCAAATGGTGTTTTGTCTGAGAGATCTTTAGTAGGACATCTATTCTAAATATAGGTTGTCATTAAAAGAGATTTAGCCCAAAAGGACTTCGAAAGTGTCGCATGTGATAACATGTCGATTCAACTAAGGTTATGTTCTTTCTCTCAGCAAGACCATTTGACTGAGGCGATTAGGAGGTAATGTATTGTTGCTCAATGCCGTTGTTAAGGCAATACTCTTTGAATTTGGTGGAGATGTATTTCCCTGTTATTTGACCTCAGTGCTTTGATTCATTTGCCAATTTGATTCTCAGCATGCTCTTTGAATTGTCTGAATTTGATGAAAGCCTCTGATTTCCGTTTAATGAAATAAACAACTGTTCTTCTGGAGAATTCGTCAATAAAAGTAATGAAATACTTTGCATCTAGCAATGAAGGAGTTTGTATAGGTCCACATTGTATCTGTATGAACAATATATGTTGCATGCCTATGGTTTGATCTAAAAGGAACCCTAGCCTGCTTTCCAAAGATGCAGCCATGACAGACAGGGAGATCGACCTTACCAGAAGGATAGTCGAGATCAAGAACCATGGATTGTCTGGACACGTTCAAAACAGATGCATAATTCAAGTGTCCTAAGCAATGATGCCATAGTAGTATTTTTATTGAGTAGAACAGAGGTTTTCAAGACTTGACTAGACTCAGAATAACAATTTGCCAATCTATATAAGTAACCTTGCCTCTTGCCGAGTGCAAGGATCTTATTACTCCTATCAATAATTTTGCATTGAACAAATTTGAATCTTACCTTATGACCTAAATCTGTAATTCTACTTACTGATAATAGATTTGTAGAGAGTTTAGGAACTTATAAGACCTTTGATAGTAGTTTGAATTGATCATTTGAGTTGATCATGCTGGAATCGCAATCTTATAGTACCTTCACCTTCAATCGTGTGGAAACTATATTGTCACCAAGATGAAAAAATTTCTTCGTGTTGTAAGACGTGTAGGAGTTGAAAAACTCACATTGATTGGTCATGTGTTGAGTTGTTCCAGAATCAAGAAACCATGAGTCATCTAAAAAAGCGCTTTGGTCTTTGACCATGAATGCGCCTTCATCCACTTCGACCTAGGGAGATGATGAAACTATGTTTGCTTGTTGATCAGGTTGCTTGGCTGCATTCATCACTTGGAGAATTTGAAAATCCTTGATCTCATGGTTATTGTGCTTGCAATACCTGCAAAACATCTTCTTCTTCGATTGTGGAGTTGATAATTGTCCTTGACTTTGAGTCAGCTTCTAATTCGTTGCAGCCTTCTTGGAGCTTTTTTGCTTCTGTTGCTTAGAGCCTTTGTTGACATATAGAGTTCGAGAGGAAGAAGTAGACAAAATGTCTTGACTTCTTCTATTATCTTCTTGTAGCAACATAGTGATAACTCTGGTAAGAGTTAAATTTGAGTGTGTCGATATGATCATCGCCCAGTTCCCATATATAGAGGGCAAACTTGAAAGCAATGTCATAATTGTGTCTTGATCATCTATGAATGATCCGACAACGACCATCTATTGCAAGAGATTCTTAAACTGGTTAATGTGATTTTGAAGAGAATCACCATTAGACATCTTGAATGTGAAGAATTTCTTTCGTAGGTGTAACTTAGTAGTTATGTCCCTCACGTCATATAGTGAGTTCAGGATGTCCCAAACATCTTTTGACATTTTAGCTTCAGCTATGTGTCCAATTTGTGTATCTGATATATTGAGGATAATAAACGCGAAAGCTTTACCATCTTTCGATTTTCACTTTGAGTCTTTTGTGTCGTCTTCAGGTTTTACTTCTGTATCTATAACATCCCACAAATCGTTGGCGATTAGCAAGGTCTTCATCTTAAATTTCTACAAATGATAATTGGAACCATTCAGCTTGTCTGCAATAAGACCAACTTTACTTTGAGAATCCATCTGGAACTTAGTCTGTCGATTGTATCGATGACGCTAAGATGTAGTAATGCCAACAACAAGAAATCAATTATCTAATACTGAAAGGTTGAAAAGAACTGAAGAGTTTGATATCAATTTGATATCGTGAAAGATATCAAGTATTAGAGCTTTTGCTCTGATATCAAAATAGTATTAGGCCCTGATAGAGATCACAGGTCTGATACCGTGATGGTTCAGATAAAGAAGTAGTGATCTAGCACTGATACTCTGAAAGAATGCTTTGACACCATGCCAGAAATATGATAGATAATGTAATGCGAAAACTTCCTACTTTTAATGCACGACCATGCCTATCAAAAATTGAACAAAGCAGTAGTGATGAAAATTACATTCAATCTTTAGCAACTAACTTTGAAATCGCTAGATACTAAGTGATTACGTAGCCAAATATAAAGTATTGAATTCTCAGACAATTTCTATCAGTTACAAAAGCAATATAGAGATGCATGCATTCTGACATATACTGAACGCAATAAGAAGATAGTATTGATTCAGAAAACAAAATTAGATGCTAATGAGCACAAAACAAAAGCGGATAGAAATTGCGCACTCTAAGCTATCTCTGAGTAACTGAGAATAAGTCTGATAATAAGCAGCTCTGCTGATAAGCAGTAGCACAATAGCAACTCTAAAATGAGTTTCTGAAAGACTGAGCTAGAATGCTCAAGAGAGTTCAAGCTTGAAAGCTTGATAGAGAGCTAACAACAATACTTTCTGATTGTGAATGATCAGCTTGATAAGAACAGGAAGCTTCGTGTGATAAGACTCAACCCCTTCACGATTCACAATAACATTTCAGATGATGATCATTGACAACGAGATGTATGAACAGCTGATTTATACTAAGTAATTATATTGTCAAATGCGATTGCCAGTTGGCTGGTGTCCGTTGGCATTCATCCAGTTTCTTCTCAGAAATTGATTGTTGATAAGCGATGAAAATTGGCCATAAATAGTCTGTCTGCAGAAATGAACTAAAACTGTCACTCTGCAGAAATGAACTAAAATCGCTTTTGTGAAAAACCCGATAGTGTCCTCAAATCTCATTTAGGGTAGCCTCACACTTTGCCAGAGTCATTTCCTTAACAATTGAGACACTTTGAAAAATGCAAAAAATGTGACTCTGCATTTTTACTCGTAATTCCTGACAGGCAAAAAATGCAAAAAAGATGACACTGTATTTTTACACGAGATTCCTGATAGGCGAAAAATGCGACACTATTGTCAAACTTCATGTATTTTTGCAGACTGTGTAAAAACACTTGTAAATCTGTAGACTATATAAAAACATGAGAAAATCCACAAAATTGGGTAAACAATGGATGAGGATTAAAACCGATTAGTCGATTAGTAAGAAGGAGAATAATCCAACATTAACCTCAGGGTTTTGGCACTTTCACATAAAGTCCTATTCTTCCTCTTGGCCATTCCATTTTGTTGTGGAGTCCTTGGTGTTGTATACTCCCTCTTTATCCCATGCTCATCACAAAAAGCCTTAAACTTTCTAGATATTTTGATACTAAGTTGTTTCTTTAGTTTGAAATCTATCTCTTTTGTAGATATTGTACTAGATATTGCATTTGATGATGAGCATGTTTTTCAATAATACAATTTCTCACCAAAGCAAAAAAATATGCACATTCATGCACACCATCTCTACAAAGTACTATTTGAAGATGAAAAATGTCATCTGGTTCTGCAATTATCTCATGTCAAGCACATAGATTACATTGTGGCATAGTTAGCAATGAAGATAATGAAAAAGCCAAAAAATTCAATGCAAGCATGAATACTACTCTAGTTTTAGCATCCAAGATTGTATTATGGTAAATTTGATTCTTGGTCAAATGATTTTGTGTATATTGATTTACCTACTATAACTTCTTAGAATGAAACAATTTCATCATGGAATTAGTTGCTAGTAGAAAGTCATGTGTGCTATTCTATTGCCATTTGCACGAGCATTTTGAAGAATACGATATCAACTTTGATTATTTTTCCTTTGTCTATTGTAGATGCAGTAGAGAAATTTGGTAGGTCTATAAGTCTCATGGTGGCATGTCAAATTTGCATTGAGAATAACTCCATGAAAGAAACAAGTGCAATACTATCACATGAAGTAAAGGTGAAAAGCTTCTTTTGACAAAGACACAAAATAGGTTTGATTACTTGATTGCACATTGGAGCCATAATTTTGGATAGTGTTTAAAGTTGGAAAACCCATAGAACAATTTGTCTTTTATGCGGTTCAATCATGAGAGCTCACATTTTTTGTTATGACTATGATTGTTTATGGAACTATGTTAACTAAGATAGTTATCTACAACATTCATATTTTAAGGCTGCTTTGGTGTAAGTGATTTCACCAACTTTGGATACTCAAACCTATTTAATATTTTTGTCAACATAGATATTCATGATGATCAAACAAAGTGTGAACCCATGATTGGAACCCATGATTGAGCCCAATATAAGCCAACATATTCTATGGGCCCTCCAACTTTAATAACCTTATCCAAATTATGGCTTCAATGCGTAATCAAAACTATTTTGTGTCTTTGTCAACATAGGCTCAATATGAGTCCTCTAATTATTATCAATAACTTTGTTAGGTAAATATTCATATACCTACATAAGAAAAATACTCAAACTTATGCAAAAATAGGCACAATAAAATTTATAATCAACCATTACATTCCCATATTCACAACCACATTTTTTCAGCTTCCATACTATTCCAAGTATTCTCATTGTATCAAGCTAGTCATACATTGGAAAAATACTTTGATCTGCATTTCTCTAAAGATGTGGTTCATAATCTTTTCTTATTGAGCTACAATAAGTTGTGTTGATTTCAAGACGACATTGATTAATTACTTAAAATTTGGTTTATAAAATATGCCAATTTGTTCAAAATCGTTTTTCAATGCACTTGGAAGATCACGAATATTCGCGTACCCATATTACAAACAAGATATTTCTTGATCTCAAATAAGAATCATTTGAAAGAATTCAAGTGTATTTGCGCACATTGTGTAACTATTAGTAGATTGTCTTGTTGCACAATTTTTTGTCCCTTGGAATCTATTTAGAGTACTGGACAGATCTAGTTAAGGGTTGGAAAGGATGCATGAAGAGTACAGTTGAGAGTGGTATAGTATCATCTAGTGAGAACAATGTTGATAAAGAGTGAAAATTTGTGTCAACATTTTTCCATTAAGGTAGTCACTTTACTTAACCCACCTTAGTAGAGGGCTTATTGACAAGAAAAGGCCGTATCAAGCGTACTAAACATACAAATGAGTCAAAGAAGACTAATGTAGTGGCTCTCCGGGGCCATCTCTCTCTCTCTCTCTCTCTCTCTCTCTCTCTCTCTCTCTCTCTCTCTCTCTCTCTCTCTCTCTCTCTCTCTCTCTCTCTCTCTCTCTCTCTCTCTCTCTCTCTCTCTCTCTCTCTCTCTCTCATGCTATTTAAATATTAAAACGTGTGTGTGTGTGTGTGTGTGTGTGTGTATTTTTAAATTTACACACACACACACACACATACTAGTATAGAGTGCCCGTCATTGACGGGCGATGGAGGCCGATCTAGGTGGCGGCCGATGATTTGGATGATGGCCGATCCTGCACATCTCGCATCTCGAAGATCAAACATTTGAGTCATTGGAAAAATTCGAGTCTTGGAAAAATTCAAGCCTTCAAAAAAATTCGAGCCTTCAAAAAAATTTGAGCCTTCGAAAAAATTCTAAGTCTTTGAAAAATAACATCGAGTCTTTCAAAAAATTCGAGTCTTCGAAAAAATTCGAGTCTTCAAAAAAATTCGAGTCTTTTGAAAAATTCAACTTGACAGTACAAAGGGTCCTCCAATCCTTTGGGAAAATTCGAGTCTTTGCAAAAATTCGATCCTTTGGAGTTAAAGATAGTGAGGTTGGGCTTGTGGTTAAACATTCATGAAAATGGTGGGCCAAGGTAGAGATTTAAAGGATTGAAAAAAAAGAAGCAGTTTTAGGTAGTCAAGAAAAATTCTGTTCATGATTATGGGTAAAACTTTGGTAATTCAAAATAAATAAGAAAGCCATGTAATAAAGATTATTGGCTAAAGTTTAAAGCACATTGAAGTGTGTGAAGAAAATAAAACCTTAACTTCAAATTTCAAATATTTGAATTTAGAGAAAGATATTTGAATTTAGTGCCTGGAAGGGAGGGGTGGGGAATCTTTTTGTGGTCCACCCCCCAATGCACACAATGTGCAAATGTATGGGGATATGCACTTTCCCCATACATGCATCCCCCTCCCCATCATTTTTAGTTAAGAAAGTGTGTATGCATGGGTGAGGAGAGGAGCATGCATGGATGCACCCGTACACATGCGCACCACATGCGCACAAATAGTTATATGTGTGTGTGTGTGTGTGTGTGTGTGTGTGTGTGTGTGTGTGTGTGCGTGCGTGTGTGAATATATGATAACTTCTCATTTGGCTTCTTTTGGCCGATTGTTCTCTTTTCTGCACTACAAGATCCAATCACCATCACAATTGCTCCAATCACCAATACAACTAAGGGGTTCAAGGCAATCCATTATCTTGTGAAATCAAATTTGCAAATTTATGTTATGAAAAATTAATGAGGCCCTCTAGTCTAGTATATCAAAAGATCGATGACCCATAGCGGAAATAAGTCTAATGTGAAATTGAATGTTCAAACTATTTTGTATCTTTGTTGATAGACATTCAATCAACAATTCCATGATCAAATCCACTAGAAGCTAGCATGTTCAGAATAAAAACTAGGCATTCATCATAACATGCCGACATGCTAGATTAGAGGGCAACAAAAAAATATTGTATTAATTTATTCATTGTACAATTGGATATTCAAGCGTGTTTATTATCTTTGTCAACATAGGTTTCAAGCATGTTTATTATCTTTGTCAACATAGGTTTCTTAAACGATTATAGTTATCAACCAAACTGTGAGCCCACAATTGAACCCAATATAAGTCAGCATGTTCTATGGGCCATCGAACTTCAATAAACTATTCAAATTTTTGGCTTCGATGTGCATTGGAGTAACCAAACCCATTTTGTATCTTTTTCAATATAGGTTGAATATGCAATCAAATCTAATGACATCCAACAAAGTTGAATAAGTTTTTGGATCCTTTAGCCGAGTACATCAATGAGGTAGGCAAGAGGCACCCACCAAACATATATTCTAAACTGTACGTTAGATATATTAGTAACATGCTATTCTATGTTCAAAATTGTGTAAGCAAGCATTTGTATGTTTGTATGTTTGTATGTTCCAAATCTACTTAAGCTCCAAGAAAAACATGGCACATGGCATGCTACCATTCTAGGAGTAGTTAGCTTGAGAGCTTGATAATTTTTTTTTCTATAAAACTTAGTTGGTTGGCAAATTAAAAATCTACATGAATATCATATTGCCATGAGCAACAATGTAGACTAGACTAGATATATACAAGACGAAAAAAAATAGTGAAAAAAAAAGGTATGGTGAAAAGGTCACCATGAAGATACTAAAAAGCATGAAGACACATTGTCTTGGCCCTTGTCAGCTTCTCCTTGGAGACTACAAGTGCAACCTGTAGTCCAAAATACTATAGTCCACAAAATATGGACTACAACAAATGGATAGGTTAGAAATATACCCACTCCCAATGGGCCATATGAACATTCCTTACCTTTTCTCTTAGTTGATTATCAGTGGCTTGCTTAGGTACTAAATGGCCACAAAGATTAGTGTATCGATCACCAAACCTACGTTGTCTTAATATTTTTATGAAACATTGGGTCTTAGTATCAAACATTTTCTCTAGGTGCTTTTCAATGATTTGATGGACATCACACCCATCCTGGCAAAAGAAATTCAATAGGTGGATTCTCATCACTCTCCCCATTGTGGCTTTCCATTGCAAATACAAAAAGAGTTGGGATGCAAAACAAACAAACATAATGCAAAAGTGAATGGGCCATTCTTTTTCTACTAATGAAACACATACCACATCACAAAATATAAAGGCAACGTTAGAAGAATTTTTTGCCAAAAAAATCGGCCTAATATTGGCCGAATTTTTATGGACCATAAAAATACGACATGTAAAGTCAAAAGATTTTAATGTAAAATTGGTGTAAAAAGCTTGTAGTCAAGCTACCTAAAAAAGGTCTAGAGTCAATTTTGTATATCGGCCTTAGAAATGGCATGCATAGAATTTATAATGGTTTCGGCTCAAAGCTGTAATATAGCATGTATTCAAATTTTTGCTATACTAATGCAAGAACCCATTTTTGTTTTAGGGCCATTGCCATAGGCAGATTGCAAAACTCAATTGCTGAAAGACACCGAGACCCACAAAAATCACAACCACACAAGCCCTACCAACACTGCTAAGGCAATGGCATAAAATGCATAATCTAAAAAGGCCAAAAGTTACACTAATGTTTATTTGTTCTTACACATCCTAAATCATGCTCTGTATTGTTGCGAATCGATACTTTGAATCTTGTATATGGAATTTGGGCAGTCTAAATCTATGCTCGGTCGTTCTTTGGAATGAGCGACAATGTGTTGTTGAGGATAGATTGTCGAGGACTACATTTAAATTGTGTTGAGACATTTGTAAGTTTCTCTGGGTCAGTTTTACTGCTGCAACAGAACTATGCTTGTCTGACAAACTTAATTAGGTGCACAAATCAATAGATCGGTCTGGCTGATAAGTCGGATACACTAATCAACAATGAAAGGGGATTGACAAATTGTGAGTAGATAATTGTGAATTTTGCAAGGATTCTATCTTGAAATCATAGGTAGTCATGATTAAAAAATAATGAAGGAAAATACTACAATGCCTTTCACACTAAACCTGAAATCAAACTCCATACGCAATAAACCTTGCAACATCAATTATCATGTTCGACAAATATTTATTGTAGAGCACTTGTAGGAAACTGTATATAAAGTATCACAAAACATTCATACCCAATATAAAAAAGGTTTGCAAATAGTCATGAGAAATTTGAAATAATATAACAAGTACAAATTACATCGCAAATAACACATAAGTCTCAAATAGTAGTAGTTCTTTCGACAAGCAACATTTGCTAGCCATTGATATTGGTGGTCAATGAAATAAAGCCAATGATCACATGTATAATATGGTTGACATGTATAAGATATACATGTCAACTAAGCTGCGACCTTTCACCCATTACAAATGTAGTAAAGTTAGGATCTTGATCTATTATCTTAAAGGAAACTCCTTTGTGAACATGCCAGCCGGTGAAAGGACGTAGTCAAGTAAAACACTACCATTTTGTAAGTCAAAGATTGTAGCTTATACTAGTTCTAATGTTGGATCTTGAAAATTGCACAACACGCACATTGCTCCTGAGTCATGGACCAATAAAGAAGTTAGATTGGAATATCAGATTTTTCTATTAGTATTAAATTCATTTTTTTAACTAGAAAAAATTTCTAAGCTGTAATAGATATTTATATTTCCCCAACCATCAGACAAGCCAAAATGTCTAAGGCCCTATAGTAGCTTTTGCACACCAAGTTTGACCAGGCTTCAAGTATTTTTACCTCCAAATCCTATAATATTTGGCATCTCTATGAAATCACTCAAATATGCTACCTCTCTACAACAATCACCTAAGATAATAGAGAGTTTCATAGTTCGTACTATCTAGTACTTCGGCCTATATTCACTTGTACACAATCTGACTTATGAAAATAAACAAGCACTGAAATTGAGGTAAGTTGATATGCAATTGGCCCATTATGGCCGATCAAATATGAAACCATGATCTGATTACAAATCTATATATAATTAGTTTTAATATTTATAATAATGCATATGCCCTTAGTTCTCGGGTTTGTCGGGTCTAAATGGTACTCTAAAAATGCTATTGTAGATGGGAGAGCCCAAAACTTAATAGCCTCAATTTTAGAGAGACTTCGGAGGTCACGGTGTTTGGTTAAAGGCCACATCCATTGAGAAGATAGTAGCTCGTATTCCTCCTCTAGAAAAGAACACACTTCCAGTGACTAAGCCACATGTGAAGACTACCAATTGGGAATGAGAGGTTGAGGAGCTCAATTTTCTTGTCAGCAATTGTCCTATCCATGGCTGCCTATGATGCCATGATATGTAGACCATTTTGTGATTCACTTGTTTAACTTATTTGAGCACTTGCCTTGCATGAAAGTTATTTCTCATTGAAGATTGATTCATTATTTGTGAGGAAGGTTCATTGTTAGAGTGATCCGACTATCTGCCTAATGATAAAGAGTACTCATTGTGCGTGCATTCCTTGCTTGTAGAGAAATTTGACTACAATTTTTTTCTCAAAATGAATGTTGGACTCTTTGATTTCAGTTTGTTGTTGTGCGTATTGGGTATGTGCTCACTAGTCAGAGCACTCATTTGGAGCGATTGTACTATATCTACAAATGCTCATTGATGAGCGATTTCCATATATAAAGTCCTACGTGCTTACTTGTTGCAGAAGGAACTTCGTGATTGTAGACTAGGGTTTTATTTTAGGGCAAAAAGGATGAGTTGACTTCCTTATTACAAGGTGGAAATCCACCTAACTTCACAAAGGAAGTCAAATTTGCTATGTATTCTAAGCTCCAATAGTGAGAACTTTAGAATATTTTTGGAGCTCATTGGCAATCTCAAGCTAGTTCACTATGTACATTGAGTTTTTGTGATCCAAATGCAACCAAATCAATTTCTACTTGTTTCTCAGATTTAAGGCTGTACTAAAGCCTGTAGTATACACAGGGCTCGGATTTCAATGTTGATCAATGCTTTTGATTGTTAATGCTTGTTGTTTGTCAAATTGCCAATCTAGATCAACTTTCTGATGACTAGATTTTTTGATAGATTGTTAAGCAAGCATCCAATCACTCTTGTGGATCTTTTGTAGATCCATTTATGGTCCTAAAGTACAGTACTTTCACATGGTATCAGAGCCAAGTACAAGAGCATAAGCCAGTGATCTAATACAAATCCATTTTTAGCAAGTTTTGGTGCTAAAAACTAGTATTAAGAGGGCAAGCTAGAATCTTGATTTTGGGAAGGAGATTTGATCCCAAACTTGGTAGGGGTCCAAATTCATACTTTACAATGCATCTATATAGAACGTCGCACAAAACGTTGCGAGTTCTAACCTAAAAGTGAATTTACAAGATGCAAATAGGCCTTTACATGAATTTAGGCACTATAGCACATTTACATGTATAAAAATTAAAAGCCTTCTAATACACTCTTGCGCTATCTACTCTCAGTATTTGCCTACTCTCATCATGTCTTCTACCGATACTTCTTAGTCTCCACATTATGTCATTCAGCATGATGTTCCATCCAAAACGGACATCATGATACTTCCTAGCACAAGCATGGTGGCTAAATGGATGAACCTTGCTAAACCCCTGCTCACGGCGATGGGGATCCACAAGCGCATCTTTTCTAGTAAAATAAACATGTAATTTATAACTATGGCCTTTAGTACCTCGACAGAGGAGAAGTCCAAATTCTACATTACCTACTAGGGGGCTATCCACAAGGTGTGTGTTACTAAAGCCGCCCTTGAAGCCATGGGCATATCCTCAGGTACCCAGTCCTCGCCAAACCACAAGCATGCTAAGGCCATCATCAAACCATTCATTGATACATCCATAGAGCTTTACCGGACCAATGATGGTTATCTATTAGAATCTATTCAAGATCCCATTATCCATGCGGTTGCGCAACTTCTGAACAATGTCCTGATGGTTGGCAATCTCAAGAAGGAGCGCATTTCCTCTCAAATCCTGCACCACATAGTCGAGTCAAATTATAAGTTTGATAAGAAACCATTGGAGCCTTATAACTGGTTTATAACGGTTTTTGGTGAACTCAAGAGAGCCATCAAGAGTAACACCAAGCAGCAATTTGCCACTTCATCTCCACTTCTTACCTAGTTAATAAAATCCATAGATTGATTCCTGAGTCACTCTTATCTGTCCATGAAGATGTGGCACCTGCCGAATCTTCACGACAGGCATCTAGTCACCGACGATATTCCTAGCCTTCCGCGTCATGTCACTGTACTAGGCAGCCAACATCAGCTGCACTTCAACCCCCTGTTGCAGCTCACACAACCTCTCATTCACCTTTCCATTGATGCTTCCCTAGCCTCCGCTTCCTCACAAGAATAGTTTGTGACCATTGGAGACACCATTCCAATCACAACTGCCCAGGCCGCCTCACCCCCACAAATGCATGCTATCTCATCGAATACGTAGTCCCTCATGGATATGTTTGATGATTTTGATCCTTTGGGGGTAGATGAAATTTTTGTCATGCCTTAGAGCCCAGGGCCCTTTGAACCCCAATCCCTTGGAAAAGGATTCGAACAATTCCATGATACAACTACTGTTTTTAATTCATCCTTTCAGACTGATCAACAAGATCCCATCAGGGTCATCCATGCAGTTAAAATACCAAAGCAGTTCGATGCCACGGTGCCTAACAGATATGAAGAAGAAGACCTCGTTGAGGAAAAAATGTCATGTGCCAACCTTAGCATTAAACATCTAATTCATTCATTAACATCAAATTAATTATGAGGGTCATAATCACTCTGAATGGAAACATAAGGACCAATATGAGCTTGTAGGTCAACAAATGATATCCTTGAAAGTTGTGATTACGATGAAGAATATCCAATGGTTCACAATGTGTACAACAAAAGATTACATTGTCAAGAGACAAAGTTGCATCCCAATCACTACATTGGTGATGATGGAGACTACAATGATGATAACGAAGCTGGATCCAAACAATACAAAGTTGAAGAAGATAATTCTGAATACCAATTTTCTCTTTGTACAATGGCATTCAACGGTACATCCATTAAACCAATTGCTAGTGTGAACGAAAGTATTTCAAAAAAAAATTCTTCAACAAATGAAGGATCAAAAGGAGTTAAGGAATCACAACATGTGCTCCCAATCATCCAATTGAATCCCAACATCAACGACAACTGGCTCATGATATATCCTTTAAGAAACTGATCTGAGAGTTTCAGGGCTTAAAGATATGAATGACTATCATTTTATACATGACAAATTTATCTTGGGGGGTAAAATTGAGGATAATCACTGCTTACAATAGAATGAATATGAGTGCCTTGGGTCGCCACCATTGCAAATAACTCGATTTTTGTGCACAGACAATCCATGCGTTTTGCCAAGATTGTTGTATCTAACATGACACGATCACCAGAGTTTGTAAGCTCAAGGTATTCATCTCCAATACCATGGCAATAAATGACACAGTCTGTCCTTGAAGCCATGTAACTTATATTTAAAAAAAATAAACATGGTTACAACATATATGAATGTTAAGCTTTAAGTCATTTGTGGAGCCCCTAACACGCAAGAGAAAAAAGGAAAGAACAGTCCCTAACACGCAAGAGAAAAAGATGGAAAATTTTCAAATTTTACACAAGAACCATTCCGATATGACAAGAATGGAGTAGAGTACATCTTAGAACATAACTAACAAAAATAGAAAAACATTAGCAATCATATTTTGATATTGAAAAAGCAAGCCTTCAAAAATCTCGGATTAATGATAAGTTCAATACAATGTGTACTTTTTGGGTGGCTTGTTTTGCTTTGACAAAAATAGCCCCTAACACGCAAGATGAAAGTTTTATTTGCAATGTTCGTCTTGGGCTACAAAATGCCTTACTAAAATTCTCACATGCACTCTTATCCATAGCATGCCTCTACCTACTTATATGTCCAGTATTGTCTCAATCTAATATTACTTAATAATCAATTGAAAACGAAATTGAGAAAATGGATATCGCAGCCTCCATATAAACAACCTCAAACTTGTGAGTTCAACCAAACTTGTGAATTGCCAATGGTCATACGTAATGAACTAGACGAAACAATGTAAATAATCCATCACAAGATATCTATCACCAAAACTTAGTATATTTAAAAGAATCCAATCTCAAACATATGATCCTTTCAGCTATCAAACATAACTCCTTCTAAAAGTATCACCTGCTCGTCATAATAACATCCCAAACATGTATGATCCATGACATACCAAACAAAATTGATCCACTCACCAAAATCTCTAACCACAATCAGACTTAACTTGAAAATGAAATGTACCTTAACTAGTATGAAACTATTAGCAAAATTAAAACCCAATAACCTTCTATAACAAAACATAAAATTTTGGGTTAACTTTTTGAAGATACTTTTTTGTACAGTCTCCCAAAACATTCCCATGGTCTTCAGGCCTGTTGTTGCTACTAGGCTCACTGATTTGTGTTGGAAGTAAACAACTGATGTTTTATTTTTCTACATTTTTTCCCTACCCATTAAATCCATCCCAAAAAGCAAACCCATATTCGGATTGATTTACCCAATATCTAAAAGCAACCCCTCTATAGCTAAGTTTCTTGCTAGCATTTTTTTCCATGAAATGGGTTTTTTTTTTTGTAAATAATTGTCATACAACAGAACAACTAATCAACTTAACATTAGCAAATTTACCTCAGGTCGTTTTTAGCCCAAAGATACAGAGAGTCCGTTAATTGTCTGGACTCAGAGGTCTGCTTGTTATTTTCGGTTGTTGATCATCCTATATAAGCACTTGATTCACTGCAAAATCAAGGTATTGACCGTAACTCAGCAACTTGAATTCAGCAGCATGCAATTTAGCAGGTGGAATATCCTTCCGCAAGGAGTCTTTTTTCCACGCAATTTGTGGTGCCTATCGCACGTTTACAAAATGACCGAGAATGGATAGCCACTGGGCCAAAGGCTCTTTGCAAAAATAAGGCCTCTCTTCTCTGAATGCGCATGCAGAGAGGTCTTGAAAGGGCTCATTTACAACTGATGTGCACGCATTTTGATATCAGAACACGCATTCTGATCACCAGTACACCCAGGTTCTTCTGAAGCTTCATGGTCAACGAGGATCAGATTTTATCCAGCTTCACTAGGATTTCAGAAATTTTTTTTCTTGGATTTCAGAATTCATTTTTTCGGCTGGTAGTGATGGATTTGAGCTGTGGATCTAGCATTTGAACTAGTGGTGTGGTTGTGGGTTGCATGGAAGAAGGTTAAGAAACTTGTAGAGGATGAGCATTGATCGGAGTCATGCTGGCAATGGTTATTGAAACTTTTGGAATGTTATTGTCTGATTCTGTTTCCAATAGTTATAGCTTGCACATCTGGTGAGCGTCCTTCTACGTTGTGGCTTGACTTCTACGTTGTGGCTTGATGAAACGAATAGCTCCTTGACGAATACCTCCTTGGTGGCCGCAAGATACACTGAATTAATACAGTGTAGACAGACTCCACGCTCCACGGAAGCCTGTAAATAAAACTGACGATGAAGCCAGCCGATACAACAACACCATTTGTGAGGTAGAGTGGCTCCATTCGTGAGGTAGCATGAGGTAGCGTGGCTCCATTCTCGATCTGGGAGTTGGATTGCGCTTGTCACAAACCTTCACCTAATCAACCTGCATGTGTGATTTCAGGTGATTCATCCTGTTTTCAGTAAGCCGAGCCATGGGTAGTAGTCTGTAGGTAACAGACTTTTATTTGTGGCTCTCAAGCACAAGGCACGTGGCTTCAAATGATCTAAACTACAATCCTTAGATTCGAAAAGTACCGTTTTTTTGACACTCGTTCTCTGTTTCTTGTGCAGGTCATCCTTGATGCTAGGGAAGCATGTCGTTTGATCTTCGTTCTTTCTCTTCTCTCTTCTGCAGGCCATCTCTCCTGAAGCATGTATTTTGATATTTCCTATGTCTAAAAATCCAAGCCGATGTTGTAGTTTCAGCTCGGGCTTGTTACGTCTGCATTGGAAATCAAGAAAAAAGCATGGTTTGCTATTATGTAATGACTACCTGCTGGCAATGGAGCTTCTTACCAGAGCCTTTTCACTAGTCATGGTGGCAATGAGTGATCAGAGCTTGCTTGGTTGCTCTGGTTTCTACTCTGGTTGCTCTCTCCATTAACCTACTGCGGAATCCAGGCTGTGCTTGCATAAACACCATTTAACTTTTCCGTCTAACTGAAATTACAATTTTGCAAATCTGATAATTAAAAAATTCAGTCTTACAACCCTTCCTTGCAAACTGTAATAATCAGATGAATGCTTGATCTGAAATTTCAGATAACAGCTTTGGTGTAGAAAAATCTTGCATAATCTGTGATGCAAAACAGAGCACGCTGAAAGATACCTGGAGGAGTTCCAAGAGAAAGTCTTTTGAGAGAGGGGGAAAGAGAAAATGTCTTCCGAGTGGGGGAGAGAGAGTGTACAGAATTTGAAGAAACTGATTTCCATTTCAAGACCCTAAAATGTGGTCAAAATATTGAGTCTAGAAGTGCTTTGTCATATCAATTCTACACATTACCATTTCAAATTTTTTTGTTGATTTTGTTTGCACAGGAGTTAAATCATGAAAGGATCAAAAGGAAACAACGACAAGAGAATTAGATGCAAGCTTTTTAAGGTACACAACATAAATACAAAAATTTTTGCACTCACTATTCAATTGTGATTTGGCACTTCATTATCTCCTAAGTATTTCAAGCAAAGTCTGGTGAGATGCTTCACAACAGGCCATTGCCAAAAAATCACGTGTCAATCTTGGTGTATGCATGTCATGATGATGTCGTGTTCCGATCGAGAATGCAGACATGTACACTCTTCGCGATGCAATTAAGAGTTGTATTGCTTGGCCCATTGATAGGCTGGTAAGTTATCAATTATGTATTAATTTTTTTACTTTGTTTAGGTGAAGGTGCTAATCTTGCAGTTGGTTTATTTTTTTAATGTTAAATGTGGTGTGTTTTTGTACATAGCAAAAAATCTTGTTGGGCTCAAATCCAACATATCCAACCACACAAGAAAATCAGTTGGAGAGTTTAGTTCAAGAACATCATGACATAATCCCAAGCTAGGTATGTGTTCTACAAAGCAATTTTAACTGCTATTTTGTGAATACATGAATTTTTTTTTCCTATTTATTTTCTTGGTTTTATTTTTGTTTTGTAAAGCACAATGACAATGGAGGAAGGTCGAGATAGTTCTATGAAAAGGAGGAGGATCCCAAAAGGACCCTCAAAACAAAAGAATGTAAAAAGCTGGGTTGACTCAAAGACTATCAAATTATGTTGATTGCATTTGTTTCCTAGAAGTATATGCAACTGACTTATTATTCTCTCACTAATGGCAGAGTTCATACGTCATTCTTGAAGAAGATGATGATGAACAAGATGAAGATGAAGAACCTAGTCAATTTGTTTCCTACAACAAAAAACTTCAGTTGGATTTACTTCAGGTCGTTATGGATCGATTATAGGTAAAATATTGCACCTACAATCTCGTGCATTTCCCACAAAGGTGTCAAGGGGTACAGCTCCTCCCACAATTCCTTTATGCCGACTGATTCCCAATTTCACAATTAGACAGTTGGGTGATTATTACAAACAACTATGCATTGAATTTTCCATGCATGGCTACGTCAGGCAAAAAGGACATTTTATTTGCTCGCTCAAAATACCCAAGAATGAGGAGCGCACTATGGATACATACATGGCTGGGTGGGATCCTACATGGCAACAAATAAATGCACAGTTTGAAAATGAGCTTGGTCACAACAATAATTGGAGTTTTTTAAGTAATAGAATGATTTACGTGTGGGATGGAAACCATAGGCTTCGTGCATTCATGGAAGAAATCACCAAGAGTAAGTAGCACATTTGTTGTTTTATCTTCTAATAAATTTGATTTGCCTCACATGTATTGATGTCAAGTAATAGAGATTTTGTGATATTTTTTTTGTAGATTTTTCAAATGATCACATGCTCCACCCTTGAGTGGATGTCAGTATTGTCGAGATAGGAGAGCATGATGAGGGGGAGTTGTTGTCAGCAGTAGCACGTATGAATCGGTAAAAGTTCATCACCTATGAATTATGAATGTTCAATTTGTTTTTAGACATGAAGCACATCTCGATTGCATTACGTGATCAAACTCTTTTTGTAGCTTAAATTAAAAACCACCATCAGTGACAAGGTATGCATGATTCGAGCATTGAGCCAGTCCGATTAGGCTAGCTTACTAAAGCACGTGCCAAAAGAGGATAAAAAATACATGGCTGACTTATTAAGTGTTGAAAAGAAAAACAAGGGTGCCTTTAAAGCATGGTACAATTGTCCACTTGGAGTTCTTACTCAAGTGGTGTACCTGGTAAGGACTCAGCTTTGCTACATTGCACATTTTAATTCTACACATTTTTATTTCCAACTTGTTTTATGTGTTGATTGATTTTTGGTGGTTCTATGTAATATATAGGATGTATATCATTTGGAGCTACAATCTGTTCTTGAAAAGAAAAACTCGATTCCGATAGTTAATTACGAGTTGGAGTAGGCTACAACATTTCATGCAGTGGATTTGAAATGTAGACGTCAAACACGAAAGTTGGCCACACTTGCAAATCTGGCCAACGACGATGAATTTTATAAGTAAGCGGTTTTGTCAATACATTATATTTCATTTAATTATTTTCATCAAAATGTTTGTCAAGTTTATTGACAAGTATTATAAAAAATAACAATGTTATTTTTGTTTAGTGCTGTGTTATGTGTTGATTGGGATCGCAAGCCGAAATCTGTTACAGAGGAGAGATTATATGATATAGCTTGCAAGAAGTTGTCCCAAGATTGCAAGGCAAACATGGCACGTGCACTAACTGAAGAAGATGATGCTTTTAGAAAGCAACTCCACATACCAACTGGTAAATTGTAACATATTGTTGTTTTCTATATGCAATTGCACTCATTGTCATCATCTTGTTTTTGCATAATGTCCATCAATTCCTAGGCCCTTTTTCTAGAGATTGCCCATCCTCAGTCATGGTCATTGGCACTTGTTTTCTAGAGGTTGCTCATCCTCACAGTCATGTACATTTGCACTTATTTTCTAGAGGTTGCCCATCCTCAATCATGGTGGAACAAGTCACTAGGGTGATCGGACCCTAAGCCTTGTCCTGTTCTTTATAGACTCCTCTGAGCCTTCATTATAGACTTATAAATAAGCCTTCTTTATAGACTCTACTGAGCCTTCATTATAGATTTTGTCAAAAGCCTTCTTGTATACTATCTTTAAGCTTAGAAAGCTTCTTGTTTCGATTCTTGTTCTTATGGCACTTTCTCGAGTACCTACACATACCCTCAAAGAGAGATCAGTCCTTAAGCCCATAGGGCTTCTTATTCTTGTTCAGATTCTTCAAGTACGTTCATGTGTACCTGCACATTCCTTGAAAGAAAGGTCAGTGTTCATAATACCATCAAACATGGTTCATCAAAGATTCTTAGTTCTACAGGTGTCAATGCCTGTTACTCAATTCATTAAAGCAATAAATTCATACAATATTCTGAAAGAATACTGATCATTGATAATTCTATATCATCAAAGTCTATCTGGATTGGAAGCTGGAAAAGTCTTTATTTCTTAGGAGCAATTTGTCTCTGCAAATTACACCCCTCCAACGCATAAAGCGTTGTCCTCAATGAAAATTTCTCAACTAAGAGTCTTAAATCTGTTAAAAATTTCTAGATACCAAATTGTGTTTATGTTTATTTCTTTCTCTCAGATTTTATGTGTAAGATCAGCTTTGGGTAAAGAGTCTTTTCTTCCTTGATCTAGCTCAGATCTCTTAATCCATGAATTCAGAATTAGCTTACTTAATCAGTCTCGGGTAAATCCAATCATTTCATTTTCATCCTGAGCTTTAGATTGCTCAAAAACAATTTCATAGTAGAAATTGTTTTTTTGGGGACTCGGAATGGCATAAGGTGAAGTGGTCTTAAAATTTTCAGTCCCCGTTCCTCCTTGGTATGTTTTCATACTAGTCATGGTTTTACATAATGTCTTAGGAGGTCTAACTTCCTATTCATGATTTCAAAAGATGCTTGAAATCTGGGTCCATTCCAATTCATTCGATCATCAAGGTTTACTTTCGCATTAAGCATTAGAGAAACTTAGAGCCCGACGAGGGCCTTTAAAAAAAGATGTTTTTTTATTTTTTTTTCTTATTTTCGTTGCCATGTAGAGCAATTGAAACCTTAGCTTCGGGGTTCTTCGTAACATAGAATTTTCCAAATATAAATAAAATAAAAACTTTTTAAATATATTGTTATTTCGTCGGGCAGCATGTGGAAATGCTATTGGTTGATGAGGCCTGTCCTTTTAGCTCATCACTGTTTGAAGAGACCCAAAAATATTGAAAATGAATATGACAGATGGTTGAGAAGAGAAAATCGATGTACCATTAGTGTATATGCATTGTCAAACCATGGTTAACAAGGATAACCAGAGCTAATTTGTGGCGTCAAATAGATCAGTGTTTCAAATATTCACCAACACTTTTTCTCAGTTTCATGGCTTTTTGTCTATGCAAATTTTCAAATTCATAGTTCATTGTTTCAGATTTTTGCATGCAAATTATGAATGGCACCATCATGGAAGCCGTGCTCCTCAATCGACTCTGTGCTTCTATTCAATGAGGTTGATGATAATGGATTATGGGTGCCAAGAAAATATTCAAAAAACTCTTGGGTTTTGATGCATCCATCATCAAGAGGAGCATTTCGAAAAAGGAAAAGGTCAAAACTATCTTTTCGATCTTATTGGAAGGCCAGAATTTTGGATTTCAGAACATCATCAGGAGGAAAATCTATTTCTGAAATTCTAGTCCAACATGTATATATGCATTCAGAGATAAATGTGCAAGGATTCAACCGTCAGGATCACAAAAAAAAAAACTGTGAGTATTGATATTTTTGATACTTTGATTTTTGTCATTCATAAATATCTAATAGTAAACTTGCCAATCTGATTATTTTTCTCTTCCAGTTCTATATCCATCCAACATAAATGAATGGGAGTCGAGTGGATCTTTAGTAGGTGTGTTAGATGGTATTCACACTGATATTGGACAGTTGCAAGATCGAGGTAGAACTGCAAAAGATCTAGCTGATAGTGGAATCTTTTTTTTATGAATCAATGTACATTCCTGATACAATTTTTTTTTTTTGGACAAATAGTACCAATTCCATTACCTAGTTTTGAAAGTGATGAATGGATTGCACCAGTTGCTACAGTTTCAGAATCATTTCGTTGCAAGATATATAATGATATAAAAAATTCATTAAAAATGAGCACGAGATCAAAAACAGTCAGATTGAGTTGGTTTATTTCCTTGAATATATTTGTGGATTTCTTTTCAAGTGTCAATGTTCACAAAACCCCAACGATGTTTGTATGCAAAAATTTATCAGATGTTTATTATCTGAACTTATGGATGAAGGCTGGGACAAAAGATCAGATGGAAAAATAGAATGCAGAATTAAAATGTCTTCCATGTGCTTCTGTTATCAAATTGAAAACAAATGTTAAGCTTATGCTTCCATTATCAAAGATGAAAAAAAAAATAAAGGTGAATGGATGCCACTCGATCAAGACTTGGAAGCCGGTGGACATTCAAAACGAAAAAATATTGAAATTATATACAATGATGTCGTTTTGACATGTGTTGAGGTGGAAGAAGATTGGAGTCTAAACTACATCCGGCGGGAACTATTGCTCCTATAAGATGATGTACTTTCGGACTTCAGATTCATTTTCAATGGTAAACTCGTAAGTAATTGTAAACACTTGATCTTTTATAAATAGTTTCAATCAAAACTTTCTAATACAATTTCTGTACTAATTCTAACTAATTTTGTATTAGTTTTATGCAGGTACATAAAAGACATGAGCTTGAGATCAAATGCAGAGATATTGGCGAAACAATCCAACTTATGGAAGAACATTGAGATTCACTGTAAACAAATACATTCCAATCATCATGTCTTTTTATCATTATAGAAAAATTGCATTCCATTATTAGACTATGGACACAAGCTGATTGTAAGAATCTATTGTGATATCAATAAAAAAAAACCCACAAACGGGTTGTTTACAAGTAAAATGATTGTATCTTTTTTTTTTTATGTCTCTCTATTTACAAATAGATCTCTATTCAATCAATTTTTTTATATTTTCTATATCAGTATTAGGAACTGATAAAGCAACAGCTCCTTCTATAATCTCCCCCTCCTTTATTTTGGGAAGGGCCTCAATGCCTTTTAAGACAAGAGAAATATCTGCTACAAAATTGCCTTCCTCTGTATTAGGAAGGACTTTTATTCCTTTTTGATCATATAAAATAAGATCTGCATCCTGAACAACCTGAAAGGCTGTTAAGGCAGGAGCAGATTCCTTTTGAGGGCCCTCGATTGTAGGTGCAACGCTTATACCGTACTGGGCAAAGGTTCTGTTGCCGAAATCTATATACATCATCAGGAGTATACGGCTCAAGAGTGAACTGTCATCGCAAAACACAAGAATCAGCAAATTACAAACAATGATAGTAATACAATATGAATCAGAATGAAATGAACTAAAAATGAATAGAATATTATCTTTTCAATATCTACATCCGTTTGTAGATTATACCATTAAAAAAATAGCTTCGTATTGTACAGGACGAACCATGCACAACTAAAAGCGTCATTCTGTTGTACACACTGCATATAGAGAACGAAAATTAGTAATATTATGATAGAAATTTTATTTATGCTATGACGATACATTTGATTTAAAAAAAGAAATACATGCATATAAGAGATAAATTGAATATACCTGAGATTTGATGGTTATATCTCCAATTGAAGTTGCCATTGTCGGTATTTTCCGAACGACATCATGAAGTAGAGAATCAAATTCTCTACGTGTATTTGCAGTTGAGTTTCATTTTACACATAGAAGATGTGATACTCCCTCCTTATTTATTTTTACAAAAAGAATTTTTAGGCTCCAATGCCGACTGCAACAACCAAGATACAAATATCGATAAATTCATATTTATGAAAAAAATTCCGTTCTTATTAACGCAATGAGGCATGCAACAATCCAGAATAAAAGCAACAAAAACAAAAGAGCAATCCTTACTTATTTTCATATGGAATCAAATAGAATTTCGCCATAGGACTGCAATTGATAAAATTGACAGTCTTCTCAAAATTGGCTTCTTTCGCCTTTACCGCTCCCATGAAAAATGGACTAACTACAAAAATTGTACCATGGGAATCGAAACTAATGCTATTCTGCAAAAATGAAACACCGGCCTCTACTATTGTATCTGAAATTTTTGAGGTCTTATCTTTAATTTCGGCACAAAATTTAGGACCTAATCTAAAGCTTCTATGTATATCTAGAAGAAAAAAATCATAAAAGTTGCCGAGAAGATCAATTTTGTTAGCTAGGTAGGCCTCGTATTGATTATAATGGAAAAAATGTCATTGAATATGGTTTTGGCCTCTCCAAATAATTTTGAAAGTCATCAATCATGTTGAATTACAATCTTCCCCATTGTGTCGACTTCGACAGTTCTTTTCGTCCAAGGCACTTGAATGTCTTCTAAGCAGTTTCACCTGTATGATAAGGTCATGATCCTAATTCTTCAAGGACATCCTTAATCTTCAAAAGGGTATCATTTGTCACGATCATTGACTTAATTGTTGTATTTCACTGGTTTGTTGTCTTCGTCTTGAACTGAACTTTGATTGTCGTTGTTTGCAGGACCCTTAGCCTTTAAACCTTTCCTTGAGACTTAAGTCAGTGCCTTAAAGGTACCTGGGCATCTTTAATTAATCATGATATAAAGTACATTTCATCATTACAATATGACAAAAAATTGTTATTTAATAAAACTACTTAGCAACTGTCGATATTATCATCCATCAAAGTCACTTATGAATGTTACTAAAAATAGTTTATTGCTATTTAACAAACTTACTAAAAATAGTAACATAGTAAAAATAGCTCTAATTTGTCTAATATAACTGTCATTTGAAAATTGATTATGACATTTGAACATGCCATAGAATTTCATAGCTACTCTTTAACATAGCCACATTCGTATATCAGTAAAAAGTGGCATAGTAGCAGATTTTGTATATATGAGATACATCTAGCACATTTTCTTCTAGAAAATCAGCATCAATGATTGTAGTTGCTGAAATTTTGAAATTCTGACCAGAAAATGCACTACAATAACCAAAATAATGTATGAAGAAGACACCAATCTCGAGTTAGAGAGAGAATATCAAAACAAGCAAAATAGCATGAGATCCAATTTTGACATTATGACATTATCAAAGCTTGATTCATCATTAGATATGACTAAAAATGATATGTACATATATAGGAGAGCCAAAATTTGTGATACTCCTTGCATTCAATGCATTCCCTACACCTAATCAAGTGTAAACTATTACCATATTGACACCTAACAGCTTGCATGCTGAAATTGCACCTAACTTCTACCTACTTTGTCCAAATGTCAAATTCTCAACTATGAACCTACAAAACTACATGCATGTGTCCAATATGTTTGCATGTCTTGCATGTAACTTCCCTAGATGACTTGGACATGTGTAGAACATGTATACTGACTTGCATGTTGCATGTAGTGATCGCATGTTGCATGGATGCACACTAACTGATTTTGCATGTCATCTAGTTTTATGCATGTCATCAAATCTAGATCTACCTAACTCAAACTCCCCCAAATCTACAAGGTCATGTGCTCAATTCACATACCTTTGATATATACAATGGAACAAAGTGAAATATTACCATCTAGACATTGTGCATGTCATGTAGCTCGAGTTTGTACATACTAGAAAATGATATACACAACTTGTAAATGCACAAGCAAGATGATTTTCCTCATCAACCCCTATAGACGAGTTGGATAGCTTTTTATTCTTCACAGTCCTCCTAAAAAGTTATCAACTTGGCTTGATCACTTGAACTTAAAAATCCTCCAAGGTTGGTCGAATTGTTGATGAACAAACTTTTTGTGTGTGGATTCTTTGCTTTGAATTTGAATTGAAGATAATAAAAGAATCCATCATAATAGCACCCTTACCATAACCATGATAAGATCTCTTTGATTGAAATCTTCTCCAAATGCCTTTGAAAAATATTCCACCAATCTGCTACTATGCCAATGTGCCACCTCCATGCCTGATGTCGATCCTGGGTTTGCAAAGTCCACATGCATGAAGTTGGCTGCACTAAAATCTGAAAAATCCGAGGCCTCCAAGCCTCATAATGACCACAAAGATCAAATAGATCAAGATAATACCTTGAGCAATATTCAAGATTAAGCACACTAGTTTCATTAGTCCAAACACTATGAACTCTATCCCACAAAGGATCTTATCTTGAAACCATACTCAAACTCGATCAAATTGAGTCTAAATACTTTCTTAAGGATGTAAGTGTCCTCATTGGATGTTTCACTTACTCTCAAAAGAAGTTCACAATATGTCTCAAAACATGAAAAAAACTATGAGTACTAAACTCATACTTGCTCTTACTCAATTTAAGAGCATACAAATGATGATACAATATCTTGTTTTCTAGATGTCTTGGAAACATAATCAAGTCACCAATGACAAGAATTAATTCCAAACTAAAGACTTCATTCAAAACTAGAATAGTCTTACTTGATCTTTGAGATAAGCAAATCTCAACTAAGCAAGGTACATCATCAATAAAAGAAAGAGAACCATAGGTGAGTAAAATAGAATGAATACCACCTTCACTTATCCTTTCTTTTCCATGAGATAAGATCAACAAGGACTCGGCCTTGTTCAATAAAGAAGATCTTCTTGGACATGCATGTTGAAGATATTCCTCCTCAAACCTCGACCCCATCACAACTTGATTACTCACCATAACAATGACTTGTGATGCATCATGAGATATTGTGCTCTCCGCCACTTCCAAGATAGAAAATAGATCTTCAAAATCAAGAATAACATCTCCATGCTCAAACACCTTCGAGATAGAGAGTGTAAAGGCTATGTAGCCTTCCTTGGTGGATAAGCATCCAACCATGATCCATAGACTAGGATCTCCATCCTTCTTTCCTTCCAAGAAACCACATGCAAAGCAATAATCTTACCCATTCTAATATTTAATGTCTTCTTCTTAGTGTTTTCTTTTCCGTTGATGTGAATGGTTGTGCTTGGAGTAGGCATTTCTGTTTACCAAGTATCACATTCAGATCTCAACTGCGTCATTTCTGTTGATCGAGCCTCACGTTCAAATCTCAACCGCGAGTCTATCCAATAGATCTCGACTGAGCCTCCACTTCAGATCTCGACCGAGTATCTTCGTCAATATCTCGACTCTCCGTCAAAATCTTGACCACGTCTCTCCGTCAGGATCTCGACCGCGTCTCTCTGTCAGGTTCTCAACCGGGTCTCTTTGTCAAGAACTCGACCGAGCCTCTCCGTTAAGATCTTGACCGAGCCTCTCCATTGACATCTCAACCACGCCTATCTTTCAAATCTCAACCGTCATTGCCTCAAGATCTCAATTGAGCTGAGTCAAAGTCAATTCTATAATTGACTAGACAAGTACCACAATTATCAACCCAATTTTTGCAATACCCCTACATCGAACACTGTGATATTTGGATACATACAAATCACTATACTCTGATTAAAATACCTTGATAAGACCCGAAGTGTTCTAAAAAAAAAAAACCGTAAAACCACAAAAAGAGTCCAAGGGGCCTAAATACCCTATCCTAAGGTACACTAGATTTTATAAGGTACACTATCCTAAGGTACACTAGATTTTCCATATGGATTGTCTTTACCAAGAGATTACCCAGACCAACGCGTGGAACAAAGGCAATACAAAGAATTTTGAGATGAATTTTTGCAAGAAGAACAAAGAGAAAAATCAACCCCTACAGGGACTCGAAGTATTCTCTGAATTTCTATAGGCTCAAATCACAATGCACTTCCATAGTGCAATGAAGTCTTTCACTGGTCGTCAAAGTTATATCCATCGCAGTTTTTCGTTGCCCACTATTCCAGATGAACAATAAAAACCAGACGAGATTTCAGAATTCCTCAGCTTCCTATGAATCTGATAAACATAGGTGTTGCTAAGGGGACTAGCATCACCTTAAATATGACCTATAAAGATTATCCAGCAATATCCGCTCTGCTTATATGATTTTTTTGCATCTTGGTGCAGGCTCTAAATACATATCTATGTTTTCTTTTGTTATCACAGATATGAAAGTCCCACTTTTATATGCATTAAAGTTCTGTAGTCGATTTTCTTTCTACTTCATTTCAATATATTAGGGTTTATTGTAATGTATTGTATTTTTAGGAATGTAATATCATGTCGGGGTCAGGTAGAGGTGAAATCTCAGGAGATTATGTTAAAAATTTAAATGAATGATTAACTCCTGAGCAAAAAGCAAAACTGCAAAGTATGCTTAGCTGAAATGAGGGTGGTCCCTCACAAGCAGTCGCGGCTCCCATCCCCACCGAAGAGTCATCCACAAATCCTTATTATGACGTGGATCCTGAAGGTAATACAATTGTCAACAGAAAAGGGAAGGTGGTTTTGGACCGGCTCTATAACATAGACACAATTGGATTTACATTGCATTTATTGGTTGAAGTTTGAATGTCTTTTGGCAAGATAAAAAGCAAAGTTTTGATGAAACATTTGAAAACCGAAAAAGTTAGATAGTATTCAAGTATCATGAGGTTTTAGAATTAGTTTGTTTGATATTTCGAAATAACTAACATCAAAATGAAGTTCACAAATTTACGACGCCTTTTGAAAGATCATCTTTCATTGCTTGTGGTACCAAAGTTTTCCTAAAGAATGCAGTTGGCCTATTGAGTCTTTACCCAGCATAAACAACCTGAACCTTTTCCTGTTTGTTAGGGTTCTTATGGGCGTAGTGATCAAAATTGACACTAAATCTATTGCTTAACTTGATGATAGTCCAATGAGTTGTAGCCATGACTTCCCATACAAAAGTTGATTGACATTAAAAATATTTTTAAGGATATGATATTACATCACTTTTGATTTTGAAAATTTAGTGTGTGCAAATTTTGCATTCCAAAAAGGCAAAACTATTGAACACCATGAAGGCCTACTTTGGCATCTAATGGATGCTCATTCATGGAGTTTTATGGTGAAGACATATCAAGGAAGGACAAAGATGGAGAAGACATGCAAGCATTGGTTGATTACTCAAATTTATTGTTCGTTTGTTGTTATTTTCTAGAGAGTTCAAAGGTGGAAGCATGGAGGAATCATTGCATTTACATTCTACTTGGTTCTTCATGTTCTAGTTACATCTTGATATGTAAAATTGACGTAAGAAATAGTGAAGCATCCAATATGGACACTATTCTCTATATCAATTATGAAAATTAATATAAAACCATAGAAAAAAGGTCTATTCTAGGTCATTTCGAAGTATCTTAGAAAATATTCAAATGTTTCCCCTTAGCTGGAAAAATTACCCATTCAATAGAAAATTGTGTTAGAGGTATATCAATGCTCAAATGGGTCCAAAGTAAGAAGGGACCCATGTAAGAATTGAGATCATTCTTAAGATGGTTCAAAGTTGTGGGGTAAAACTAGTTGAAGATGAAGTGTGAAAAATGTCAACTAGTTAAGTTGAGTTTATTTGGCAATTTTGAGGCCAATATGCATTTTCAACTTAGAGATAGACTTTATATAGTTAATAAGGCCTAAGAATAGTGGATTTACTATTTTTGGCAACTAGGCAAGTTGATAAGGTCGCATATAGACCTCTTGTTATTGCTTCAATCACATGGAGTGGCTAATTTTTCAAATTTTGTTGAACTTTTGTATACTTTAAAAAAAAAATGCAACCATTTTTTTTAATGGGTCACATGATTGGCTTCATAAATACCATGGTCTTTCAATGAGTAGTGGATATGTCAAGGTCATTTATTTGGTCAAAAATAGTGAAATCCATCCTAAACAAGAAATCCCAATAAACACAATGACTCCTTCCAAAGCTCCTACTAGTTCTCTTCAAGTTTGATTTTATTGAAGGCTTGATATTTGTCAATTCTAGGCTATGAATTGTGTCTTGGGTCATAATATATACTCTGACAACCCAAATCAATAGGTAGATGGGTAAGGAGGCATCCCTTGATTTCAATTTAAATTTCACAAGTTCCTTTCTCTCCATCTCAATTCGATAAGACTATACGTCAAGCTTTGCCTTCTTTTTTCTCTTTGGGTGGATCAGAGTTTCTTCATGCCTTCCTCCTAATACAGGAGCGGATACACAAGGCCAAGATCAGGGCCAAGACACGGGTCTGAGTAGGGGAGGATCAAGCCTCCACATCTCGAGGCTCGAGATCCATTTCTGCTAGCCGTGCCTTCCGACGCCCAAAGTTCGTGGAGGAGAAAATCAACGAATTCTTATCTAAATATCCCCACGAGTTTTCAAGAGGTGGCTGACAGATCTCATTTACAGCCCAGACCATCAAAGGAAGCGAGCTGCAACAAGTCCCTTCACACTAACAAGGACTTGAAAAATATTGACAGAATCAATTTTATGGAGGACGTAAGTAGTTACCTGATCCATCAGAGACGGACCAAGAAAAATTTATCTAAACCGGCAGAGTGCCGAGGGACCGACACTACTTCAGGTCGTGGGTCCTGTTGGGGGTATTCCCAACACAGTGTAAATAAATAAATTTGGTTAATAAAGGTGTTGCAAGGGCATGGCTACCTACGCGTATAAGCCCATGGCCCAATGAGAACGCAAGTTAAATGTAAATAGAAATAATAGACTTGGGCCTTTTTGTAATTCAAATAAAACTTGAGGCCCAAAGTCAAGTTAGAACTTAGTATTAAACTTTTTTAAGTTGGTCCTATTTTGGACTCACATGAATCTTGTGATTTCTAATGTACTTTTTGTGGATCCTTGAATTAAGTTGGGTCCAAGATGAATGGATAGGATCAATGTACATATTAGCCAATAGGATTTTAGGGCAAGGGCCTTTCCCATTTATAGAAAGGGACCATTTGTACTCTATTTTTCATGCTTAATGAGAAGGAGGAAACTCTACCATTTTGAAGAGAAGCATCCTCATTTGCTATTCACTACTTGCTAATGCTCTTTGTGTGTTTGCTTTTGCTTTCTAGCATACATGTTTTTGGTTTCAATTGTTAATGTTTCTCCATTAGCAAGCACAATGAGCAAATGAGCTAACCTCCCCTCTCACTTTCTTTCTCTCCCTCTTGCTCTACTTCTAACCTTCACCCTCACTCCCTCTCTCTCTTCTCTTCTCTATCTCTTCTACTCTTCCCTTCACATTCTCTCTAAAATCATGTGGAATGCTAGTTAGTGGTGTAGAGTTAATGGTGGGTAGTGTTAGTGGTGAGTAGAGTTAAGGGAGGAAGTAGAAAAGTATCTAAAGGTTGCATCTTTACATAGTTAGGCACCCATCCAGCGTTCTTAGAGATAGCCACGACATCATTTGAGAAACTGCTTGATTTCTGAATACTTGATTCGTTGGAAAGGTTAGCCAAATGTTAAAAACACTCGAGAGAAGGAAGAAGACTTAAATCCCAAGATTTTTACCATAAGAAATATGTTACTAAGGAGGAGAGAATGTTATGTAACCATAATGATATGACTTTGTGGTGACGGCCTCGCTTTGAGGTGAAATTCTAGGCCACCATTATCAATAATTGTAATGCCACATGTCAAAATCTTAGGCTACCTCATATTACGGATCCAAGCATGGACTATGCTCATGGTGGAACCCACTTGCACTACTACTACATACATAGAGGTGAAATAACTTTGTATTGTCCATTTAGTCTACCCAAGAAGTTGGTGGTTGACATGGCCATGATTTAGGTAGGATGTATCTCTAGCCATGGAAATAAGTGCCAGTGAGGGTTGAGTGTGATCACCAATAGTATGGGATGCTAGTTGTGTCGGTGATTCTGGTGCACGGGGGGTGAGTCGATAATGGCTCCATGGATGAGAGATAACAAAGTGTTTGTCACTTGTTTAAAGGCCACCTTATAAAGATCAATCTAGTAGTTTATGACAACTTGGTAGTTTAAGGCTTCTCCATTGTTGAACTAGCGATGTTTGCCCACAACGTGAGCTGCCCGTGTGCCAGGAAAGCGCGAAGGGGGGGAGTGTGAGCGGGCAGCGTGAGCTACCCGCCCGCTCACACTATAATTTTAATGTATATAGATGAGGTGGCACCTTGGATGCACCCTTAGTCATGGTGAAAATTAAGCTTCTTATACATCAGGATTCACAATGTTCTTGTCAATGAAAGGCTTTTGATGTGTTGTGCGGTGACAATGCTTTTTGGGATTATCAACCCTTGGGATTATAAAGAATCTAATTTGGGTGCGCGAGCCCAACTTAAGCACCGTACACCAACTCACCGTGTGTGAGAATATGGGTGGGGACAATGAGATTGCCACTCTTGTAAACAAAGGTATATTCTAGATGTAGATGTCATGAGAAGAAGAATAAGACATGTCAACAAATTGTACAAGGGTGTAAGGCAAAGTAGAGCACTAGTATGGTTGTAGTGTAAAATGTAGGCACAATATTTTATGGAACTTAGGAAACCCTAAATTTTGAAAAGCTTGTAGGTTTTCATTAGGTTCAAGAAATATCTTTTAGGACTTTGCAAATTGGAGTCAAAAAGTGGCAGGAGGATCAGATCCGTATCCCGTAACCCGTTCATTTTGGTAGCAGAAGCCTTGCAATTTGGGCGGCCCAGAGTTTAAGGGCTGGTCATGACCTTCTCTTTTCCCTTCAGTTTTGCATTCCTGGAGGTTTGACTGCAGTAGTGCAGGATTCTTTGAGGGAGCTGGATTTTTTGGGGAAGACAGGATTTTGAAGATGCCTGCGAGGAGCAGGGGTGGGTTTGGATCTTTTGGGCATGTGGATATGGGCCACTGACGATGGCAATAATTTGATGGAGGTATGAAGAGAAGTGGCGATGGAAAGGGGAGTCTGTTTGCCCAAGAAGAGGAGTATGCTTTCATATTTGGATATTATGAATTGCTCTCACTTGGAAGATCAGGCCTGATACAGAGGAGGATGACGACCAGAAAAGATTTGGAATGGGATATCGAAGACCTTTAAACCTAAGTAGATGCTAGGGGAGAGAAAGATCCGTCCAGCAATGTCCATGGGAATAAAGAAGAGGCTATGCAGCTGTGGGCAAGAGAGATGTTAGCTGGGTTGGTTCTTTTTGTTCCTACTTGATTTCTAGGAAAAAGCTAGTCTTGAAGAAGTATGATGTCCAGAAAAGATTTGGAATGAGATATTTCTTTTGCACAGCAAGAGCTAAGACCTCAAAATTAATTATAGGTTAGGGAAGAGAAAGATATGTCCATGGGGTAAAGAAGAGGTTATGCAGCTCTGAGCAAGAGAGATGTTAGATGGGTTCTGTTTTTTGTACTTGATTGCCAGGAACTATGCTTTAGAAAAAATAATGACCAGAAAAGTTTTGGAATGAGATATTTCTTTTGATCAGAAAGTGCTAAGACCGTGAAACCTAAATAGAGGTTAGGGGAGAGAGATCCGTCCAGCAATGTTCATGGGAGTAAAGAAGAGGTTATGGAGTTGTGGGCAAGCGAAGCTGTTAGATGGGTTTACTTCTATCTTCTTGATTTTCATGGAAAAGGCTAGTCTTTGAGGAAGGTGGCAAAAGGTGAGAATGCGAAAGAACGAAGGCGTTCATAGGATGGTTGCGTGGGATGCTGAGACTGAGAAGCACTTGCATTCTTTTCGAGAATCTTTGGGAGCAAGCGACTGTGGTGGACTGGATGAAGCCCCGAGCGTGACTGTGCCTGAAGGGGAATCGAGCCTCAAAGAAAACCGGGAAATCGGAACACCAGACCGTGAAGAGAATTGGTCGGGTGCTGGAACACAAGGGAAGCAGGGGAGCAGCGAGGAGGAGAGCAAACCCTCAGATCTACGCAACAAGCCATGGAGATCACCCTCGTGGGGTTCGCATTCTGCGCCATCCAGCCCCAGGCATCTTCACCCAATAACCCCAGAAGACCAACCCACTCGTCAGAATATCCCTTTTCCTCTCACCCCTCATCCACAGCAGAGCGCCCGGCGAAGGCCGGCTGCCATCCAAAAAACCTTGGGTGCTGCTGGTTCAAGCGATGAAGGAAGAGAGTGGGTTCCACCCACACCTGGGCGCCGCAGGGAGATTAGCAGGATCAGAAATGGATTGGACATAAAGCTTGACTTATGTGCTGTGCAGCGCTCAAGAGATAGAGCCGAACCCACGGAAACCCAATTGAAAAGAGACAAATTTGCCTTTTTTGACAAAGATTGCTCTCGTGTGGCTGAACATATCTACTTGGGCAGTGATGCGGTGGCTAGAAACAAAGAAACTTTGATCGCAAACAAGATAACCCATGTGCTGAATTGCGTTGGATTTGTCTGTCCAGAGTGTTTCCCTGATGATTTCAAGTACAAGACATTGTGGCTCCAAGACAGCCCTGGTGAGGACATTACCAGCATTTTATATGATGTATTTGATTACTTTGAGGAGGTAAGGGACTTGGGAGGGCGGGTATTTGTCCATTGCTGCCAAGGTGTTTCACGCTCCACCTCTCTTGTGATTGCGTATCTGATGTGGAGGAAAGGTAGAAGCTTTGAGGATGCATTCCAAGATGTGAAGGCCGCCAGGGGAGTGACTAATCCCAATATGGGTTTTGCTTGCCAATTATTGCAATGTCAAAAGAGAGTGCATGCAGCTCCAGTCAGCCCCAATTCAGTTCTTCGGATGTATCGCATGGCGCCTCATTCCCCCTACGATCCACTGCACTTGGTTCCTAAGACTGTAAGCAATCCAGGGACGTCTGCGTTGGATTCTAGAGGTGCATTTGTTGTGCATATTCCCAGTGCTATCTATGTTTGGGTTGGGAAATGCTCTATAGAAGGGATGTATTCTGCAGCAAAGACTGCTGCCATCCAGGTGGTGAAGTATGAAAGAGCACAGGGCAAAATTTTTTCTATTCGGGAAGGAAATGAACCACCAGAATTTTGGGAGGTTTTGAACCAAGGGTGTGCATCTGGTGAAGGCTCTGAAAGCTCTGTTGCTTCAACAATTCTGCAAAGTGCTTCAACCACTTATGATCAAAGACTAGGTGGTAATTCAGGAGTTCATTGCTGTCACGAGAAGAGTTTGCAGCACGTTGAGCTGGATAAAATCAATGCACCTAAAGAACTGGATTGTGCTTCAGGAGAAGAGTTGCAGCCTCGGGCTTATGGAAGTTCACGTAGATCAGGTCGAGAAATGCGGGTGCTTAAAGATTATGACGTTGATTATGAGGTCTACCGCAGAGCTTTGGAAGGAGGAGTCTTTCCACCTTCGAATGGCCTGGCAACCCATGTCCCAGCACGAGACAGTGGTTGGAGTAGACTTCGTCGCCAAGTATTCTCAGGCTGTATGAGAGATATTTTAACTCCAGAAGCAACCAGTTCTGAGAACAGCAGCCAAAGTTTAGGATTTGCCAATTTGACAGCGTTTGATGAGTTGTCGGGGGCAACACGTTCACTGAGTGCAAGGACCTTAGCAGATCCCTTCTCCCTGTCTGTAGGAACCTCAGTCTCAACTTCGTGCACTGAATCTCCTAGTGTTTCAATTGGACGCACCTCTTCTCCTTGTGTTACAATTTCAAACACACCTAGGGAATCTTCTTTTGCTGGCTCACCTTCTTCTTCCCAGTTACCTTCTCCTGCTTTGACTTTTTCATTTTCGACCCCTCTTCAAACTAACATCTTACCCAATCAGCTTGATTCAAAATCTCCTTCTAAAGCTCCTCTCATATCATTGGCTCAACGGAGGGGGAGCGCTGCTCCTTCTTTAAGACTTCCTGCTTTGATAGACGATCCCTCAACTCCAAAAGGTCCGTTAAAGAGCCTAAGCCCACCTTATCTACCATCAGTTGAGCAACAGAAAGTCGCTCCTTTGTCAGATGAAAATTCTTCTTTGCTTTTCATCAAGGAGTTACCCAATCTGTTAGGTAGCATGCTAGACTATAGGCAAAGTGACACGCCGAGTAGTACCTCCAATACTGGTTTTCAACAAGTTGAATCTCATGGCATCTTAGAGAACCAATCATCAGAAGCTATGGTGACAATACAGTCAAAAGCTAGTTCTTGCATGCCAAGAACAGGCTCTAACAATCCAAAGATTGTAAACAGATGCATAGACTCTTCAACAAAGGCCACTTGGCAAAAGGTTTGTACTGTCAGGAACTCAACAGAGCAAAGTGAGCCAGAAATCTATGCTTGGCCAAGCATGGAAAAAGTAGATTGTTTTGATGCAGATGATCTTGATTCACAAGCTGCATTCGTGCTGCTTGCACCGTCTGGTAGACATTCTGAGGATATGTCAGAAAATGAGGCACACGTATATGTCTGGGTTGGTAAAAATCTTAAAGGAACTAAAGAGTCCCCTCTCTTTGTCGAGGATGTTGAGAATCCTCAATCCTTATGGGAAAAAGTAGGTAAGGAATTTTTGGAACGGTCTAAGCTGCAAGTGAGCATGCCCTTACCCATTAAGGTAATTGATTGTGAACTTGGAAATCACTAGCTGCTCTACATCCTCAGGTTAGCACTTTGTAAGATCAATATGCATATCATAGTTTCTCATTAATCGATAAGAACTTCAGTGTTTCTTTGGGTTTTGTGAATGATTGAGCTGGTTGATGGTGTCTAGTTTGTACCAACTTTTTGACATTTTGTCAAGTTACTCTTTTACTACCTGTTTATATGAAAATTTTTGGTGTGAATTTTCTTTCATAAGATGACAGCTCTTCAGTGGAGAGATAAAAGGCTATTTTGCAAGTCTTTATCTAATGGAAGGCTGAATATTATCAGAAGCAGTTTCTGGCCTGAAGTAAATTTTTGTTATTGGGTCTAGTTTACAATATATGATTCCAGTCTCGTGCTTCATTGCCAATCACATATATGAAGATGTCTGCAGTGACCTTATGGTTGCCGAAGTGACAAAGCATAATACGTTGGATTTCTGTTAAGCTTAAGGTGTGGATTCTTTTTCGACAGCTTTACTTCTTACAGTTTGTGTATCTGGTGTATCTGCAAGTTTGGCCTTCACCTGCAAGGTGACAAAGTTTAGGGTGATATTAGTTCTGCATGAAAGGCATCGATAATATGGATTGCTGTTCTTCCATGACTCACTTTCAATGTTTTATTGTGAAAGGCTTGGAAGTATAAGTCCTTCTACATGCAATCTGCTATTGCATGTGCACCAAAATTAATGTATTTTGTTACGTATGAAAGCTTGACTTTTTTTGGCCACCACCTTGATGTTTCCATAGACTTAAGACTGGTCAGCATAGATGTTGTGAGTGCATGACCGTATGAAGAAATAACTTACATTTGCTTCACTAATCACCTCTTAATTAGGTTGTGACAGAAGCCTGGAACCTGATGATTTTTGGGAGCTATGTGTAAATGGACGACAAACTTGCTGCTTGAGTATAAAATAGTACAGCCTACTCTTTTGGCAAGCACTGATGAAAATAGTTGTTGGTTCTTTGCAGGATAGCTGAAATTTATATGAAGATAGCAAGTTATATGCATTCGTGAAGATTTGGTTTTAGTGGACATATCTATATTGAAGTCTCCCCAAGAATTTGCATGGAATATTTGTTTGTAGACATTGGAGAATTTTTTGCAACTTATTACAAAAAATTGCTATATTTGTATGTGGTGGTCGATAAATGGCAACTATGTGGATTGCGTATCTTGTGGTCATATTGAATGTTGATGTTATAAATTCACAATTGTGTACGATGAACTGTTGATGTGTGCCAAGTGTCATGTATGGTTTGTATAACACATAGGAACCATGATTGCCATTCCAAGTTATGGCATGGAATAGTTGTTGAAAATGTATCTTTGAATTTTTATGATGGATTTCCTGTAGACATAATATGTGAGATGCTAACAGATTATCGTCAATGCAAAATATTCGTGATGTTGATTCTGTGACCTTGTGTTCAATGTTTGTATTAGAAGATGTGTTGTTGCTTGGGTTTTAAGATTTGGTATGGTTCTAGACCAAATATTATTTGTTAGCAATCGTTTTATTTCAAATTCGATATTTGTATGAATTTGAAATTGTTTTATGTGAAGTTGTTATAGCAAGTACAAATTTTGTATTTATTTTTACTCGTGATAGTGTAGTGTATGTTAGTCCATGTTGGTTGATTCCAATAGGATCAAATGCCATTTTTTCAAGTGTCAAGCATTAGGAAAAATATGGGCTCAAAATGGGCCCTTTAAGAAATTTCACTTTAGAGAGAGGTTACGTAGAGAGAAAATGCAAACCGGTAACTTCTGGTCGCCGTTTTTCGAGTTTTCGGCCTTGCCCGACGTTTAACTAGTATGGTTAACTTCAGACAATAGTTAGTTAAGCATGAGATGTAATAACTTCTCTTCATGCTCGTTCCAAAATTCGGGACTAGAGCTTTAAGACTGAAAATCTTGGTGTGCTCAATGCAAAAACTGAAGCGGGAGTGGCAGAACTTTTGAAATCACTGTATGCCTATAGTGAAATATGAGGCGGGACGATTTTTCAATGCGACATAAACATTACAAATGTAAGGTATGCTAGATATATTCATATTGATTTACTGTAGTTTGATGCATTTACATGATTATAGCTTTTAACCATAGTTGCAGCGAATCGCGATTCGCCAGCTTCGCGATTCGGGAATCGCGATTCGCTGCAGCGAATCGTGGACAGAATCGTTAAAAAAAAAAACCAGAAACCCGAATTTCGGCCTCCTCCTCGCGCACAGAACCGCGCCAGCATTGGAGGAGGCAAATTTTTTTTCTGAGGGCCGTGGGCGTCCAATCTTCGCAAGTGAATACTTGGCAGACATCTACTCGACGATACGGAGTTGGTTGCACGGTGCCGGGTGGGTCTGAGCTTCGTGGAGAGCGAAACGACCAATTTTCGATATTTGGTAAGTGTAGGCTTGATTTTTTGCAATTGTTGACATTGAGCTATAGGCAACCAAATCGAGCGTAGTTTGGCTCTAGACCACCTTTCTTCAAGCCCACAGTGATTCCTACAGCATCAATTTAAGCTGTTATGACACGCCAAGCAAGATTTGAACACCACATTCCAAATGCTTGTGTATTTTGGCCATTTTCACAGAATGGCTTGTTGGAAATCGAGTGAGGTGATGTCTGAGCCTAGAATGCATTTCCACATGCTTGCACAGACTTCTATGACCTCCGTTCCGCCCGTCTACGTCTGTATCACAAATTTCAATTTTCATGCCCTGATTCCATACTTTTTAGGGTTTAGGCGTGGACCATTGTGGAATCATCTGCTAGGGGCGCGGTTTAGGCCCACACTGCACTCCTTTATGCCTGCACGGACTCCGACGCTAACGTCAGTCACCTGTTATCCCTCATACAGAAATTATTCTTTCCCATGCCCTAATCTCATGTTCTTCTTTGGCACTTGATATAATGTGTGAACTGGAATCGTTCTGATGTATGCTCTGGTATTTTGAGCTCTATTTGAGCTCGGTAATGTTGTTCAATGCAATGTATTTTTTTTCTACTGAACGTTTGCATGATTATTTGTTGTTTGCAGGTTTAGGGTCGTGTTGATACGATGCCAGTGCGGGACCGAGGCCTTTGGGCCAGGGTTGAGCTTACCGACGGGGATGTGGGCACACACCATGGCTCAGGCACCCGTAGATAGAGATGCTTGCATTGCGGTGGTCACTTCACGGAATCACTCACCAGGGTTAGGGCTCACTTGCTGCGGGTCAGAGGGCCAGATGGGCGGACATTGGGCATATCTGATTGCCCCAGGATTTCTGATGAGAATCTGCAGAGGTTGTCTACCATGTACGGGCCCGGTACTGCATCACAGGGTTCTAGACAGGGACAGGCAGCAGGAGCAGCTACAAGCAGGCATGCAGGAGGGCTCACAGGCAGACAGGCAGGGCCTACCATGGATATTGGGCCTAGTACATCACGGACAGGGCATGGTATAGCTACAGGGCGTAGTACATCATGGGTTGGGCATGATACAGGTGCAGGGCTCAGTACATCACGGATAGAGCATGGTACAGCTGCAGGGCCCAGTACAGCATGGGCAGAGCATGGTTCAGGTGCAAGGCCTAATACAGCACCTTCAGTTCTGTCAAGAGGAGGAGACCATCACGCGGGAGTTGAGTTCCATTCGCTCAGCTTGGCAGCAGTAAGTAACTTGTCTTTGTAATCTCTTTGCATGTGTTTAGGATTTACTGGTGCCACAATTTTTGCATGTAGCTAATGGGTGTTTTGCGGCAGGTATGGATGCACGATATTGAGTGATGAATGGACCGACATTCGTCGGCAATCCGTCATCAATGTCTTGGTTTCTTGCCCACTTGGCACAGTATTCCTACGTGACGTGGATGCCACTCGAGGTGGTGACGCCATCACAGCCGATTTCATATGGGAGGTCATTAGAGATGTTATTGTTGACATCGGAGTTGAGCACGTGGTTCAGGTTGTCACCGACAACGCCTCGAACTGCAAGCAGATGGGCGAGATTATGATGAGGGAGCACCCCAGCATTGTGTGGACACCCTGTGCTGCACATTGCATAGACTTGCTCATCCATGACCTGTGTGCGCTTCCATGGATCAGAGAGGTATAGTTTGTTCTATTTGCTATGCTTTCTTCCTTCGATGCTGCTAACCACTGTCTAAACATTTTTACTGGGTGTTTGTGTTGCAGATCACTTTTACGGCCATGCGCCTAGTCACTTTTGTCACCAAGAAGAGGCGTGTGTTGGCCCTGTTCCGCACCTTCTCCACCCTAAACCTGAAGAAGCCCGCACCCACGCGCTTTGCGTTTTACTTCTTGGTACTAGAGCGATTGGTGGTGGTGAAGGACGCATTGCGGCGGATGGTTTCCAGCGTGGCCTTCTAGGACTTTACAGACCTCCCCCATTTGGCATTTTTCCAGTCCACTGTGTACGGCGACGAGTTTTGGAGAGCTGCTGAGGAGATTAGTGAGATCCTACTACCCATTTATAGAGTGCTGCGTCTGGTAGACCGTGAGGGGTGCACCCTCGGTCTCATTTACGAGTTCATGGAGCGCATCGGCGAGGGGATTTTGTTGTCAGCCTTGGACGAGCATAGGTATGACTCTTCAGTGTCTAGTTTGTTGTTTCTCACTCGATTCTGATGCGTTTCTTTTATGCTATAGTTTAGTGATTGTTGTAATTTGTCTGCTGCAGGAGGCGCTAGATCTCACGCATCTGGGAGGCCAGATGGGACTATTTCCATCGACCCATCCATGCCGTAGCCCACATGTTGCACCCCTTGTGGCGCTCTACACAAGAGAGGGACGATCCGGAGTTGCACCGGGGATGGGTGGAGTACACGGAGCGCGTATGGCCCGGACCAATTACGTGTGAGAAATCGTTTGGTAGCAATGTTACTGCAGTATTGTACTCATTGGTAGTGTCTGAATTCGAGGGGTCTTACATGTGCCATGTTTTTCTTTTTGCCAACAGGTCCGATGCTGGCCAACATTGCAAGCCAGTTGCTCGCATTTGAGCGCTTCCAGTTTCCTTTCGATGGAGAGCAGAGTCGGCGGAGGGAGGATCAGCTGAGGCCCGTTACATGGTGGTGCATCCAGGGGCGCGGCACAGGTGACCTGAGGCGATTGGCCGAGAGAGTCCTTGCACAGGATTGTTCTGCAGGAGCTTGTGAGTGGAATTGGAGCACCTGGGCCTTGTATTACACAGAAGAGGAACAAGTTGTCCATCGAGCAGTGTAGGCGGTTGGTGTTTGTGAACACCAACGGCCGTATGCTAAGGTGCACACGAGGAGAGGGTCAGATGCTCAAGGTGAGTCGCATCATCACCCTTTTTTTCTTGGTATGCTTTGATGAATTGATTTGCTTTCAAAATATGCAGTGAGTTGCACAATACCTGCCTAACAACAATGTATTGTTTTTGGTTGCAGGTGGACCCTGAAATTGCTTGGTGGATTCGATAGCTGTTGCTCCTCGGGCACCACCACACAGGAGGAGATGGATGATGAGATCCATAGAGAGCTCTACAGACAGGCACAAGCTGACGCACGGGCTTTACGGCGACAGAGGAGGACAGAGAGGCAGAGGGAGAGGGCTGAGGAGGGAGATGACGAGGTCTCGGAGGGTGGAAGGATGCTCGGAGCAGACTATGTGGAGGTGGAGGAGGAGGAGTGAGTTGATGGAGATACAGAGGAGGACGAGGAGATGTGGGCGGAGGCACAGGGGGATGACCTAACTGACCTGCTGGTGGACCCTGAAGCAGAGACGGAGGAGGAGCCAACCATTCCTACACGTAGGCCTAGGGGGAGACCTAGAGGTTCTAGGAGGGGGGGGGGTGAGTACTCTTTTTGTAGACAGGAGTGGAGCATCACAGGCAGTCGTCGGCCAGGCATCATCACAGTGGGTAGGGCCATTCCAGGGCGTAGGGTTACAGCCACCTGACACACAGGCACAACGGAGTAGACACAGGGCTGGGAGCAGCCAAATGGGGACCAGAGGAGGGGAGAGAGGCAGAGCCAGAGGCAAAGGTAGAGGCAAGGAGAGGGGGGTGGTCCAGTGCCAGGGCACGCAGCAGGGATCCAGAGCACGCAGCAGAGCCAGGGCCACACCACGACATATGGCTCCCTCCACTTCCGATTCATCTGCGGACCCATGGGACCTGCAGTCCACAGATTCGGATGATTTATCCTACCATGACTCTGACTAGCCTTAGTTTTTATAGTTTTTGGTGCCATGTGGCCCGATATTATATATTATGATGATCCTATTCACAGCATTGTCGTGATTCAGTATTGTTCTTTGTGGTTTTAGTTCAGTAACGTCGGTTTTATGGTTTATGATTTATGGTTGTAGAGAGAGAGAGAGTGAGAGAGAGAGATGAGAGAGAGAGAGAGAGAGAGAGAGAGAGGAGAGAGAGAGAGAGAGAGAGATATGGTTGTTTTGTCAAAATTGTTTCATTTAAGGCTAAAGTTCAGAATGATTAAGCTAGGTTTTTGTTCAGCATGGTTTTAGTTCCGTTTGTTGTGAATCGTGATCAGAGAGAGATAGAAAGAGGGAGAATCAGAGAAAGGGAAATTCCTGCTATGTTCACTGGGAATGTCCCAATGTGTTTTTTTTTTTTTTTTTATATGGGATGCAGCTTTAGCGTAAAGAGACCATTCTGCACCTGAAACAGTCGGCAAACTACACAATCATACTCTTCTCGATCAAAGTTTTTATCTGATACCCATACTGCATAAAAAAAATTTTAAAAAAAAATTTCAGTTCTTCACGATTCTGGGAAAATTTCGAATCGCGAATCGGGATCGCGATTCTGAATCGCGATTCACGAATCACACTGCAACTATGCTTTTAACAATGACAATGTTCCATTTGCATGTTGCTCTTCCGAAGGAATGCACTCCAATTATTAAGAAAAATACGAAAGTTGTAGAGAATGCTGCTGCAATAGTTAGAGAATTGAGGATGAATAATCATATGAATATAGATTTGTGGGTGGATGGATCAATTTATCCTTATGATCCAGCTACCAATTTGTGTCCAGATTTTAAGTCCGTAACTCATCTTCTCATAGATGTATGTGAAGAAAATAGCAAATTACTTGGATATTGTCAAAGGTTGCGTAATATTGGAATGCATAGCATATCTTGTCTTAATCAACAATTACAGTTTGTTAATCAACAATTGCAACGTGCAAATCAGCAATTGCTTCATTATGTGCAACACACTAGTGCTGAAAACAATGCACTCAAGAATGCTATGTCAGAGTTGAATGCTACTAGTCACTACTCTTTGGGGATCAAACCAAGAAATGTTAGAATCCATGAAAAAGTTGCGATCCGAGAGTTTGAAATCTCCTGTTGATATAAAAGTTATCAACAAGGCAATGATGAAGAGAAAAAGAAAGAGAGTCCCGATGAAGAATATTGATGACTTATCTACACATAGCGACAATCAGAAAAAAAGTATTCGAACATTCAAGTATGTTGTCATATAAACTGTTTATTTGATTCGTATATGTCATTTAAGTTTGATTTGCACTTGATAACATGGATTATTTATTTATTAAACATAATTTAGGTTTTATATGTTTGTTGCAGATCATGTTTGGTGGCAAAGAACTATTTAACAGATCGTTCATGCATTGGATCATTTAAGTCATGTTTTACCAAGAAAGTCAGTAAAGGAAATGATAAAAAAATGTTCGGTTTGAAAAAATGAATAATGAAATTGTAGAGACTGTTTTGATTAAGGTTCAATCATACTTGGATGCAATGCTACTACAAGGTGCATGTGATGTATCTGGAATTAGCAAGAAATGCTTATTCTACTTTTTTTAGAATAGTTAATAAAAGCTTTTTCCAAGTGATGTGAAGAAAATTTATCTTCCCGTGTCCATATCGGGTAAGATTAGCAAGAAATTATTATAATGACGGAATGTTTCAAAGTAGTTAGCCAACCACTTCATATACTGAATTATACAAATTTCATAATAGGGTGAGCTCAATTTCAATGACTGCAATAATATTTTCTTGATATTGAAAATGTTCTAAACATACATTGTTCGATTCTATAAACTAGACGAACCTCAAGTAAAATGGAAAGATCATACTTGTAATAAAACTGATGAATCTGAAATCATCAAGGGTCAAAAGTTGGAATGAGTGAGTGTCACTTCGATGAACAAAGTTTCAAATACAACATGATTCGATACGTTTAGTGTTCAACTCGGAAAATCACCTACGGTCGTTGGCGGCATTCCAGGTATACATTTCAATTTTCATTTAGAATATCGTTATTAATAGTTTATACCTTGTTAGTTTTTATTGACATGTCATGCATTACTTGTTTCTCCACAGGTCTTGAAAGAGGACCGTAAAATACTTTCATGGATATTTTCAAGAACAAATTATGGCGAGATTATAAAGAGACATTTGGAGGGTGAGAAATTTACAGTCGAAAACATGGAGTTTTCAAATTCAATGGCGACCTGTGCAGGGATTTGAAATCATTAAAATGTATGGTATAATGTCTCTCATGGGGCAACATCAAAGCATCCACGTCTTTATTGCATGAAGGATTGCTACAATATGAATTTGGGATGATCAACAAACACTGGCCCAACATGAGAAGCTGAAGATCCAAATATGAAAAGTGTTCTGCCAATTCCATTAAAAAATATTCACAT